>BFEA01000246.1:1933745-1959219 GCA_003427395.1 Chara braunii
CTCTCTCTCTCTCTCTCTCTCTCTCTCTCTCTCTCTCTCTCTCTCTCTCTCTCTCTCTCTCTCTCTCTCTCTCCCCGCCCCCCACACGCTGGCAACAAGCTGCATGTCGCAAATGGTTTTAATGGGTATTCAACCATTCCCACATCTTTGACGGACAAACATCAATTTGCTGCACTTCTTAGAGACAAAATACCAAAAGAAACAACAACAGGGACCCTTAGGGCTGCACTCCCCGCGCCCCGGCGGTTTACCAATGGGACCACAAAACGTTTGACTCAGAGATGCAAAAGCTCCTAGAGTACCAAGCCTAAGTGAGCCAAGTTGAAAGCAGAGTTGCAAAACCCAAGAGCACACCACAACCAATGGATGTTACGCGCTGGCGCTTAGCGCTAACCTGCGCTACGGACCGGCTGGCGAGGCCCAGCCATACTCCGTAGACTAGGGTGGTAGTGGTGATTCGCCATCGCTACCCCTGGTCATCTTGGTGTCCGCCTGGTCGTCTCATCCAGGTGATGGTGGATTTCCCACCGGGCACATCAGGAGACGGTACGTCGGTGTGAGGTGCCTATCTTTTGGATCTGACGGTGCGTTCACGAAATGGAGTTGGTAGGGGAGCTACAACGGGGAGCTGAAGAATGGCTAAGAACCTTGGAGAAGGGGTGCAGGTGGTTACAGGTGATGGTGGGGGAGCTGTCTTCGCGGTCAAATGAGGAGCCAGAGGTCGAAGGGGGAGCGACTTCTCTGGCTGATTGGTTGAAAGATATGACCGACGACATGCTGAATATTATCTGGATGCTGGAGGAGGGGCCGGATCCCCAGCTCGAAGCCTACATCGATTGGAGGAAGGCTGATGGCATGATGTTCGCTTGCTATGCCCTCTTCACTGAGGGTCACAACCTATGCTATATGCTTGAGGAGCGGCTGGAGGGCGATAACGATATGGAGTATGAGGTCTGCCAGGAGGATGGAGCGAACGAAGATGATGAAACCCCGACGTTAGCATCAACAACAACAATAACAACGACAACAACAACAACAACAACAACAACAACAACAACAACAACAACAACAACAACAACAACAACAACAACAACAACAACGTCAACTACAACGGCCACAGCGACAACGACAGCGTCTACAATAGCAACTACAATAATGACATCAACAACAACATCGTCATCAATAGCTTTAACGCAGACAGAGCGGTCGTGGTTGACGGTAAATCCAGCAATAAGGACAACAACAACAACAACAACAACAACAACAACAACAACAACAACAACAACAAAGACATCAATAGCGGGACTGGCAGCAATGACAGTGCACTCATTTTCACTATCAGTATGGTGAGTGAGATGCCGGGTTCTGACGTGGATAGTGGGAAGGTGATTGGGGCTGAAACAAAGTGGGATTCTATTCTTCCTCCCTTCAATCTCGATATGGAATTGCTTACTGCTGTCCGGTTCAGGGCGGGGGTAGGTTAGGCGAAGGGGATTGAAATTGCCCGGCCCGCAACTTCAATTGAGAAAGGCCATCTGCCTCTGCTCGGCATCATAACGGAAATATAATTGGTTAGGGTTTCCCTCTCGGATCTCATAATTTGATTGATCAACATAAAATAGTCACGTTTTGGTGATGCCCCCAAGGGGAGGCGGGTAATTTAGAGTTTCACGTTTTGCTTTGACCTCCATGTTGGGGGATTGATGAAGATGTGTTTTGTTAGGATAACGCTTCATGGGCTGTAGGTCAATCCTTCCCTTACGCAAGGCAGTAATCAATGCCTCAGTTCTTTTATGAGATTAGGGTTGACGTGCCAACACACAATAGGGATGCTGGCCCCGATTTCCAGCTCATACGTATCACATCTGTGTGACGCTACGGTTTCGTGTCTTGGTAGAGTGACATATCCCCACAACACTTTACAGGGACGCTGGACCCGATTTTCAGCTGAAACACATCATAACGTTGTATAGGGACACTGGACCCGATTTTCAGCAGGTGCAGCTCCCCCACCAATAGATGGAGCCTTCGTCGCAGGGGCCTACTTAGCGGGGCTGCTCTTATTACCTCGTTAAGTAGGTTTCCCACATGCGAAGTTTGAAAAAAAAAAAGAAAAAAAAAAGGAACAAACTGAACACTGAAGTCTCTTGAGTCAGATAAAGAAAGCTCCACTTCTCGTCTGCAATAATCAATGCAACAATAATATAGTGGCCCTACTATGATGTGTCTGCCCATACTACTTTCTACTCCAACACGAATAATCTTGTTTTTTTTTTTTTTTTTAACAAACCGGGCTCAGTGCCCAAGGCTGATATTACCAAATTGAATAAGAAGATTGAGGCTGGGGTCCTCACAGTCTACCCGGAGAAACCGAAGCGAACAAGCTGAGAACCGGGCTCAGCGTCCCTCATATGATGATGATGATGATGATGATGAAGATGATGATGATGATGATAAGGAACTTCTAATGATTGTATGAGAAATGTGGGACAATAATACTAAAGATGCTATATCAACAAATCTGGCCTTCTAATCCTAGAACGACCCCTAGCCTTCCCTGAGCCAGGACATTACATCTCAGAGACAATATCATCCTAGCCAACATCAACCATAACTATCCTGTTCTCGCCACCTAGACTAAACCTGGACCCATAGGTTGTCCTGGTAACACCCCCCAGTTCACCACTGGATTGTCTTCCTCCCTCGACTAAACCCCATATCTCTCTACAAGGCTTCACACTCCCGTCATTTGCAGGTTACAGGACAAACACCCCAGCTCCGTCCAACATCGTTCTGGCATTGGCATACCAGGGGCTCAGAACAAAGCAACTACTTAAATATCAACCCGCATTCGACCTTCTCTTAAATCATATATCCCAAATCAGGAAGACGGTTAAGTGCCGCCACGAATCACAGAACACCAGAAAAATTGGATATAACATGATTGATTATTTTTTTTTTTTTTTCTTGGTAATGAGTTTCTAATGATTGTATGAGAAATGTGAGATAATGACACTAATGATGATGATTCTAATGATGATGGTGATTAGTATGTGAAAAGTTTTATAAGTCTATGCTATATCAACAAATTTGGCCTTTTAATCCTAGATCAACCCCTAGCCCTCCCTAAGCCAGGACATTACATCTTAGAGACAATGTCATCCTAGCCAACATCAACCATAACTATTCTGTTCTCGCCACCTAGACTAAACATGGACCCATAGGCTGTCCTGGTAGCACCCCCCAGTTCAGCACTGGATTGTCTTCCCCCCTCGACTAATCCCCAGATCTCTCTACAAGGCCTCACATTCCTGTCATTCGGAAGTTACAGGAGAAAAGGTTAACAACATTCGTATTTTTCATCACCACTTCAGGACACCCTTCACCACTTCAGGATGCAGCCTGCCTAAATATGTGGTTTTCAGGGTTTCGAACCTTTCACCACTTCAGGATGCTACCTGCCTAAACAAGTGGTTTTCAGGGTCTTCGGATCTTTCACCACTTCAGGATCTTTCAGAATTTTCAGACTGCCAAAAACTTTCTCTTTGCAGCCTGCCTAAACAGGTGGTTTTCAGGGTTTTCGGACCTTTCACCACTTCAGGACCATTCAGGATTTTCATCCTGCCAAAAAGTCTCACTTCAGAATTTTCATTTTTGAATTTTCAGCTACCCGTTAACCGCTTGTGGGTTACAGGGCAATGCCTCAGCTCCAGCCAGCGTCGTTTTGGCATTGGCATACTAGGGGCACGGAACAAAGCGACTACGTAGATATCAGCCCGGATTCGACCATCTCTTAAAACATTTATCCGGGATGAGGAAAAAGGTCAAGTGCCGCCCCGAATTACAGAACACCAGGAAAACTGGATATAACATGATTGATTAATTTTATTTTATTTTTTCTTGGATATCACAATTGAGCATGAAAAATCCCCCCCACCCTCCACTTTTCCCTTGTCCCGCCGCTGCCTCCGCCGAAAAAGGAATATCCTTATCACAGACGTTTCTTATCAGCCTCAACTAAGAACAACCCCACCCCCTCCCCAATCCCCCAGAGGCATTCAGTTCTCACCCAAAAAATGCCTCTGCTTGCCCCTTACCCTAATCTACCACCGCTGAGGTTTGAAATCTCCCCTTAGCCCTAGAATAGAGTAATCCCAACTAATCTGCTCATACCCCCTTCAGGGCATCACTATACACCTTGTGCAACCCCTTTACAGCAGAGATCACCCCCCCTTCCAACCAACCTACCCATTTAGAAAAATAATTCAAAAGACTGAAGAGAAAAATTTAAACAAAATTACTAGTAAATGATTGCTATCAAATTTTTTTTTTGAAATAATAATTACAAATAGAAATAAATAATGGGAAATGTTGTAGAGTTTCACGACAAAATCAGACTTGAACCGCTTGAACACAAAAAAATGATTAATTAATTAGTAATTGATTAATTATAATTTTTCACTTATTAAAAAACACCATTCAGATTGGTTTATCATGAAGGACCAATGTTTGAATTACGGATAATTGAGAATCTATCAGGAAAATATCAAGATTTTATTTAGGATTTTAATTGAAGATGATAATTATGATAACTTTGACAATATTGGAATTAGTATGTAAATTAGTGATGAGAAGATTGTATAATGGCTTAATGGAAATGAGAATATAGTTCAGACATATAAGTGACCAATAATCAAACAAAATAAGAGAGCTTAATAAGAATAAAATTGATGAGAATCACATTAAGCATATTATCGAAAACAGATTCGTGCACAAAGAAAACCATAAATAAGCGAGACGCTCCTCCACCTTCCTCCCCTCCTCTAACCCTATTTCCTTACCTCCCAATGACCCCACCTTCCCTCCCCTTGTCCCCCCTCCTTTACCCCCTTCCTCTTTTATGCCACATCCTTTCCCCATCCCGCCAAGCAGGTGACACTCAGCATCCTATCACACAGTCAGCAATCAGCTTAGAAACAATGCTCAACTTGCCCAGATTTCTTCTAATTATACTTAATACCTTTTTTTTCCCGAATAGTTGGTCCATTCTACACTGCTGCAACCCCTGCTTCTTTCTTTGTCTCTGTGCATTCTCCTCTTTCACTCCTCTTTCGTCCTCCTCTTCCACTCCTTCCTTCCTCTTCCGACTTGGCCGCGGGCGCAGCCACGGCGGGTCCCCTTGTTATACTTAATACTTTCTCTTTTCTTCTTAATGATATGGCTTAGCGCTTGACCATTCATCTTAGAAACAATGTCAAGTTGCAAGTTCACAGACAAGTATAGGTAAAGTATTTTCTGTTTATACTCAGTCTATACTTATGTGCGTAGTTTTTAGGATAAACCATTCAACTTAGAAACAATGTTTAGCCTTAGACCAGAAATCCTCCGTGAAAAATAAACAGAAGACTGAACCATTCAGCTTAGAAACAATGTTCAACCCATCCTCAAATTATTCAAAGCGAGAAGTTGTATTTTTTAGTCCACCTTTATTCAAAAACCCCAAAAGAAACAGACAAACCAAGTCATTCGCTTAGAAACAATGCTTGGTCTCAGAGACCAGTCAGGCAAACCCTATGAAATAAACACAGCAACCAGGTCATCCAGCTTAGAAACAATGTCTGGTCCTTCAAAAAATAGTCAAATAAACACATCCCTGTGCCATTAAGCTTAGAAACAATGCCCAGTCCTTGGTTGGCCCAGTCAAAACCTTCCTCCCACCTTCCTCCAGTTCATCCCTTAGTCTGCTTTCAGTAAACAGTAAAGAAGAAACTTAAGTTTTTCATACGTATTCTTTCCATTCAGTCTGATTGAATCCTAAAAGAAAGTCAAATCATAGGGGAACACATGCATGCAACCAGTCAAACTAAAAGGAAATAGTCAAACAGGGGCATGGTGGGGTCATACAGACAGAAAAAAATATACCTGATGGTTCCCTGCCTCAAGAACCTCGCATAGGTTTCGGCAGAGCTCCCACAATGGGTGCATGGATTCCCCACTGAGTCTTGATGTGGTCCTACAGTTGCAATCCCGCCTGCCACCTTCCTCTTAGAACCAATAGACCAGACCTAGAGTGAGAAGGGCAAAAGGAGATGGGTTTGAGTCTCTCAGATCTAAGAATGGTGCGCTCAGACTCGCGTGAGAGGGCCTTGTTTCCTTCTATCGCCTGAGGGTCCCGCAATGGCAGCCAAAACACGTTGCAGTTTGGTCCACTGAAGTCAAACTACCCCCGCCGATTCTTTGACGGCCCTCCAGTCCACAGCAATACCCCCCCTTAGGCTCACAATCTCAAGTCTGTTGACTACACAAGGGCTTACAACCTCGCAGCTGATTCCGTTACTGCGCAGGCTGGCCTTTCTACACAGGCTGGTCTTGCTGCATAGGCTGGCGGAACTAGGGGCAGGACGACCAGTTGAAAGGCCTGCAATTTTTGTGGCTGCCTTCAACTACTCCGTTCAATAGGGGAGGAGCAGCTCACTCGTCAGTATGTCGACTCCCCGACTCTGCAACTTGTTTTCTCATAGCCCTTCAGTCGACTGGGTGCCTCAGAAAACCTAAATGGAGCTTTCAGTTAGACACCGCCAGGTAAGGAATCAGTATTAAGCAGTTCTCAAGGATCATGCTGCGGGCACGACAGACAACAATCGAAGTTGCGGATTTACAAGAATAGCTCAGATAATACTATCCATCTAAAGACAAATCAGCAGTCTCGATTGCCCGAATGTGGACGCTCCCCCAACCATACTATAAATGTTCCCAATGCCCCTCCTATCGTCTGGGGCACATTGTCTATGTTATACTACTCAGTTTTACAGGCCTCCGTACGTTCATGCGAGTAGATCACTGCGTTCACACGACTAAAGCACACCAAGATCGAGGACCCATGTACGTGACATCATCAATAACGTTGGTCGCCCACACTTTCCAGGTACGTTCTTTCTCTCTGTGTGCGGACTGCAACCGTTGCGGCCCCCGTCTGTGATCTGACCGTTAGCACCAACCCCAGACTTAGTGATCCCCTCCGCCGAAACGCAGACGGATACACTGTGTTTCCAACTACTCGTGCCGAAAGCTCGAGAGAGGTTGCTCCCCGCCAAGATGAAGCAACACACCAACAATCAGGTAAGTGTCAAATTTCCGCGGTTCGCCCCGAGCTACCTCCTTCGATGCTATGTATAAAAGATTCAAAATGAACCTTCCACTAGAATGTGGCCTAATACATCATCGGAGTTTCCCCCACCTTCACTTTGTACGTGCAGAGGGATGAGCAACGACTACTTCCATCGGTACAGTGAGCAAAAGTGAATGAATCTTCCGTCAAGCACGGAACAATACACTGCACTCCAGCCATCCATGAGGTAAGTCACCTCTCACTCCTCCGCAGCTCACCACCTCCTTCCCATGGAACCTATCCTTCAACTTTTCAATCCGACTTCAACATCGGATTTGCCCGACTTAAAAACCCCCAAATCTCTTCTTTCCTCACCCGACTGCGTTAGGAAAAACGAGCGAGTTCAACACTCTTCGCACTCCACCATATCTCGTTTTTCCGTGAACTACCGCGCACTCCCATTTTCTACTAGCACCCATCCTACTCATCTATCCTCCAATCTAATTTTTCTACTCAACTCGCCCCATCCGAAAGCCCCGACTTGCTATCTCCTTTTACTCGACTCCATCAAGGATCGAGTGGGATCTCGATTCTCCCCCCTCGTCATCTTCTTGCCCGCCATAGCTCTACGCAACCATCTTCTCTCTTTTTTCGGACTAAACTAACGTGAGATTCGGGGTCGCCCACCTCGAAAACCCCACTCTCGGTTCTTGTCCCGCTTAATTTCACAAAAAACGAGCGCACTACACTATTCTAGTTATGCTTAGTCTTCTTCCTGCTCACGCCATCCCCATCTCCCTTCGCACGCACCAGGTGCCCCTTCACGTCCACATTCATCCGCTTCTTGGTTTGCCTTGCCCTGCCTCCTTTCTTTCCTCTATGCAGTCTCGGTAGAGATAACATCGAGTGTCACGTAGCACCAGGTGCCCCTTCACGTCCACATTCATCCGCTAACCAAAACGCAAAATCGAAAGTGTGGACCGACTTCTCAGCGGAATTAATCCGCCCGACAACAGAGGGCACTGAGACATACAACCCATGCTTCGGTTGTCTCGGCTCACCTCGACTTCCCCAAAAAGTTGCGAGTGCGTAGGTCCGCTACCTACCTATCGCTCGATCACAGGTGGAAACGGCCCTACGCGAATCTTAGCAATGATAGCGAGTTTGGATTGGTCGGCAGCATTCCTGTTAGCGCTCCCCCCCTTGCTCAAGCCTTTAGTGCTCGTCGTAGCGGCCCGCCCAACGACCTCAAGGTCTGTAGAGCTTTTTAGGAGTCGACCATTAGGCAGCTCCAGCCCTCCGTTCCTTTACTCCACGGTCCGACAGAGATCCTGCAGCAATATAGCTGCAGTCTCCCGCACAGCCTCCCCTGGCCCTCGAAGAAACTCGGTCCTGATGCTACCGGCTAGCCCTTGGCCGGTACCACCCACCCGCTACAGCAGATATCGCCCCTGCTGGTGGGTGGTGCTCCCGCATGCTCCCTCGTTGGAGGCTTGAGCACGAATGTGGCTGCTACGGATTTCCCCGAAGGGGTAACTTCAACTCGGTCACGAAAATAGTTCGTGGTCGCACTTTAGGCGCCCCTGCGAATACAACACACCCTTGTGCGACGTCACCGGGCCTGAAACGTAGGTCGTATACATTTAGCATTACCGACCCTTTTGCCTCAAGTGCAATCACGCACTCAAGCCCTGATCGCACAGTGTTCCTAGCAACGGCGTGGGGAAAGACTTTCGCCAGCATCCTGAACTCGCGGACCCGTTAAACGAGGCGCGCACTCAAAGTCCTCGACCGCCGCGACAGCTATTAAGTCCGGCGTCGAGTCCAAGTCAACGGCACGCCGGAGTATACCAAGAAATAAATAGAAATACGGCCCTAAAAAGAATTATCTAAAAAGTGTCACCACCGATTGGATGTCGCCGATGACAAAACCAAGGGGGATAGCCCCATCGGGCCCTCGACCCCTCGGTCCCTTCACGCTACTCTGATAAAAGTCGTTGAATCATGAAAGTCGGACGTTGTAACCAATAATGCTAGGTCCAAGGCAGGGTCTACCTTTGACAGACACCTAAATAAATCGATATTGTGCGATGCGCAGACCTACCGAAGCACTTTCAGAACCACCTTGTTGTCGACGTCGTCCTCCACACGTATGCACAAGTCACAACAAGCGCACCAATCAAGAGGCATAATTTTTTTAATCCTAGTTTAATCAGAAGATAAACAAAATTTGGATCACGCTGACTCTTTAACCATCAACAATTAAAAGATCACATGCGCCGCCAACTTGCGCGCCCACACACTCTCTGCTCTAGTAAACCACCCAGTCAATGTAAACTACAGACGCAGTCGCGCCTCGCGTGGTATACTCAAACTTTAAACTAACATATTTTCTGTCAGCTACAAAAACCACGGCGGATACCCTTGTAAGGGTATTCGCCCCGACAGCTTACCGGACCATATTAAGCGACGCCCCCATCGCTTCGCAAGATCAAAGCTATCAGCTCATTCATAATCCAAAATTATGACGAGAAAGGAACCGTGACCAATCCGATTAGCCGACAGACTCTGGTTCGAGGCCTCTATCAATCCATGTCAAACACAACATTATGCTGCCAGGATTTCAACCTGGGTCTCCATTATCCCGACGCTAGGACACTTAGATACTCATCAGTATACTACAACACA
Source organism: Chara braunii (assembly GCA_003427395.1). Lineage (NCBI taxonomy): Eukaryota > Viridiplantae > Streptophyta > Charophyceae > Charales > Characeae > Chara > Chara braunii. The sequence goes on from BFEA01000246.1 coordinate 1,943,542, forward strand.
AGTCTCAATGAATTTATCAATTGTCCTCTCCCATTTGTCCTAGGTAAACGCCGGCTTCTCGTTAGACGTCCCTAGTCTCGACCCTGCTAGCTGGGCCATGACTCGGGACGCGGACCCTGACCGAAACATTTGAAGGCATTCTTGCCTTCCTCCAAAAATTCTCACAATCAAACATAAATATATACATAAATCTTATCTTAGACCCTTTTTGCAGTCTAGTATAGGAAAGTCAGATCTCCATCCTGGCCCACCATAGTCTGGGTGATCGTGCCAGATCTACAGCCCACCGCATTGTTATTTTAGCGGTAGTGCCCTCGAAGGTTGCGCCACGATAGACTTTTTCCCGATAAACATTCAATCAGGACTCAAAAAGACTCGACTCGACTCATATCCCACGCCGTTCCGCGTGAGTAAAACCCTCCTAGGTGGCCACACCCCTTTAAGTCTTTACTCCCTTGGCAAGACGTAGACCCGTTGCTCAAGTTACGCCGATCAACAGTCGACACTAGGGGTTGCGCCCGAGTGATGCTAAACTTTACCGTTAGCTTGGTATTCTCATAAATACCCTAAGATTAACACAAGTCGTTGGACGGTGTGTCGCAACAATACAGGCCTACTGCCGGACTACACAAAGGTCTGTTACACATAAAAGGTATTTACCAGTTTTTCATGGGACACATAGAGAAAACACAGCAACCTCTCAGCATTCACAATACAAAATCACTGTCAGATTCACAAGGTTGTGACCTCCCTACTTGATCAGAGCAAGAAGGTCACCTCTCAGTGACATCTCCCAAAATAAATCACGCTTGCGACCTCCAAAATTTCATCAATGGCCAAACAAAACACGGTCCTTCTCGTTAGTCTTTATCATTCAAAATTAACTTTCCATGTCATTAAATTTATTACCCACCTTTTATATGAAGGAGGTCTCACTCAATAGGTCTCTCAGTCATCCCTTCTCGTTCTAGGATGAACTCTCATGCGACCTTTCTTTTAAAATATCTTCCTTCTCTGAAGATGAGTTTTCAAATAAACAAAAGACTGCCTTCCCACTTAAAGGCGTCTCTACCATAAAACAACTCAAACTAAGAGACCAACTTATTGGTCATCATCATAACTCAACAATAAACATTCGACATGGTAAGCATTCGAATCTCAGTGACCTATAAATCCCTTAGGATTCTCACACTTTTCACAAAAACAGACTGCACTTCTTCTCCTTATACCCGGCCCTACCATCCGCCCGTGGGTAGATCGCACGAGTATACCGAAGAGTAGACAGTTCACATCCATTCACATTCTCAAAATGCACAGTACACGAGATGTTTTACATACATCTTTCACACAAAACCATCATACATCAGGATAAAACCACACATGTGAGAGTGGTTGTGATCGTCATATACAAGGAGATAGTCCCATAAATACTCAAGGGTGAAGTATCTCATCAAAAACGCAAATAATACTCTGGGTTCGTAGCTCACTCGAATTTAAATAAAATCAATCTCAATATGATACAAGACTGCCCATGTTATCAAAGATGCCCTGGAACAAGAACTGAGTTCAACTCTCAAGAGCCAGAGAAACAACCACAATATATACATGTCATATCATTAGCTCATGATCCTCATATCCTCAAAGAAAAACATCAGTGGCTAACAAAAACTCGACAGCACTCATACGTTGTTATCCCCTATCTGTACAACCAACAACGTATATGCTAAAAGTTCTAAAGAAGGCAAAAACGAGAACAAAAGTAGATTCAATTATCTGACCCTAAACATGCCGACTCAACCCAACCCCATAATTTCGTAATGACTATCAATACTTAGGCGAACCAGTCCGTACTCACTTATCTTCTCTTGGTCCTGCCTGTATAACTGAGCCCTGCCCCCGTCTGCATATCTCTCTACCACTCTACCCTGTCTATTATACATTCTCCCTCCACTCTCCGTGATCTTGTCTGTTGCCTTGTCCTTGAGGAACTTAGAACACTCAAGAGTCCAATGCACACCATCCTTACAGAAGAAACAGAGTTGATCTACTTTCCTTTTGAAGCTCCTTCTCCTTGGCGGTGGTGGAGGTGATGAGGGAGATTCCATTATTTCACAAATGGCCTCCTGCTGCTCTGTTCTAGGGGCTTGGCTCCCAGAGCCTGATCCGGTGACCTAGGATCTCAATCCACTCCTTAGTTCGCTCATTTTCAAGACATACTCAGGAGTATCCAATCTTTGCGGTCTGCCCTCAGGCATGTCCTTTACCATAGTTGTCGGTATCTCCTCACGAAGAATATCCTCCCCCTGCTCGGGTATGGATGCGCTCACCCCCTCCTGCATAGTGTCAACCACCTCTAGGAGCACATCCATAAACCCCTCCCCTGAACCCTGAATTGGCTTGCTGCTACCTGTCTGCTACCCCCCCTCAGCTGACATTGGCATAGCCACTGTCATGGGTTCCATAGCTGTCGTTGGCAAGGTGGCGAGTTCAGTAGGTGCTCTGAACTCAAAAGCCTCTCTCTCTGCTTCCCTCTTTGCCTTCGCCTCCTCTGGCTCCAGGATGACTCTTCTCATGGGCGGCTCCTGGGAGAGCCCAGTCGTGGATGGCTGCCCAGATAAGCCCCGCACTAACTCTCTCTGAATGTCACGTTGACTACTCTCTGCCCCGTCCGCTCCTTTGGTAGGCCCCTCTCTATCCGTCCTGGTCTCCACGTCTCGAGGATGCCGCCTCAAATCTTGGATCATGGCAGCTTGACTAACCACCAACGCCCTGAGTTCTCGGACCTCTGCCTCAACCGCCTCCAAACACACTCCATGACTCACTTCCTTCGTCTCTTTTCCGGCCAGATCATCTTCCAACATCAGATACCTATTGAAAGAAGCCTTGGCCAGGAATCGGATCTTTTGGTCCAGGTACTCATCCACCGACCTCGATATCCCGAGTCCTGCCTTCTCTGGAGCCGTCAACCCTTCACTATACGTACCCCAAAACTCATCCCACATCTCCTGGACTCCACAGGGATTGGGGGTGCATTAAGTGGCTGATCAAGGAGTGTTCCTGCCGCCTCAAGTCTCTGCCTTTCCTCCCAAATCTCCTCTACGCGCTTCCCGACCCTGGTCCGTCTCTCCTCAGTTGTCTCTCCTGCTGGCACTCTCCCTCTCGTGCGACGGTTAGCTCTCTCCAGAATCTCAGCCCCCGCCTCTCTCTCCGGCTGGTGCGGCTCCCACGGTGGCTCCATAGGCACCGGCTCCTCGATGTCAGGGTGCTCCAGGGTGTAAGCTGCCAGATGTCTATCAATCATAGACAGGGCCTCTCTCCTCCGGTCAGCTCTCTCTCGCTCCCTCTCTGTCCTCATTGTCGGCGAAAGGGCCGCCTCTGCTGGAGGTGGCGGGATCTCCTCCTGTCGGGGCTCCTCCTCTCTCTCGCATGATGCCGCTCTTGATACACCTTTCGGTCCTATCCCCGCAGCGAGCCCCTGAAGTGGAGTGTCCTCTCCAACCTCTATCACCTCCTCTGCTGTGCGTCTACCTTGGGCACCTCGCCTTACCTCACTCTCTCCCTCACGGTGTCGTACCAAATACCCTTACAAGGGTATTTGGCATGTTTTATGCAAGTCACGCGAGTGCGGCCTTGCCCGCCCGACGGTCTGCGCGCAGGAGGAAGCTTATGTCTCTTTAGGGTGAGTGGCGTGCGCAGGGTATTGACGGCGAGGCGCCACCATGCGCTACCTGAGCGTGCACGGCATCACGGGTTAGCGGGACGCGCGACGTTTATTTATATTTTGTATTATTTATTGTTGTATTGTCTTTATCTGTAGGCTCCAGCATCTTTGTTAGTTCGGACGTGACGCCGAATTTAATGGTCGTCACGACCGTCGAGGACCTTGAGTGCACGCCTCGTTTGGTGTGTCCGCGTGTTCGGGATGCCGGCAAAGGTCCTCTACCACGCCGTTGCTGAGCCGAGCACGGTCAGGGTTTGAGTTTGTAGTTGCACTCGAGGGGAAAAGGTCGATAATGCTGAATGTATATGACCTGCGCTGTGGGCCCGATGAGGTCGCATGGGGGTGTGTTATATTCGTGGGATTGCCGGGAGTGCGATCACCGACTGTTTCCGTGGCAACGCCAAAGCCACCCTTTTATAGTTACGGGGAACCCCGTAGCAGCCGCATCCGTGCCTTAAAGCCCCGAACGAGGAAGCATGTGGGAGTCACACCCAGTAGCAGGTGTGATACCTGCCATGACAGAGGCCAGCCGTTGGTAGCAGGGTCGGACTTCGTTAGTGGGCCAGTCACTAGGCCAGCCGATAGCATCAGGACCGAGCCTCGTTGACAGGCCAGTCACGGTTTCTCCCCTGCAAGTCCCTCTCCCCTATGAACTTCAGCGATCTCTGGTCAATGCCCCCTCACGGAGGGGGGGCCAACGGTGTACCTCTAGGAGGCGGGGGCCGAGCTGCTCACAGAAAAGGGCTATTGAACCGACTGGTAGCCGGTTCCCTCCGAGGTTCCCTCAGGATAGCTGGAGCTGCCGGAGCAGCTGGCCGACCACTACGACAGAGTCCACCGCTGTTGGGGCCAGTGTTTCAAGGAAACGAGGTGGGTGGTTGTAGAGGCAGGGGGAGCGTTGGAAAGAAGCAACGAGTGTTGGTACGGTATAGTGAAGGGCACTAAGACAGGCAGCGGCGCTGCGCAGCAACAGACAGAAAGATAGCGCAGCGGGCTGATGGACGTTGTGGGAGTGCTGAGGAGGAGGGGCGAAGCGGAGACAGTAAGATGGGCGGATGGATTTGGACGGGATCTAGCATAAGGTGCATGCGGGGCGGAGAGAGCGCAGCAAGGAGGCTATGGCCGAGTGAAGAGGATACAACTCGCCCGTTCCTTGACGGAATCGGGCGAAGTAAGAGCCGATTTTGGGGTTTTGACCCCATGATGTCAGATTAGTTAGTGAGTTAGTAGAAATAGTATTAGAAGGAAGTGGGTGCGTGAAGCTATGTCGGGAGGACGGGTATGGCAGAAGGAGAAAGTGGATTCCTCGCTCGTTCCTCCATGGCTTTGAACGGGGAAAGAGGCGGTCCCTGGGTTTTTGCCCCGGGCAAATCACGTAATAGGATTAGTTTTAGCACTAGGATATTAGATTAGGTGGTTAGTGAGAAAAAGTTTGCAAGGAGCTATGGCGGGAGAAGGAAGGAAGAAGAAGGAGGTTGAGAAACACATATCTTGCACGTTTCTGAATGGATTTCGACGAGGTAAAAGTCGAAATTGTGGTTTTTGGGTAGGGCGAATACAGTGATGACGTTGGTTTTTCGGGTGGGATGTTAGTTTGGCCGGGGTTAGTACCATAGGCTGCGCCCGGAGGAAGCGCAATTATGGCGGTGAACACTTCCGCGTTTTAACGGAAGATTCATTCAAATTTTGCCCATTTGTTTTTGTGGGGGATGCAGCAGGCGGGGCAGTGAAGATGAAGACTTACCTGTCGTACAGTGCACCGCCATTATCTCAGTAACTTATCACTAACTTGGTCTCACTGATGACCAGGTGCATGGGTCTATTCGCGTACGGTTCCTTGAACCGGGCATGCTCGTTGTGAATCTTTCCACACTTTGGTAGAGGATTCACTTGCAGAACAGTGAGCTATAGGCGGCAACTGAGCGCTGGTAAGAGGTAAGGAAGTGCGCAGTTTGGAGAAAGAGAGAGAGGGCAAATAACACTCGCCGCGGGGAGAATAGCCATAAACAACGAGTTGAAAGCCCGACCACTATGCCAAACTGCGTGCTGACCAGATAACGGGTTGGTAGTGTATCATCTGTGTCTTAGTGAACGAGGACAGAAGTAGCGAGTACAGCAGGGGCAACAGAGCCAGAGGGAAACAGAGGTTGAGAGAGAGAGAGAGAGAGAGAGAGAGAGAGAGAGAGAGAGAGAGAGAGAGAGAGAGAGAGAGAGAGAGAGAGAAGTTACTTACCTGGGCAGAGGAGGAAGCAGGGTCGGGAGGTTGCCACCCACCAAGCCAGGCATATAGAGAGGGGGGCTGCTCAGTTCGGGATGTCTGTGTTGCCTGTGGGTGATGGTGGATGCTCATGGGAGTGATTCCCTAACTCAGTGGGTGGTGGGAGCCAACAGTCTGCGGTGTTCAATCATGATGTAAGTAGGTGAGGTGCTGTTTTGCTCCATATAGGATGTGCGAACTGCCTCGTCTGCGCTCCGCCGCTGCCCTGCTGCCTGGGTTCCACTTGCCTAAGTGTGGGCTCTTGCGGATTGCTGAGTTTGTTGTGCGGTAGGACCGGATCGTTGTTGTGGCCTCGTGCTCCGCTGCTTTGCTGCCATACTGCTCACCGCAGGCCGCGCCTTCTGCATGTTGCCACTTGTGCGCCTTGGAGGTTGGTGGCCTTGCTGCAGATGCCCTGTGCCCCGCTCCGCGGTCGTCGGCTTGCTAGTCCGGTCGCCCCGTCGTCCCTTACAGGGTTGTTGCCCTGCTTATGTTGTCCTGAATTTTACGGCTTCTACGTTGTTTCCTGCGTGCTATGGTACTCCTCACGATCGCTTGAATGGGAAGTTGGATGTTGAGGGTACACCCGGTAGTTGGCAAATACAACTTGTCGCGGAGTACGGTAGCGGTAGGCTAGCTGCAGGGTGAAGGCTTGGGGGTCAGTTGGTGTAGTGCATTGTTGCGGGGTGGGGAGGGGCCGCCGGTACATTGAACTTGCGGTGTATTGTTGTGTTGCTTAGAACTGGCGGGTTGGGGGCTCCTCCGGGATCCTAGGGGGGCGGAAGTGTGATGTAAAGGGAGTGGTTGAACGGTCAGGGAGGTGTTGCTGCGAACTGAGAAGTCGTCAGAGAGTTAACTTCAACAGCTGACTCGGAATTGACCAAGCTGTTACACTTGACCACCATTGTGGGGCTCTCAGGCGACTGAAGATTACGAGGCCCTCTCCTGGGAGTTGAGTTTGTCCCCCTCCTGTATCTCGAGAGTCGCAAACCTCATCTATCTGCCTCTCTTACTCTCAGTTTAATCTTGTTCAGAGAGGAAGGCGGCAGGCGGGATTGCAACCCGTAGGATTGCTGCAAGACTCTGTGGGGAGTCAGCCCACCGATTGCGGGAGCTCTGTCGAAACTCAGGAGGAGTTCTGGAGGCAGGGAACTGAAAGGTAACCATTGCTTTCCTTCTATAAACCCAGTATAGCCCCTACTTGTATTCAATGTATGTTTGACTGAGTATGTTGCCTGCCTCCCTATTTTGGCGTTCAGTTTGACCTTAGAACACAATTTAGACTAAGTAAAGAAATGATTGTGCAAATTCAGTTTCATTTTTTTTTTTGTTTGACTGAAAGAAGATTGTGGGATTGCATCTGGGGAAAGGATGGGAGGAAGACAGTATTGCATGAAGTTTGACTGGGTCATTAAGGCTGGGAAGTCCCCATAAGTTTGGGGAGACCCACTGCTGTGTTTATTTTGGATTGCTTGGAGCATCAGACCATTCCATAAGTTTTGGTGGTTTTATTGCTCTGGAGGCTGGGAAGTCCCCATAAGTTTGGGGAGATCTAGTGTTGTGGGATTGCATGGAGAGTCAGACCATTCTATAAGTTTAGGTGTTCTGGTTGCTCTGACTTGTGAGGGCTGAATGTGAATGATTTTTCAGGGGCCAAGCATGTTCCATAAGTTTGGGTGGCTTGGTTGCCTTGTTTACTTGGGTTTTTGTCAGTTTCGTTAGTTTTTGAACGAGGAAGTCTGAGCATGTTCCATAAGTTTGGGTGGATCAGTCTCTTCGTGCTTTGGCTTTAAGAAAAACGAATCAGGCAGAGACTCAGACTGTTCTGTAAGTTCAGGTGGTCTGACTCAAAGCCTTGCACATGCCGGAACCCAAAGGTTATAATTTGACTATACTCTATTACTATTTTTATCTATGAACAAGCTTGTCAGGCAGGGTCCTATAAGTTTGGGTGACCTGACTATAGCCCTATCACCAACTGAAGAGAGTACTAATTAAGAATAAACTTGTGGTACGAAGGGGCAGACTGAATCTTGAGCTGAAGATGATCGATTCAGTTATATGCTACCTCAAAAGACTAAGTGCAGACAATTATATAAATCTTAGATACTTAAACAGTTCAGGGCGACTAGGGTGGCCTAGTCACATGCCCAAGGAAGAGAAAAATTGTTGTGCCCTGTGTTTTTGTATATTCCATGGCTGAGCTGAACATGTTCCATAAGTTTGGGTGGTCTAGCTTTATGTCTTATGTAAGCTAGGTTGACTTGGGATGGTGAGAGTACTTACCTTTGTGGTTTGGCCTGCATGTGACTGAGTGAGGCTACTACCTAGTCTGAGTTTCAGTTTGATAGGTAGTTGCTCGACACGTGCTGGAGCCATAGGAGTTAGTTTCAATTTCTTCATTTTCAGAGCCAAGTTTTTTTACTTAAATCAATTTCTGCATTTTCTGGGATCTTTTATTATACTCGGTCTTGTATAAATCTTGATAAGTCACTTTCTCTATGGGAAGCGCTGCCGAAATTTTTACAAAACCAAGGAGTTAGTCAAATTTTGTCTTTTCAAAGTTCAGTCTGTCTGACTTTTGTATATGACTTAGTAAAAATCTGGAGAGTCTCATTTTCTAAGGGGAGTGGTGCCCAAATTTTTACTAATTCAGGGAGTTAGATAAAATCTGACTTTGGAAGGTTGAAGATGATTTTTGTTTTTATATTTACGCTGAGATAAATTCTAGAAAGACACTTTTTCTACGGGAAGCGCTGCCGAAATTTTCTTAGTTTAGAAGAGATAGACTATATTTTGACAGGTGGCGACTTTGGCGATCCTCTCTGTATGAGGGAGGTTCTGCCATAGGTCTACCTTTCTTTAGGCGCTGGCTTAAAGATAGACCTAGGCTTGGTTGTCAGGAGAATCTTGAGTGAGAATGTGTCATGAGGATTATTCTCCATACACTGATGATTAAGCTTGCGCATTGACCTGTCTTATGATACGGATCTTCTTTGGACATTTGATCCAAGATTTGAACTAGTTTCAGCTTGATCCTAGATCATCTTCTGTTATCACTGATAACATGCCGGTTGGTTGACTGCCGACTCGTCGGCTCACGACACAACTTTGCTTACACTTGTACCTCAACCTGATTGCCTTAACCCTGAGATTTGATATGTTTCTTTGAGGGTTTTAACCGAGCTTCTTTTAAATGACCATTAGAAAGGACTTATGAGATTTATGGAAAGACTGAACTATGACGGGGGCTTGAGTGTGTGAGGTGTGGTGTGAGTTACAGGGAACAGTAAAGTTGACCACATTGGTGTATAGCAATGTGGCTATTGTGTGTGTCTGTGTTTTATGCAGGTTAGTATTTTGGAGCTTGGTATACGAGCCATACTTTGGAGGCAGTGAGCATGACAACCATGTGACGCACGATCTGCATACCTGATGGGTTTATGTTTCCCCTTATTTTGTTGTTGTCTCGAGTCGTGATTTTATATATGAGTGTTGGGATACTTATTTATTTATTGGGTGATTTTGCTTGTTAATTTTGATAGTTCGACATTGTAGTCCGTGGCAGTCATCAAAGTCAAACCCCTTGACTTCTTTCCAGACCCTGGATGATGGAGATGGACTGCAGGGCGATAAGAGGCGATGGCCACCACAGGTACGAACCTGTGTACCGCCCACTCTCCGCAGGGTGCAGAAGAGGGTGTGGTCTTCTACTGCACTTGGCGGTTGTCCAGCGTCGAGAGATTAACCCTCAAGGCGCGTGTCAGCCGACACTTGAGTGTCGAACGCGACCCTCGAGATTAACGAGAACCGCATGAGTATGGGTACTACGTAGTACACCATCATTGTGACTGCTTGCGTATGCTTTCATTGCGAGTCGATATAAGTTAGCCCAGCGCCCGCGCTATTTTATACTAAGTCTCTCGTGCGACGCCTATCCGATTTCCGCGTCGAAAAGTTATGGGATGGCTACCGAGGGACTAGGAGCTTTGCCGCGTTGTTTGTCCAGTGGTGTTTTGTGTATATGTACGTGTGCGTATTTTTATTTTTATGATTTTTTAGAGTGGTGTACGCGTGGTGTGTGGGATGCGTCCTAGTCGACCGACGGCGAGTCGCGCTTGGGACCTCAGCCCCCCAAGATACCGGTTCGCGTGCGGGTTGGACAGAGGCGTACTACCGCGCGTACCCCCTATGCTACAGCTTACGAGAAACGCCCTCGGCTGGTCCACCTCTGCGATTGCGGTTGATCAACTTTCGTACTGTGGACTGGTAGCTCGGCGGGGATACGCCCACTGAAGGGAGGTGACAACTCCCGCAAGGTGGAGGTAAGTCGTGCCTCCGTAGGCCCTATCCTGTCGTAGGGGCTTGTGAGAGTTATGGCTGGCGCACTCGGCAGGAGCGGCTTGTGGAAGCTCCATGTATATTCGCGATGAAGGGTTAAAACCAACTCCCGCGTGACGCAGCCGGGAGGGTCCCACACTGCCTTGTGTGGTGTCGGACCGATGCGCTCGACAACGGGCCTCCTCTAGTGGCACATCTCCAGCCGGCTCATCACGCCCCTCATCAGCCTGAGGCACTCTCCATTGTGAAATATCCAGGTGTGCCACTAGTTCCTGCAATGATCCTCTGGATGACTGCACCTCCTCTCTCGTGGGCTCGAGAGACTCACTCAACTCTGCTCTAGTAAAGCGCTGGAAGACCACTGGGCCTATCCCACACTCGGGATATGCCCCTCGCTCCTCCGCCATAGGTACTGACTCCTCCTCCCGCTCAGCGAGCGTCTTTCGTCCTCCTCGAGATGGCGTAGCCTCTCCGGGCTCAGGGTCCCTCTGCCTCTTGCTCCTCTGTCGCCTCTCGACCCTAGGCTGAGGTGGCTCTGGTTGTCGAAAGGCCCCTCTCAAATGTGCCCTGCAGCTTTCCCATTCCCGGGCCATATCCCTGATCTACCTGACCAATGGTTTATCTGCCTTCCTGGTCCAAAGGGGCAACGTTCGCGCCTACTCATCCCTCAATATGCGCTGATCCTGCATGAATTGCTGGAAGGCGGGGATAAAGTCCTCCGCATTCCCAATCTCCAGGCGGATTGGCCTGCCATCTGGTCCCACAGGTGATGACCTTAGCTCCTGCATCCTCATCTCTACCTCTGACCAAGTCCTCAGCTCCCTACGAATCCGTGCGATGGGCTCCCCGAACCTGCCGGCTCCCCTCAGATTCTCAATCATCTGGGTCACCGTCCACCCTCTGTCCTGCACATATCCTCGAAAGTCGTCCAGGAAAAGCTTTATATCTCCGTCATCATATACGGGCGTGTGCTCTCTCCGATAAGACCCATATCGCTCGTAATCCCCCGATGCTCCCAATGGCCTCCGTAACGACCGCGCCCCCCTCCCTCCTCTCGGCATGGCTGTCTTCGTAAAGTCAGACCTGCGCAACAGGCGAAGGAAACGACAGATACGCATTGGGGTAAGCAAATTGACAAAAATAAAACAAGCTCCGGTGAGATCAAGCACATCCACCAACCTATACATCCTACCATTCTATTCCCTCCTACATTCTATCTATGAATTTTTTCTACATCCTTAGGGTCCTACTTTAAAGGAGTTGGATTGTCTACTTTACATCCTCTCTTGCCATAAATTTCTTCAGCCTTGTTCCTAATACCCAATTTTTCCATTCCGTTCCATCTAGCTCCTCAATCTGGTAGGCACCGAAATCTCTGCATCGCACAATCTGATACGGCTCCAACCACCTTTTGTCAAGTTTCCTAGACCACCGTTTCTCCAGGGACGAGTCATATAGCAATACGATGTCCCCAACCACCAAAGGTACCTTCCGTACTCGCGCCATCTGGTCCCATCGAGCCTTATCCTTCATACAACTTTTTTCCACCTGATTGGATGCTTCCTGAATCCTTTCCTCAATCACACCCACCTATCGCGCTCGAATGTCGAGCAATTCCTCGAAAGACAGGTTGATTTCTAAGTCCTGACGCCTCGAAGTCTTCAAGAAACTCTCAATTGGGAAAGTAGCGTGCCTCCCGTACCATAACGTGGCTGACGCGTACTTAGTGGTCCTCTTCACCGTAATATTCTCGACCTTCAGTCCACTTAGCCAGAAGGTTCTTGATGGTGCTATGCCCTCTTTCAACTGGAGCATTTGCCTGGGGGTGTGTGACTGTGGTATAATTAGCTACCACGCCGTAAGTTGACAACAACTCTTGCACTTCCTGGCAAGTAAACTCTGACCCTCTATCCATCACGAACTCTCTGACAAAGAAATAACGCAGGTAGTACTCCTCGATACAGCTTACCAAAACCGATCCGGTCTTTGTACGAATGACACGTCCATCTACAAAGCCAGAAAGGTTATCACGCGCATCGAAGATATAGTTGTAGTCATGATCTCTCTTGACAAGGTACGCAGGATCGGCAGAACTTACTGACCATCTTCATCATTTCATCCTAATAGTATAGCTCGCTTATCTTGGCATGCGTGGCACTAACTCCCCGATGTCTTCCCGCAATGCCATCATGCAGCGCAACTATTATATCGATCTGACAGTTTCTGACACATACAACCCTTCTAGGGTTTTCCACTTGCCTTTTTACAAAAAGATGACCATCCCTCACCAAATAGAGATGCCTCATTTTCAGAGCCCTTTCGCTAGCATCCCTGTCCCGTATCTCACATGATAGGAGAAGTCCCAGCTTTAGGTAGATTCCATCATACTCCTCTGCACGGAATGCCTCTTTGATCTCCCCCTCCTCAAACTCGTCATCCCGGCTTTCTGGCACAACATCTTCATTCTCAGCTTGCTTCAACGAGCTTATCTGATCAAAGTCCCCCTGCAGAAGCGTATTGACAAGGAGGTACATTCCACTCATCAATTCCTCGTGCTTCTCTGCCTGGTCCGGCCCTTCCTCTGTCGTTCTCACCTCCTCCATCATACTATGCGTACCTGTCAGTGCCAACTTCATCTGATTCATCCATTGGACATCCTTACTGCCCCATGGGTCTTCTTCCTCAAAAGGCTTAAGTATCAGTTTTGCCTTCCGTTCATATCCCCTTGGTGCAATCCAAATAGGATGACCAATGCAATTCGGCACTCGCAAGGACCAGTTATTTATGTGAAGACGGGCGTCTTCTTCTTGATCAAGAAACCCATCAACCGGGGGCACGACCTCTACTGCCTTGTCGTTCTGCTGATCCCAGTTGATGCGACTCAACCCATGTGCTCTATTCTTGTTCCCAGAGATCCTTTCCAGCTCAAAGTTAAACATCCAAATATAGGTCAGCCATCTGGCGACCGTAGGATCTGATAGGACATAAATTCTCAACGAGTAGGCGAGCGCAGTCAGGTCCACCCTTAATATGAACCTCTTGCCAAAGATATAATTCCGGAAGATTCTTAGGCAATGAAGGACAACGAGAGATTCCTTCTTGAACTGATAATAATTTATCTCAGTCGTATTAAGTGTTCGACTCTCAAACCTCAATGACCTCTCTCTTCCTTCATTATCTGCCTGAATCAGGACTCCTCCCAAAGCAGTCGGTCCAACGTCCGTTTCAACGACAAAAGGTCTTACCTATGTGGCATCATAGTCCAGTGCTCCCAATACTAGCCCTCCTTCTCGAAACTCCTCCTTCATTCAGGCCACTGCCTTTTCCTGTTCCTCACCCCAAATCCATTCCTGATCTTGACAGACCAACTTTCTTAAGTGCTCAGTCTTGGCAGCAAAATTCTTGACGAAGGTTCTAAAAAACCCACACGTGTCGAGGAAGCTCCTAACATTTGTTATCAAATGGAATGGTACTGGTCATTCGATAATCTTGTCTGTCTTTCTTACATCCGGTCAATGACCTTTCTCGCTACAGAAAAACCTTAGGATAGTAGCTTCCCTCATGCAGTGTCTGGACTTAGATCCACTTGCCGTGAGTTTGTGCTCCTCAAGCAAGCTCGTGACTTTATCAAGGTCCTGAATGTGCTTCCAGACAAAATGCCTTACCCCCGACAAAACTTCGTCATTCTCTTCTCTGTCGGTCCTTTCACTGCCAAGTCATCGATGTATGCCTGGGTGATGTGCGGGCTAACTGTCTGCATGACTCGAATCATATGTCGCTGAACCATTGCCACTGCATTAATCCACCCTTGCGGAGCCACATTCATATGGATCAACCCTCTAGGCGTATGCATTGTCGTTACCGACATTTCTGGCAGGTAGACCGAAAACTGGTCGTACCCCGAGTAGAGGTCTATAAGTGAAATTATAGGTTTTCCAGCATAGAATTCTAACAACACGTCTGCATTCGACAAACCTCCCGCATCTCGCACAGTCACCACATTCAGCCGTTGCAAATCTTGTACCCACCTTAACGTCCCATTAGGCTTAACAAAATAAAATCATGGAGACGCGTATGGCCCACTTGAATAGTCGGCGACATGCGTACGTACCTTGTCGTCGAGGTAATCCACTACCTTCTTCTCCTCGTCAGGATTGGGATACCACACCCCTCTCAAATTCCATGGCTCATGCAGCACGGTGTCGGGCAGCTTCAGCCTTATGTCGCTCTTTACTTCCTCGAGGATAACACTTGACGGGAACTGGAGCTCATCAGTTTACCTGGCGGGATCGCGACCGACACCAAAGGATACGGTATCAGATTCATGTGACAAGAGTCAAGACCGAGGCGTTGAGAAGAAGCGGATCCCTGAGTTCTAGGTGAGCGCCCTTTTTACGCGCACCATTGAGACCTATCATTGCCAAGATACGAAGTAGTGGATACTACAGAGGGAGATCGGAGGCTACGGAGGACGGACGGGAACGAGGAGACCAGACTTACCTTAAGTGCCTCGACGATGGGCCAGACAAAAAGGGCTTTGGGCCTTTAAAGCGGGCCCTCAGGGGAACTAATTGGCAATCGACACCGAGGCTCATCATGGAGGTAGAACAAAGAAGGGATTGTTGCTCAAGCATGCTTGGGGCCTGGGCGCATGGCCCAAAGAAAAGACCTAAGGGGACCCGCGGGCCTACGGCGGGGAAAAAGGGCCATAGAATTATTAATTTCGGGTTGCCTGTGAAATTCTAAAAGGCCCGGTACCTCTCATGAGGGGGCCATGGGAAGGTAGGCCCAGACCTAGGTTCGGGAGGAGGCCTGGTACCAGGACGCTTCAAAAGGCCCTGTACCCGACCAAGCGGCCCCCTTCGCTCGAAACCTTTCGGGAGCCCAAACAGGCCCGGGTACAAGCTCGGGGAAGCCACAGTACCAGGGCGCTGCAAAGTTTTCGACTCCAACGACACACTGGACTGCTGGAGCCTCGTCGAGGTGGGCCCAACAAACTTTATAAGCCCAACCGGGCCCAAGGGCGGGGACACTTCCGACTTGTGCACGCAGAGGTGCACAGGCGGAGCTCGGAAGACACGGGACCAATCGAACCAGACGCACCAACAGAGAGGCGTCCCCATCAAGGAACGCACGAAGGAGGTAAGAGGTAAGGGAGGAGAGGGTGAGACAAGAAGCGAGCATGCAGGACATAGCCGGGTGCGAGCATTCACGCCCACACCATAGTCACGCATGGAGACACAGGGGCGCAACTCCGCACACATGCGCATCTGGACGCACACGCACTCACCCGCGTGCAGCGGAACGGGACGCGGAGAAAGTCGCGCGCACTAGCATGCTCCCTCGCGCAGCGGATCGG
>BFEA01000246.1:1966879-1977748 GCA_003427395.1 Chara braunii
ACGTATTCCTAAGAAAAGTAAAAAGAGAAAAAAAGAAAAACAAGAAAAAAGATAAACAAGAAAAAAAAAAAACAAAAGAAAAGAAAAAACGAGAAAGAAAAAGACAAACATATGGCGGCGTATTATTCCACGTTCTGCAGAAGATTCATTCTAGTTTTGCACATACGGTGAATAGTGCAGCCAAGCCTTGAGAATTACGGGCAGGCCTAGCTACGTGAACAACCCATAACTGTGTGAATATGCAGCAGGGCAGGAGCTGGCCGAATCTCGAGTATATATTCGGCCAGCTCCTGCCCAGCTGCATATTCACTGCCTGCCTTGATTTTGGTGGGGGGGTCTGTGCCATTTGGCTGCGAGGACCCTTCAGACAGCCTGCATGGGCCGTCTGAGCCGTGTTAGGGGGACTCCCCTACTCCCCCCCGAAAAAAAAAAGGAGCATTCACACACACACACACACACACATTCACACACATTTTTTATATATTTTTTTTCTGTTTTATCTAGGGCATTGGCCCATGCCAAACCCAAGCAGCGACGTCGCTCCCTACGGGGTGGTGGGCCTCCCGGGTTTTTTTTTTTGCACTTCTGTAGTTTGTCGAACAAGGCCATCCACCCCGTAGTCCGCAAAGCGCGCGCGCGCCCCCCGATGTCGCGTTCAAATTTTTCGCGCCACGTGGCACGCAGCGCGTTTGAACGTGATTGAACGCGGCCCCAGGGGTTATGAACGCGCGCGTTTGAACGTGAACGCGCGTTCAGCGTGTTCAGCCGGTTACACAGCGAGCGAGAGGTGACTCTACGTAGAGGAGCAAAGGAAAGGTCGCGCATCTAGCCTACGAGCGGGGCTTGATACCTCTGAACGTCAAAGTGAAGCGGATCACTCAAGTACGGATAAACTGGAGTAGTTTTGGCTCTCCTAAGCTAGCCTCGTCACCTAATTAGTGACGCGTAGAGCGAGTAAACAGCACTTGAACGAACCTGACCTCGAAAGAGCGCCAGATTCATTCATAACTAAGCTCAAGCAAACACATGGGCGGAGGTCCACGCTAGCAGGCGCGGGCGGGATACGATCAGTGCAGAGCTGCGTGGGACAAATCGAACAACACGCTAGCTAGATCCGCTGCGCGCGGATATGTTGGAGAGCAGAAAGAGCTACGAGCGACTGCGTGAGTGCCACGTCTGCCATATAGTTAGTGACACACTGAATGGACTAACGTGATTCCTATAGTTCTATCTATCATCCTGCAATACCACAGTCGAAATAATGGGCTTGGAAGAATCGGTTGGAAAGAAGGTTCTGTTGGACCTGACTCTAGTTCGACTGCAGTGTAAGAGCTGCGACTGCCGTCGCACGAGCTCCGCCCACGGGGGAGAAGCTGGCACCGAGGAAGGTTGTTGCGCGAAGGAAAAGTTGTCGCGGGAAGAAGCTGTCATGGGGGAAAACGATCGCCCACAAAGAAAGTTGTCACACGGGCGCGCAGGGGGAGAGAGAGAGAGAGAGAGAGAGAGAGAGAGAGAGAGAGAGAGAAGGAGAAGTTGTGCAGAGTAGCAGGGACCGTGCAGGAAGAAGAAGCCACCCGGGAAAGACTGTCGCACGGAGGAAGGTGCAGCGCACGGGCGTGAAGAGCCGCTGTGCGAACAACAAATGAGCCACGCGGCAGGGGAGTGAGCATCGCGCGAAAGAGAGAGAGAGAGGGAGCAACGGAACGGGCTTGGGAGGATCGACGGGTCAATCAAGCGCGGGTAAACTGCGAGAGTGACCATGACTCTCTCTAAGGTATATAAGTGCCACGTCACCTAATTAGTGACGCGCGACTCTGGATCAACGAGACCCTCACTGTTCTATCTATCACCCTATGAGACCTTAGCCAAGGGAACAGGCTCGAACGAATCAGCGGGGAAGGAATGTTGCGATACCACAGCCACGGGGACGGACTTTGAAGGAACGGCAGGGGGAGTAGCCATGTCATCCTATTGGTAACGCGCGTGGGTGGATTAACGAGATTCACATTGTCCCTATCTACTATCCTGCGATCCTCAACCAATGGAACTGTGCGCACTAGCGGGAAGATGCGCGCTTGACCAGCTGAACCGCCCAACCGGGCTCACTGGTGGGGGCGCAGGCGGACCTGGCCACGCACATTCGTCAGAACAGACCAGACCGGACCCAGGACAGACTAAACCGGTCCCGGTACGGTACAGACCAGACCAGGACCACTACAGTCCAGACCAGACCCGGAACAGAACGGACTAGTTCAGACCAGACCTGAACGGTACACCAGAATAGACCAGACCAGACAAGACCAAGGCCAAGAGCAGGGCCAGATTGCGCACCGAGAGAGCCAAGGCGTCATCCTTCCAACGGGCCTCAAGTCAGAGCCCGGACTCAGATTAAGAATCGGGCCTCGATGGGCCGCGAGTCCGCGACGCTACTTCGGACTTGGAGATCTCTAACACGATCCCCTGGGACCGACGGAAGCGGTACTGACGACAACCCATCGATTGCGGAATCCAGCATGTTCAGTCTCAACACGAACTGCACTCCTGGGCGGACGTAGGGGAGGTTGCCTTGGGATAGGGTGTAGTGCGTCTGCGTTGAACCTTATTCACTGAATAAAACAATTCTCTCGTTCTTTACTGCATTTTTGTGAGTCGTCCAGTTCACACCTTGTTTTCATATCTGACTAAGTGGTGGATTTTGCAGGTTACAGGAGCCCCGGTCGCCCCTCCCGTGGGTGACAGACACGACGTGAGGGACAGGGTCTGATCGGCGTGCCGGCAGATCACTTCTTCCGGTCAACACCGTTGTACAGCCTCCTCCTTTTGTCCCACCGGTGATTGGGGTATCCCCATATGTCGCTCCAGCATCAGTCCAGGCTGCTTCCCTAGGTATGCCATGAACGGAAAGGTTCTCAGCAGGGCCCAGTGTACAGATTCCTGTACAGACAGTGTACTCCTAACCTCCGTCGCAGGTTGGCGTAATCGGGCAGCGTGCTGTCTCGCAGCCTGCACAGCTGCAGGGTACACAGCCCCAGCAGCAGATAGTGCATCAACCTAGTCCCCAAGGTCCACAGCCTGGAGTGGGACAGGTATCGAGACAAACACGTGGGTTCCAAAGACGGTCATCGCCTTTCCCACACCTTTTTCAGGGGACAAGAGGGGAGAAGACCTCGACATATGGTTGAGGTCAATGTCAGTCTATGTCAAGTGCAAACTTACCTTGCCGCACGAGGAAGTGTTTGTGGCTGCCTCTTATTTAGAGGGGAGTGCAGCAAGATGGTTGAGTGGTTTAGTGCAGTTACAAGGATACGGTCATGGCTTTCGTGCTTGGGCAATCAACCAGAAACTGGATGACTTCCTCAAGCTGGTGGAAGATAGGTGGCGTGATCCTCAGGAGGCTCAAAAGGCCACTGACGCGATCCTGACTCTGAATCATAGATTGCTCAAGTCAGTAAGAGAGGCCACAGACGAAGTAGAACGTCTGATCTGTGTCCCTGGAGTATGCTATGACCCCCAAGTTTTACTCACTTCCTATCTGAGATGTTTTCCTATGCCTCTCAGGAATCAGTTGGTAGGTGAGACCAACATCAACATGCACAACTTCCCCTCGTTCAGCAAGAAGGCCCTAGACTTGGAGGCAAAGATAGGGCATGGACAAACACCCACAACGGACGGTAGGAAAAAGTCACTGCCTCTCAACTGGAAGGCGAAGGGTCGCATTATGTTCGTTGACAACGATGGTTCTACCATCGAGTTGGAAGGCGACTTCCAGACGGGAGTGGGTTCAGAGGCAGACAACGTAGAGGCTTCAAGGGGTGGAGTACTCACTGCCTCAGTACAGAAAGGTAACACGACTGGTAAACGTCGTGGCGGCTCCCGGTGTGGGAGTCAAGTTGACCCCAACGCTCTTCCATAGGAGAAAACGGGTCTAACGGAGGACGTGTGGAGAGACCGGTACACCCGACAGGCTTGTATCCATTGTGGCCAATATGGCCATAATCAATTCAAGTGCCGTAATAAAAAGGTGACCGAGAAGATCTCGCATACAATGGGGCAGGCGTTGGGATCCTCCGCTCCTATTGGTAGCAACGTGGCCAACAGTTTTGGCACTGCTCCGGAAAACGAGTCAGGCCAGTAGGAATAGTAGTTGTTCCTACTAGGGTCGAGGTGGTGGACACACCCTCACCATCTCGAGAGATGGCCCAAGCTCCTGACTCCGTTGTCGTCCCACAAACACATTCAGACCCATCGAGCCTCTGTTCGATAAAGGTGTTTGAATCCTTAGAGGAGCTAGAGGAGGAGTGGTCAAAATCAGACTCGCTAGCTTCTTGGACGACATTGGCTAAAGCCCCTAGGAGTGAGATGTTCGTTGGTGACGTAGTCATCGACGGCCGCAAGGTCGGGGCCTATTATGACACTTGCTCGACGCAGAATTTTATCAGCCGCGAGTGCGTTGAGAGGCTGCGCTTACAGGGGCAAGTGCAACGCCTGAGTCGACCTGTGCCAACAAACAACGCATAGTAGTCAATGACTACCTCATAGACATTGAGTGTCTTTTCCCGTACGTGGGAGGGGAACTGAGACATCGCGTCTCGTTCCTAGTCAGCGATGATCTCCCAATGGACATCCTGTTGGGTATGTACTATCTTTCGATTGCAAAGCCCCAATTTGATTGGGACCAAGAAGTGATCAAGCACACTTTGCCAAGTGGAGGGACCGCCAAATTACATAAGTTTAAGGCTAGCAGTACGATCGGGTCCTACGGATGCAGTGTGTGGTCGCGTTCTATAAGTATTACAAGCAAAATCCAGAGGAGGGTATGTATCTAGTTTATGTCTCTGCAGCAGGCGAGCCGGTGAAAATGTCGCCGGAGATAAAAGGAGTAGTCGCTAATACCCTGATCTATTTGAAGAGCCGAAAGGGGTTGTTGAGAGGGAGGTCGTCCACACAATAGATATTATCCCAGGGTCTAGCATCCCGAAGGGTAGGATCTATCAGATGTCTCCAGACGAGCTTGATGAGCTTCGCCGGCAGCTCAAGGAACTTGTAGAGAAGGGTTGGATCTGGCCGAGTGTCTCCCCTTATGGATCTCCAGTCCTATTCGTACAAAAGAAGGGGCAGACTCTGAGGATGTGCATTGACTATAGGGGCCTCAATGCCATCAATGTCAAGAACCGAGAGCCCCTACCGCGCATCGACGGCTTGCTGGACCGAGTGCAAGGGGGTTGGTACTTTAGTAAGATAGATCTGAAGTCCCGGTACCATCAGATTGCAATTCGGCCCGAGGATCAACACAAAACCGCATTTCAGACCAGGTACGGTCTGCACGAGTTTGTTGTGATGTCTTTCGGCCTTTGCAATGTTCTTGGAACCTTTTTTTTTTTTTTTTTTTTTAACCCAAAACACACACACAGCCCCATCTATTTTGGAGGGTATCAGTCCGGTTGCTAATCACCGGCAAGCAGAAAGACAAAGTCCGAGGAGAATCATAGAGAGAAAGTATTTGGAAGAAAGGGGGTATCCTCCCAGGCACCCTAAGAGAGGTCTGAGAGTCGACGACAACAAAAAGAGGACAGTCGAAGTCACAGCCTCGTATCCCCACCCGGTATCCTCACCGGGAGGCATACCTGCACCCAGTCGTGAAAGTACTCGCGAGGTAAAATGCATGTGCTAGGGCTATCCCTTTACGCCTCACGCCCCCCAAATGGACGCACTACCACACCTATGTGTCATTAGTACCCCTGTTCCACTATTGTAACTATCTCAGAGTATTTAGTTGTTGTTTCCACTACTTATCATGATTGTTTAGTATTAGTTTCCACTACTTATCATGATTGTTTAGTATTAGTCCTTCAAAGAAGAAGAAAACCCTGCCCACCCACTCCCAGAAGTCCTACCCTGATTATCCCACTCCACGTCCCCAGGGGCCAAAGGCCTCTAAGCCCCTATCGACTACTGACAACAAGACACCTTATTTACCTAAGACCATATCCCTCTGATTCTGATGACGCTGTCAAGGTAGCGTCCCATGGAAGTGCCCATTCCCACTTCCCGACCTGTTTGTCTACTCTAATTACCGTACCATAAGGTTCCCATGCACCAACAAAGAACCGCCATCCTCCTGATCTCTTCTTGCCACATCCGCAGTGACCTGCCACCTTTCAGCACGTAATGAATCGGATCTTTCATGACTACTTGGATAAGTATGTCATCAAGGTACAAGTTTGTCATCGTGTACCTTGATGACATACTTATCTTCAGCAGGACTGTCGAGGAACATGTTGGTCACTTAGATAAAGTCCTTAGTCTCCTTCGACAACACAAGTTCAAGATCAACGGCGAGAAGTGCGAGTTTGGTCACACCCGTATCTTCTATTTGGGTCATGAAATTTTCACAGAGGGATTGAAGCCCGATGCCGTGAAGGTGGCCAGCATTCGTGACTGGCCGCGTCCTCAGTCTGTGACTGAGATGAGATCCTTCTTAGGGATGACTGACTACTATCACAACTGTGTGAAAAACTGTAGCATAGTGGCCGCACCTTTGGCGGCCTTGACACGCCTTGACACCCCATGGGAGTGGACAAACAAGTGTGAAGCTTCTTTCAGACATCTAAAGCATGCTCTGACACACTATGAGGTCTTGAACTTTTTGATCCTGACAAGCCGTTTATAGTAAACACA
This sequence comes from Chara braunii, assembly GCA_003427395.1. NCBI lineage: Eukaryota > Viridiplantae > Streptophyta > Charophyceae > Charales > Characeae > Chara > Chara braunii. Next base: position 1,973,558 of record BFEA01000246.1, read on the forward strand.
GATGCTAGCCAATATGGCATAGGCGCCGTGCTCACGCAGCAGGAGGGGCCAAAGTTGAGGCCAGTAGAGTACATGTCCAAGAAAATGCCGTCTCAGAAGTTGGCTAAGTCCACTTATGAGAAGGAGCTCTATGCGGTGTACAAGGCTCTCACCCATTGGAGACACTACCTCCTTGGGCAGTTTTTCTACGTCAGGACTGATCATCAGACCCTGAAGTGGATGAGAACTCAGCCTGTGCTCTCTAATGCGCTGAAACGCTGGATCGAAGTCATTGAGCAATATGACTTTGAGCCCATTACCTCAAAGGTGAGTACAACAAAGTTGTTGATGTGTTGTCGCGTAGGCCAAATTTCTCCAGTGAGTTGATCACTGAGTTTGGGTTTGCGAACGATGCTACTCGTTCTTTAGTGGAAGCCTATCGCGAGGATCCGTTTATGAACGAGATCATACGTAGACTCGAGGCGAAGGACAAAAAGACTTCAGTCGAGTTTAAGTTGGTCAGCGGCCTGATGTTCCTTGAGAAGGCCGGGAATAAACGTCCGTGTGTGCCCAATCGGGAGTCTTTGCGTAGTTTATTTCTAGGTGAATGTCACGATGCCACATGATATTTTGGTTATAAAAAGACTGCAGCCAACTCGCTGCAGCAGTTCTGGTGGCCCACAATGATGAGAGACGCCAAGCTGTACGTGAAAACCTCTCAGGTATGTTAGAGGGACAAGCCACGTACACAGACCCCTCCTGGGCTTCTCAAGCCCCTTCCGATACCGGAAAGGTCCGGTGAGAGTCTGTCCATGGACTTCATGGACACAATGGTCACCAACAAGAGTGGAATGTGCTATGTCTACGTCATTGTGGATAAGTTTAATAAGTATGCTAGGTTAGTCGCTATGTCCGCAACAACCAAAACGCAGTATGTGATTAGACTGTTCAAGGAGAACTGGGTTAGGGACTTTGGGCTTCCTAAGCCTATTGTTAGTGACAGGGATGTTCGATTCACAAGTGAGTTGTGGAAGGCTGCAACTGCAGAACATGGTACACAGCTGCAGATGACCTCTGGGAACCACCCAGAGGCAAATGGCCAAGCAGAGCAACTGAACCACGTTGTACAACATTTGGAGAAGAGGTTAACAACATGTTTTTTTTTCAGGATGCCTAAAGAGGTAAATTCGGGATGCCTATAAAGCTCTACAGTGGGAGTCATAGGAGGGGGGGGGGGGGTCATGCCCTTTAGGGCATTCACCCCTTCAGGATCGTTCACACTGTTCAGGATACCAAAACGACACAACAGTGGAAACGAAAGGTGGGGATGAGTGCTCCTTTCAGACCTTTGAAGGCATTCACCCCTTCAGGATCGTTCCGGATCCTCAAGCTTAACAGTGGGAGCCATACGGTGGGAAGGGGTGCTTTCAGGCCTTTAGGGCATTCACCCCTTCAGGATCGTTCAGGATCCTCAAGCTTAACAGCGGGAGTTATACGGTGAGGGGGGGTGCTTTCAGGCCCTTCAGAGCATTCACCTTTTCAGGATTGTTCAGGATCCTTAAGCTTAAGTACGAGAGCCATACGGTGAGAGGGGGGTGCTTTCAGGCCTTCAGGGCATTTACCCCTTCAAGATCGTTCTGGATCCTCAGCGCTTAACAGTGGGAGCCACACGGTGGGGGGGGGTGTTTTCAAGTCTTCAGGGCATTCACCCCTTCAGGATCCTTCAGGATCCTCAAGCTTAACATTGAGAGTCATAGGGTGGGGGGGGGGGGCTTTCAGGCCTTCAGGGCATTCACCCCTTCAGGATCGTTCAGGATCCTCAAGCTTAACAGTGGGAGCTATAGGGTGGGGGGGGGTTCTTTCAGGCCTTCAGGGCATTCACCCCTTCATGATCGTTCACATTATTCAGGATGTAAAAACGACACAACACTGGAAACAAAATATGGGGACGGGTGCTCCTTTCAGACCACCGAAGGCATTCACCTCTTCAGGATCATTCAGGACCCTCTGCGCTTAACAGTGGGAGCCATAAGGGGGTTGGGGGGGGGGATGCTTTCAGACCTTCAGGGCATTCACCTCTTCAAAATGGTTCATAAAAAAAAAAAAAAATAAAAAAAAAATAAAAAAAAAAAAAAAATCATGAAGACTGCGAAGAATGCTGAAGGGGTCAATGCCCTGAACAGCCTGAAAGCACCCCCCCCTTTAGCTCTCACTATCATGAAGGGGTGAAGGCCTTAGAGACCCTCGCACCTCCTTTCGACTCCCTGCTTTCAGACCACCGAAGACATTCACATATTCAGGATCGTTCAGGATCCTCGGCGCTTAAAAGTGGGAGCCATAGGGTGGGGGGGGATGCTTTCAGGCCTTCAGGGCATTCACCCCTTCACGATGGTTCACCTCGGAAAAAAAAAAAAAAAAAAAAAAAAAATCATGAAAACTACGAACAATCCTGAAGGGGTGAATGTCTTGAACGGCCTGAAAGCAACCCCCCTAATGATACCGTCACTGGCGGACGGTTGAAACGACCGGAAAAAAAAAAACATCATGAAAACATCACTCGCTCGATCGTCCCCTGATGATACCGTCACTGGCGAACGGTTGAAACGATCGTAGGGATCTCGCCAGCACGACACTTCTGTTCTTACTGTTCATATTTTTATGGAAAGCGCCGGTTTCTTGCGTGTACTTCTATCTCCAATGGCTTTCTTGCTTTTCGTCTTCCATGTCTTGATCTCCTTCTATCCCTTTTCTTTCTCTATGATTTGTCTCCACTGGCCCCGTGTCTCTTCCCCCTGAACCTTCACCCTTTGGCTATACGCATCTTCGGATTGCATTTCCATTCATGTGGAGGTAGCGTCTGTAACCACTTCGTTAATCGTTGATTGGTGTAGACGCAGGTGGTTCCACGACCGTCAGACGAATTTTCTCGCCCACGGTTCATTCCACCTCATTCCCTTTCTTCTTTCTTCCCTTCTTTCTTTCTTCCTTCTCTTCTTTCATTTTTCCCTTCTTCCTTTCCTCTTCCTCTTTCCTGTATGACATCGATTATCTATTGCATGGCCATCATTGAGTCTTCTCCTCAATATCGACTTGTTACCCAGGACTGCTTTATCGGTTGTTTTTTTTGTTTTATTAAGGAGCTTGCTTGTCTTCTCGCCTCCTCTCTCGGCAACAGATCCTTTAGCATTTTTGTTTGTACGGTCCCGCTCTGATCCGCATGGCGGACGGAGGACAATACCCAGGTTACGAATGGGTTTGTTATAATTGTAGGCTACCGGGCCATTTCGCCCGTAACTGCCCCTATCCGAGGCAAGATGGCCTCATCTCTGGGGTCCCTGTTTCCCGTCCCGCCATCAGTTGCTCAGCCTACCCCTCTCCCCCCCAGACTTATGCCCAAGCTGCCTATGCACCTTCTGCCCCTGCGCTTCCACCGCCCCCACCACCCCAACAGGCTGCCTCTCCTCCTAACTTTTCCAATTCCAACGCGATCGTCCCGTTTCGTCCCCCCGCTGCTCCACCCTCAGTCTCTTCTTGGGCTCCGAGACCAAGAAACAACGATGGCGAAGTTGTTTCCCTCTTAAGAGAGTTTGTGAACGAGCGAAGAGAAGAGAAGGACAGACGGCGTGAGGAGGAAAATCGACGAAGGAAGGAAGAACAGGTCAGAATCGAGAAAGAAGAGGAGAAAAAACGTTTGGATGAAGAAGAAGCTCGACAAGCAGAGAAGAAAGCTAGAATGGCGAAGATGATCAACGCGAAGATGGAGGAACTCGACAAGCAGCATCAAGCCAGAACCGAAGAAGAAAACCGGAAGATATGGAAGGAGATCGAGAGGGTGGTTGGAGAACCTAAGCCTATCAGGAACGACAAGGAGGCTGTCGTTGATACCGGCGACAATCGGAAGCGGCCTCAAGAAGAGATAGGGGGTTCCCCTCCTACCCTTCCTGCTCAAGGCAAACCAAGGGTTGCTGACCCTGGTATGCGGGGAGGTACTCATCTCTCCCCGCTCGACGCGGGCTTGCTACTCATGGAACTCGACAACGTTCAGCGGTCCCAAGACTCGCAGTTTGGTTTAATTCGATGCATGATGGAGACTATTGAGAAGCTGAGTGCATCCATCTAGCTGCCAGCAGGAGCTCGGGCTGTCCCTCCTACTTTGGCCCCTCCATCGGCCGCCCCCCATAACCCTGCTCCTGCCCCTCCCCCTCCACCCCC
>BFEA01000246.1:1977855-1992015 GCA_003427395.1 Chara braunii
GAAGGGGGGATATCCCCTCCCCCTCCTCCCCATCCACCCCCTTATCCCAAGAAAAAGATCCCAAGTTCTGCTGATCCTAGCTCCTCTAAGGGGAGGGTCGATGAGAATCGGACACCAGGTGTCAACAGGTTCTCAGCAAGGCTTGCTGACATGTTTGCTTCTGTCGCCGGTAATGCCGCCAGATGCAGATCTGCATCCCCTGCACGACGAGCCACCGAGGACGAACCCCTGGGTTTCGATCGTGTGATCCCAGGGAAGAAGGCTGTTGTTGCTTCGGCCGGCAAGGAAGAACGCGTCAAGTATATCGAAGACTTGAAGAAAGAACTCATGACCAAATCCAAGTACCAGTTAGAGTCTCTTTGCAAGGCTGATCAGATTAAATACTTCAACAAGAAGCAAGCGTCCACCGATCTTGAGGAGATCAGAGCACGTAATGCCTACGGCGACGAATCGGAGGATGAAGGATTTGACAACATTGCAGCTGATACCCAAGAGGAGAATCCCTCTTAATGATCTGATTGACTCGCCTGTATTTGGAAGTACTGGCAACACACTCACCGACTACGGACCCGCGTTCGTAAACGAGGAAAGGAATGGGAGGATAGGGAGGCATGGGCTCATTTTTTGCTTATCTCGTTAGCGTGCTTAGGACAACTAGCTTGGGCAAGTAAATTTGTTGGTACATGGCTTGATCTCTTCAACTCGGGGTTTGATATTTTCCATCCCTCCGGCCCGTGTGTCTATTTACTCATCTCACCTTCTTTTCATGCTACCTATATAGGATCTACTTCACGAAATCTTTCCGTACGTTGGCACGAGCACATTCGATCCTCTGAGGTTAGTAACGGTCGTCACAATCATCGACTAAGACAATGGCTCCGGAAAAAAGGCTGGTCTTCCTATGTCGCGGTTCCTATTGCTTTTCCGGCCACCACTGATCTTAGAAATACCGAATCATCTCCCATATCTCGTTGGTGTCCTGCTCTCAACACCCACTCTTCTCCAAGGAAACAAGGATGTCGGAGGAAAGGTAAGAGGGAACGAGCTGCCTTCCGTCGACTTCTTGGTTTACACCGTGACCACCCTACTCCATCGGATATAGTTATCAAATTTTGTGTTGCCCCCGACTCAGCTCTCCTTCCCTCACCCTCCCGACCCACTCTCTCCCTCGTCTCCCAGTTAGGTGCCTGCATGAACGGACAGTCTACTTCGGCTTCGGTTTTCTGCTCAGGAGGTAACACTTTTTTAGACTCTTGCAGCCGCCTTAGTTGAACCTTCGGGTTCAGTTCAGTGACTTTTAACGGACGACTGACACTTTTGAAATTTTTAAAATTTGAACTTATGCAAGGTGGCGTCTTCCACTTTATTCGCATTCGCAGGCATTTCAACGCCCGAAATCGGAGGAAATTTGTACTTGTCTCCTTACTTCACGTTCCCTGGACGGTTCGAATGCTCCATAATTTTTCCCTCTCCAACCTGATCAAACTCTACAACAATGTCGATCTGTTTTTTTCCAGCCGTACCAGAGGTATTTTGAAAAAGATTATTGGCCCTTTCATTGTTAAGGCTGCTGGGTTTGCCTGTCTCAGCCCTGTGGTTATCAGAATCAGGTTTGATATCACTATTAAAAAAGTGCTCATTGCTAATCTCACAAAAAGACTAATCAGACGAAGTGTCAAACCGGACTGTCTGTCTGAATTCATCATTGCCCGACTTCGTGTTGTCTGGACTGACAACAAATCGATTGGGAAGATAATTCACAACCACCGAGCCTGTGCCAAAGAACTTACTACCTCTTGCACCTACACTGCTTTTCAGAGCTTCCCACGCAATCCCGACGGGCATGTTTCCTTCAGGTTTTCTGAACTGTCGCAACTTCCCACTAGTCTTCTCAATTCTAATAACATCCCCGAACCTTCTCATTCCACTACCCTGGGACAAGTTCGAGGGGTCATCCTGAAGGGTCTTGTGAAACTCCCCAATCACTCAATTTTTGGTTTGCCTAATAAAACCATTTCCTGTTGCCTACATACCCCCTCTCGGGTTTTCCCCTTCCTCTTTCCTCAGACTACTGAATCATGGCTCTCTGAGTTTAACGGACTTGCTGCTATGCCTATCGATCACAATTCCGGGGACACCTATGTCTGTTGTCGCTTGGTTTATTCCGACGCAATGCGGCTATTGTTTCTAAATAATCCTGGCTTTGAAGTTGATTTTAGGCCTGAAACCAACATCATTCATAATATTCTGCTCCAATTTGTCAATTTGGGGTTACGGTCTCTAGCAAGTTGGAAATACAACGGTAGCATTGCAAATAGTTATGTTATCCCAAAACACAAAGACATTACCCGATGGAGACCCATCTCCACTTCATTCTCTGATCCCACCGCTCGATTGAGTCGGGTTGTGGGAAAAGTCATCAACGCTCTCCTATGGTCCCTCCCCAAGCATCTTCACTTCAACCTTCGGTCCACTTCTCTGGCTAAGGACAAGATCTTCAGTATCAATCGTAGAGTCCGTACTAATGAATTTCAGATTTCTGCGAGTTTTGATATCAAAGAGATGTTTACTAAACTCCCCCACTCATCTATTATCCAAGCCGTAGTTTAGGTATGTCATTTGTTTAGGACAAAAGGCTTCCCAGTATCTGTGTTAACCGACTGGGCAAAGGGACTTCCTTCTCCAAAAAAATCATTGGAAAAGGATGGACCCGCGTCAAACTATCTCAGATTATTCTAGCAGTTGTATTCGAACTAGATAATATTTTCGTAAAAGTCGGGTCTACCATTCTGAGACAAATCGTCGGAGTCCCTATGGGAAAGAGTTCAAGTCCTGCACTGGCCTCCCTCCTCTGTTCTTTCAATGAATTTTCCTTTATCTCTTCCATTGGTACAGATTCTAAGTTTATCTCAGGACTAAGGCTTATTGATGATGTCGGTTTTTTTCTTGCCTTTCCCATGATTTCTCAGAGATTTGTCCAGAAGGCTTGTGAGATGTACAACAAATTCATACTCACTTATGACAATAACTTAATTCTACTTCGAACTGATAACATACGTGGAACCTGGGATTTTCTTGGATCTCGTATCTCGACCTTATGCTCCCCACCTTCTGTTAGATGTGTGGCTACTATGAAGAACCAAGATTGCATTTTTAGCTCCGTTCCTCTGCAAATCATGTCTACCCAAGATTTCTCGTCTTTTGGCCCTCCCCAACAGAAACGAGGCATTATCCTGGGGCATCTCAACCGTTTGCTCACCCACTCCTCAGATTTCAGAGGAGTGGGTTCCAGTTTGCTTACGCTGAAGCGGGAGCTTCGTATAAAGGGGTTTCCATGGACTTCCTTTTCTAAGGTTCTCAGGGTTTTTTCTAGAAACCACCACGGGGCATGGGACGCATGGGTCCTCATTCTCTCAACCTTGGACGCATAAGGCTTAAGGGGAGCTGAGCAACGACATTTGAGAACCTAGGAGGGTGCCATATGGTCCTACTGAGTTCCCCGGGGTGTGTCTGAGGTTTTACTATAACCTTTCTGCCCACCTCATACCCATACCGAGCTTCCATCACCACGGGTAGCGTAAATATAGGCTTTATCTCTGATATATAGGCCTTGTTTGAATTATGTCTTTTGAGGATTTAGGAGTATGCCCAAATGGTCCCAACTGAGTCCCTGGTATGCGCCCCCCCCCGCCTTTTCTAAAAAATCATCGACCTATTTATATCGGCTTCCTTTGTACTGGCATCAAGCATTCAAGTACTACGGCCTCTCTGCCTAAGTTCTCTGCTCTCTGCTCCATCTCCCTTGATAGCAGCTCTGCTATGGGTCCTCTACGCTTACACCTGTCTTCTCTGACTTGACGGGTTTCGGGACACTTACCCTTCGGCCTTTCTGCTACTCCCACCTCGACGAAACTCTGAAGTCCTCCCGAATCCGAAGGTACGCCTGTCGACAGACGGTTCACTGAATCGCTTCTCATTACTCCCTCGTGCGACCATCTCCCACTCTCTCTCTCTCTCTCTCTCTCTCTCTCTCTCTCTCTCTCTCTCTCTCTCTCTCTCTCTCTCTCTCTCTCTCTCTCCCTCCCYCCCYCCCTCCCYCCCTCTCTCTCTCTCTTTCTCTCTCTATCTCTCTCTCTCTCCCCGCCTGTCAGATTTTTGAATTGAGTGCTTTATTTTTGAACCTTTTGCCGCCAAATCGATCCCTTACACTTGAATCTCCTTTCTGCTGTTCTCTGTGGCGGTTTTATGATTCCGCACGGTCTTCACCGCGCCAACCGAGGGACATTTCAAGTTCCTTTCTGAAGATTGGTCAAGTTGCGACTGACGAACTCACTCCAGGCTGCTAGCTACTTCGGCGATCGTCTAATCCAAGGCGATACTCCACGACCTGCGAATCTTTCACGTTGAATATCACGTCATCTCTCTCTTTATATGCTTTCTGCCTGGATTCGTGACCTCTTATTCACAACCTTGTTTTGGTATCTTTACAGGTATGGCATATTAGTAGTATATGAGATTCCGTTTACATCAGGACGACTTCTGCCACCCCCCTCCTCTACGGCTGCCTTGCTGCGCCTGTCTTGGTCTAAAACGGGCTCTGCTCCATGTGCATTCCCGTGTTGCGGTCTCTCTGCCTTAGTGTGCTCCTTTCCATCTCTGCAGACAGTATATTATTAGTATCTAAGATTCAGTTTAGAATTTTAATACATGACCTCTACCACCCTGCTTCCCCGCGCGATTCTCCAGCACCTATCTTTGAATCTCCCCTTTTCTCTCCTTCTCTCTCTCTCTCTCTCTCTCTCTCTCTCTCTCTCTCTCTCTCTCTCTCTCTCTCTCTCTCTCTCTCTCTCTCTCTTCCCTCTGTCTCTCTTTCCCTCCCCCCCTTTCCCCACTATGTGCTCCGATCCTCCTTGTCTTAGTGCGCCCACGGAAGCTATGTGGAAGTACCTTCGAAGGTTTAGACTATTTAAGTTGTTCTCTTGCTCAGGGTACGCGCTCGGTCGTCCCCTGATGATACCGTCACTGGCGGACGGTTGAAACGATCGTAGGGATCTCGCCAGCACGGCACTTCTGTTCTTACTGTTCATATTTTTATGGAAAGTGTCGGTTTCTTGCACGTACTTCTCTCTCCCATGGCTTTCTTGTTTTTCGTCTTCCACGTCTCGATCTCCTTCTATCCCTTTTCTTTCTCTATGATTTGTCTCCTCTGGCCCCGTGTCTCTTCCCCCTGAACCTTCGCCCTTTAGCTATATGCATCTTCGGATTGCGTTTCCATTCATGTCATGCCCCCTAACTCTCTCTATCATGAAGGGGTGAAGGCCTTAAAAACCCTCTCACCTCCTTTCGACTCCTTGCTTTCAGACCACCGAAGGCATTCACCTCTTCAGGATCGTTCAGGATCCTCAACGCTTAACAATGGGAGCCATAGGGTGGGGGGGGGTGCTTTCAGGCCTTCAGGGCATTCACCCCTTCATGATGGCTCACCGGAAAAAAAAAAAAAAAAAAAAAAAACCATCATGAAGACCATAAACAATCCTAAAGGGGTTAATGCCCTGAATGGCCTGAAAGCAACCCCCCCTTTGACTCTCACTATCATGGAGGGGTGAAGGCCTTGAAAGTCATCGCACCTCCTTTCGACTCAATGCTTTCAGACCACCGAAGGCATTCACCTCTTCAGGATCGTTCAGGATCCTCAACGCTTAACAATGGGAGCCAAAAGGGGGGGCGGGGGATGCTTTCAGACCTTCAGGGCATTCAGCCCTTTAGGATGGTTCACCGGAAAAAAAAATAAAAAAATAAATAAATAAAAATCATGAATTCTATGAACAATCTTGAAGGGGTGAATGCCCTGAACGGCCTGAAAGCAACCCCCCCTTCAGCTCTCACTATTATGGAGGGGTGAAGGCCTTAAAGACCCTCGCACCTCTTTTCGACTCCCTTCTTTCAGACGACCGAAGACATTCACTTCTTCAGGACCGTTCAGGATCCTCAGCGCTTAACAGTGAGAGTCATAGGGCCGGGGGGGTGCTTTCCTTCAAGGCATTCAACCCTTCATGATGGTTCACCGGAAAAAAAAAAAAATATAAAAAATTATGAAGACTACAAACAATCATGAAAGGGTGAATGCCATGAACGGCCTGAAAGCAACCCCCCCTTTAGCTCTCACTATCATGAAGGGGTGAAGGCCTTAAAAGCTCTCGCACCTCCTTTCGACTCCTTGCTTTCAGGCCACCGAAGACGAACCTATTCACGATCGTTAAGGATCCTCAGCGCTTAACAGTGGGAGCCATAGGGTGGGGGGGGATGCTTTCAGGCCTTCTGGGTATTCACCCCTTCATGATGGTTCACCGAAAAAAGGAAAAAAAAAAAAAAAAAAAAAAAAAAAAAAAAAAACAAACATCATAAAGACTAGGAACAATCATGAATGGGTGAATGCCCTGAACGACCTGAAAGCAACCCCCCTTTTGACTCTCACTATCATGAAGGGGTGAAGGCCTTGAAAACCCTCGCACCTCCTTTCGACTCCCTTCTTTCAGACCACCGAAGGCATTCACCTCTTCAGGATCGTTCAGGATCCTCAACGCTTAACAGTGGGAGCCCGGGAGGGGGGGGGGGGGGGCTTTCAGGCCTTCAGGGCATTCACCCCTACAGGATTGTTCACGGAAAAAAACAAAATTAAAAAAATTGAATTCACCATGAACAACATCTTCCACTCCGAACTTTCACAATTGCAAGTTATGATTCATCACGTATAAACATGAATTCAAACCCGAAAAACCACTTAATTTTTCTCACTTTCAGAATGTTCATCTATGAATATTCATCTATATGATAACCACTTGTGAACACCTGTTGCGGCACTACATCAGGCCCAATCAGGTGGACTGGGATAAGAAACTTGCTCTCGTCGCCAGTGTGTACAATAACGATGTGCACAATGCCACTTGGGTGAGCCCTAATAGTTTGCTACTGACTTTTAAGCCTAGAATACCCCTTGACTTTCTCTTACTTGAGAACCAGCCGACTGTTGCACCTGGTACACTAGAGTTTGCCTATCGATATGAGCAATTGATGCAGCAAGCTGTAGAAAACATGCACAGGGCAGAGGCAACAATGATAGATTCTGAGAATAAGCACCGCCGCCCATCTACATTCCAGGTAGGGGACAAAGTCTGGGTTAAGTCCTCAGAACTGGGTCAGGAGCACAGGATCTCCTGCAAGCTCATGTCATAGTACTTTGGACCCTAGGAGGTTCTAGATATCGTTGGGGATGATCCAGATGGGCCTTCATATGTAGTTCAGATCCCTGATCACCGTCGCACTTACCCAGTCTTCCACGCCTCGAAGCTCGTACTTTTAAGCGAAACTAACCAATTCATTTCTCGTCGCTCCATGCTGCCCCCAACCATGGATGGAGAGGTCGACATCGACGACATTGTGGATCACAGAGAAATGTCGGTTCCAAGACCGATAGGAAGGGGACGTCCTCTGAAGCCGAAGCTACAGTACCGAGTTCGGTCCAGACATCACACTGATCCAAAGGAGGATAGATGGTTCACACGGGAGGAACTGATGCAGATCGCACCGCAGGTTGAGAAGTTGCTCCAAAAAGGAAAGCGCCAAATTGAATGAACTTCTTTGAGGACTAGCGAAGTATGGAGGAGGGAATGCGTGGCACAAGGCCTCAATAAGCCCCACTGGCCCTATTATCAGCAAGGTCGGCCGCCCTAAGTGAAGGCAAGCCCGACCGAGGCCTATTTTGGACTACTGCGCAACTGGGGAAAATTTAGGCAGTTGCGCAGTGCCAGTTGGTTGGAAGCGCCCAGGCCCAGGCTGCCTTTCATCGTATGTAGCTGAGGCAGGCCCTGGGCCGGATACACAACATTGACCAAACAAAGGCTGAGGGCAGTTGGACGTTGGTAACCACCATAGGCCCTGGGCCTGTTTCCTTTGGACTGAGGCTCTGCCTCGTGGGTCCTACTGGAAGCTTCTGCGTCGGGGCCCCAATACCACATTACCTCACGCAGCGGCAGGTCACTTCGATATAGGGAAGGGCCTGCCCACGCATTGAACATTCGGGCACTAGCTGCATGTTGCGCTAACGTTGGGCAGCGCTCACTTGCTCACGGGCAAGCCGGAAAGAGCAGGCAGCCATAGCCGAGTTGCGCTGCCGTATGTTGGATGAGGCACGTGGTGGTCATTGGGTGCATGTGGCATCTGTGAGTGGGGGAACGAGGTTGTGAGTGATACAAGAGACATACATGGTGCTTGAAGCGTACGACATTGACCGAGATCTTCTCGTACTTCGGGGAGCTGTTGACGTCACCAACGACATTGTAGATAGGCTAGATAGGATCTGCCATTTGTAGTCTGGGCGCCAAGTGTCAGATAGGATATCGACATTGGTTCTTCGTTGATGATGATGAAACTATTCCAGCATTGTCAATTATCAGTTTTTGCTGTACTCTTATTTGGTGAAACTCGTGATGCAATTCTGCTATTGGTTCGAGGTCGTGACTATCTGGTCTCATGTGTATGATGTTGTTTGATTTATGAAGTTCGCTATCACTCATTTTCCTTGCACGTCATAATTGAGGGCTTATCTGTCGGGTTGCTCCATCTATTGGTGGGGTGCGGCACCTGATGGAAATCAGGCCCGGCGTCCCATTGATAAAGTATGTAACACTGAGATTGTTGTTTGGTGTTTCCTAGGGCTGTGGTCATTTTGTCTCATCCTGGGACTCGTTTGTCCCATGGAGCTGCTAGTGTCACCCTTCCCTTTTTGGAGCCCCCTTATCAATTAACCAAGCCTTGTTTGAGCAGCCCCCCTGTTTGATTATTGCTATGTTTGTCCTCTTAAGCCCTTAACACCCTATACCCTCTTAAAACCAGAACATAACACGTTTGTAGCCCCATCCATCATGCTCATCAACTTTTATGTGTTCTCCTTCCCCAATGGAGTTCTATCGGACTCCTTCATTACCAACTTTCAAACCTTAAACCCATAGGGTTTGCTGATCATGACCGTTGTCCTCGGGCTGATGTATGTCTGTCATTCGGGTCTGGGTTCGTTACAGCTAAACCCATGCCGGTCCTTCGTGCAGTGGTCGTTGTCTTTATTTTTCCAGCCACCAGTCCACCAAAGTTGTCCCTGCACCATGACCTTGCACAGTCTGAGGCGTCCATCCCATTGTTCCTATTGAACTCAGCAGGCAGCTAGAGAGGGGAGGGGGGGGGGAAGGTAGGGGAAGGGAAGGGAAGGCGGGCGGGGAAGGGAAGAGGGGGGACGGGAAGGCGGCCTCTGACATGTTATGGTTGAGGAGACGAAAGGAGGACAAAGTTGGGTTGGAGGTAGGGGACTTGGAATTCGGAGAAGGGTCTCCTTTGTCATCTGGGTTCCGTGTTCCTCCAAGGTTTCCACGTGATATTGAGGGCGGTATCTAGTCCAGGGAATATTTTGTTAGGATCCTGCCAGGTCAGCATGTAGGATTCTCGGACTGCTTGCATGGCGGTGGAGTCTTTCTCCTCGAGAAGGTCATTTTTCATCGACTTCCATGCTTCACGGGTCGTGGTCCTGGTCTGTTCTTCTATAGCTTGTTGTGCCTGTTGCAGGCTGAGCTTGTGCTCCTTCCTTTCAAATGAGCATCTGGCTCTCCAGGCCAGCCTACGGGTGAATAGATTGGTTGTGAATGGGGACCAATGTGCCTGCAGGTGGCAGTTGTCTCCCAGAAGCAGAAGACGAACGTCCAAGGGGATATGACAACCCGTGAGTGAATGGAAGCTAATGTCCCACCACTGGTATAGTCGGGTGACCATTCGACATGCCAACAGGCAATGCTCGAGGGTCGCACGGGTCGACATCTGAGTCCTTAAGCAGTATGCACAAATGAGAGACAATTTCTAAGGCTTGGTGCTAGTGGCAGGGGGTTATCGTGGCTGTGATGGTGGGAGAGGATGCACTCTGGGGTGAAGGGGCTAGCCTGCAAGGTTGAAATAGGGTATAGCAGCGGTGAAGATGGTGCAGTAAGACTTGCCGGAGTAAGGCTGAGAAGGTTTGTTTTTGTGGGATACCTGCAACTAGTGCCTCGCGGATGGATGATCGGAGCTACAGCTACGGCGCTGACTGGTGGCTTGACTGGTATCTGTCGTAGTCCTGAGTCTCGGAGGTTTGCCAAATAGACAAGGCCAGAACAACGCTGGTCGCCGTGGTCGGTACTGGGGTTTGGTCGTGTTGTCGGGATAAATACCCTGACAAGGGTATTTGCCAGGGTTTTTCAACATCGGACGTCGTCAGACTTTTTCGTTGAGTTGAAAGACTTGATGAGACCGACGTTTGCCAAAAGTTTATTCATACTTGACCTATGACTGCCAGACTAAGAGTTTTCGGACGTTAGTCCGAACGCGTGTAGCGTCCGGGGGTAACGGATGTGAATGGTAATGCTTCGTTTTTTTTGTCGAAGCCGCAGGAATGTGCGGACATGGGAACGGTAAAACTAAACCTATTCTACCGAAAATAAAGTCGCGCGATTCAGGGCCTAAGAAGACTAAGAAGAGGGGTGCGCCAGGTATAGGGCCACTGTCGGAGGGCGCGGTGTCTCGGCCCTCCGCGGCTTACCAGACTCCCTGCTCATGAACCTCCGCGGTCTGTCAATTTACCATACATGTTTGATGGGTTGACCCGCTATGTGGAAGTAACCGGTCCAACCAGAGAGGACTGATTATACTTTTGGTTAGGATGATCATCCTCGACTGTCCAAGATTTAATCCCGTCTTTTTATTTTATTACTGTTTATCATTGTTATTCAAACTTGGCTATAAATCAAGGTATGGTTGTCAGAGGGTTCGACGTCCCCAGCCACTCGGACAGGGATTAATGAAACGTGCCGCAAAATTTTTTGTGAAGGGTTCACGCAGTTTTGAACGGAAAATAATAATAATAAATAAATAAGTCATTCAATAAAAACGGCCCTGAGCTGTAAGCCTATACATACTGGCCAGGTCTGGATCCCGAACCAGGCAGCAATCCATAAGACCCACATCAATGTGACCTGGTCTGTAGTGAGACTTACGGTCTCGAAATTGCGTCCGCAGTGATACTATTGGGCTTGAAACGGCGCCAGGGACGGGACCGTTGGGTCTGGTCCACTCACGCAACGCCTCTCCTATGAAAAGGGGCATGCGCGTCGCTGTATGCAGCGAGGCCAGCGGTTGACGCAGGGTACTGCCATTAGGCCGTTACAAGACGGGCTAGGGTTTGACCTTCACTCTCAGTTCACGACACGCACGCGGTGCAGATAGAGAGGATGAGTTGTCGGACGCTTCACCCGTAGGAGTGTCACCTGGCAATGCAAGGGACAAGGGTTTTGACCAGAGTTTAGCGACACGCCCGAGAAGAAAAAGTTGAGCACGAGGGTTCAGTGTGTGCCAAGAGTTCAAGGGGGGAGAGTGTGGAGAAGAGTTGAGCATGGCTCAACAAGGTTGCAGTCGACCCACGACACTGTAAGCCATTGTGGAGAGTCGTCTGGTCACCCAATCAGATCGCAACCATGAGTCTGCAGTTATCAAGTTGTGTCCAATCAGATCATAAGTCTTCAGCAAATAGTGTCACTCCTCATCTTGAATAGGGCGTGCGAGACAGCTAGGTGGCCTCTAGCCTAGGGATACATCCATTGATTACAGGTTTTACCGAACATACCTCAAGTAAGCGGGTGTGCGAGTTCAAGCATGACCTATCGGAGAAAAACGATTGTCCTTGAGCTGGTGAAGATGAAGTTGAAACACTTTTGTTCATTATCAGACAATTTACGGTGGAGTGGATAACTTGATCTATGAGCTCTCATCTCCTCAGTAGCGGCTTCCCTTTTATTTAATTAGACGCGACAGGTTGAGTATATCCAATTACAGGGTTCCTGAAGTGATAGAGAGAGGAAGACAAATAATATGTCAGTGTATCTTGCCATCCTCAGGGCGAAGATTCATTCTCCTCTCTCATTGGGTGAATAGTCGAGCGAGACACAGTGCACAGAGGGCAAAGGATATGGCATTATATCTTTCTATGTTCTGGATGAAGGTGTGAACATAAAAACATTGTGGGACAAAGTACGAAGGGGCAAAGATACTTGAATGCTATGGGAGTGTACATCTCACGCAGTAAGTCTCCTCAACCTTGCCCAGTGCCTCCACGTCCCCGCCCAGAGAGAGAGAGAGAGAGAGAGAGAGAGAGAGAGAGACAGACAGACAGACAGACAGAGAGAGAGACAAAGAGAGAGAGAGGGCACGCATACAACCATTACATGGTAAGCCTGGAGTTTCAGTCAAGACAGACACCGCTGCTAATAACAGGTCGGTTGTTGATTCGTCGGTCTGCGACTTAACTCCCATTCATCCTCAATACTCAACCTAAAAAGTTTTAGCCTTGATGGTTTTTGTTGTTTTATTAAGGTTTTCACCCGGACTTTTATTGAATGACCATTTAACAAATGTACTGAGTACTTATTTATGGTTGGTTGGACAAAGGTTGGGGCTTGCATGGCTAAAGCGAGGGGTACGAGTATAGAGGTTGGTTGGAGTTGACTCCGTGTAGTGCATGGATTCTTGTTTAACTCTTTGATGTAATTGCAGGTATGTTCTGTGGTTCGGATTTTGGATTTGACTGTCTGCGATCACACATATACATATGGCCGTAAGTAGTCCCACTGTGATTGTGAGAAGTGATCGTCACATACTTATCTCCTTTTTTTATACATATATATATATATATATATATATACATACCGACGAAACAGTTTGTCACAGCCCCTCGTTTGTTGTCCTCTTCTCCCTCTCTGCCTACGGTTTACCGGACAGTTCTATTTGACGATATATATATATATATATATATATATATATATATATATATATATATATATATATATATATATATATATATATATATATATATATATATATATATATATATATATATATATATATATATATATATATATATATATATATATATATATATATATATATATATATATCGGTGTATTTGTGTTGGGTATTTGCGTGGGCTTCGGGACCCACGCTTAAGGACTTAATTGAGGGGTTGGGACTGAGAAAGGGAGGAAAACCCCTCTACCCTCTTGTATGTTTCTTATAAAATTCTTAGTCTGACGTTGGTCCTGGGCCTGGATTCAAGATCCTTGTCCAGGATATTCCAGGCCCTAGACTCTGCAGGGAAGGAATTTTTCCCCGCGCAGAGCCTATTTGCTCTGCCTGCCGAGACACTCAGCTAAAGAGTTGGAGGTCTCCCGGCAGCCGCACGGTTATTCCTTCAGCCGTGCAATGTCATTAAGGACCAAGCCTTCACGATGCCTCAAGTCTGACACTTGAGTGTCATAAGCGGTACTCGGATCCACGAAGGACCGCTTGATTATGAGCACTACATCGTACGCCATCATTGCGACTGCCTGCGAATGATTGCATTGCTAGTCGATATGAGCAGGCTCTGCGTCCGCGCGGTTTTATACTAAGTCTCGCGCGTGATGCCTATCACTTCTCCGCTTTGGAAAGTTATGGGATAGTTAACGAGGGGCTAGGAGCGTTGTCGCGTCTTGTTTATTTTGTGTCGTCTCGTATGTGTGTGTGTACTTTTATTTTTATGTTTGTTACAGTGGTGTGCGTGTGGCATGTGGGATGCGTCCTAGGCGACCGACAACGAGTCGCTCTTCGGACCTCAGCCCCCCAAGATGTCGGTTCGCGCGCGGGTTCGATAGAGGCGTAATACCGCGCGTACCCCCTATGCCGTAGGGAACGAGAAACGCCCTTGGCTGGTCCACCTCTGCGATTGCAACTGATCAGCTTTCGTACTGTGGACTGGTAGCTCGGCGGGGATACACCCACCAAAGGAAGGTGACAACTCCCGTAAGGTGGAGGTAAGTCGTGCCTCACGAAGGCCCTATCCTGTCGTAGGGGCTCGCGAGAGGTATGGTTGGCGCACTCGGCCAGAGCGGCTTGCGGAAGCTCCATACGCATTGGCAACGAGGAACAAAACCAACTCCTGCGTGGCGCTGTCGGGCGCATTCGATCCGGCACCGCACGGGGGCAGCGCGGGACCCTCCCGGCCGCGTCACGCAGGAGTTGGTTTTCAATCCTTCGTCGCAAAAATACATGGAGCTT
>BFEA01000246.1:2056837-2069478 GCA_003427395.1 Chara braunii
CCCCCCCCCCCCCCCCTCGACGAGCCCCCGACAGGCTCGATCCACTGGCCGGTTCTGTCGGGGACCAAGGACACAGAGCCCTCGCCCTCCCTGGACCAAGTGATGGTAATCCCAGACGGGATACAAGCGCACACACCGAACTCACAGGCCCCCCAGATCCAAGAGATGGGAGACATTGAAGAAGCGCTGGACCAGGGGCAAACGGAAGAAGCAGACGAGGAGGAGACAGCGGAGGAGCAAGAGGAAATACTAACCGAAGAAGAAAAAATCAGTGAGAAAAAGAAACATAAGGAACCATCCGTACGAGGGCAAAAACAAACGCCTACATAGGAAAAAACCGGACCAGGGTCGAGGGTTTTATAAGCTCAACACGTCCCTCCTGGGTCTAGACAACTTCAAAACTTACTTAACAGACGTATGGTCCTACTGGCAAAAACAGAAAGAAATAATAAATGATGACATAATATGGTTCAACAACGGTCTAGCCTTTCTCGGCCGCAAGTGCAATGAGTACTCTAAACTACTAGCAACACGGCGTCACGCCCAAGAAATAGAGGCGCAGCGCCACCAGCTCCAGCAGCAGGAGGACAGCATAGGAGGCTCAGACATCGACACAGCCCACGCCATCCAAATGCTGGAAGCGGACCTGCTCACCCATATGGAACATAGATGGCAGGGCGCCAGGATTCGGGGCAAACTTTCCAAACATAACATGGAAGGCGCCATGGATGCTAGATTTTTCGCAATAGCCAGAATGAGAACTGGGCGAACAGTGATTGAGGCACTACAGGACCCCAAGATCTCTCGAGGCCCCTTGGTCACATCCACCACGGCATGCACAAAGATCGCCAGAGATTTTTATCAAGAACTCTTTACATCCACTTGCCGGCACCGGCCTGATGATCAGCGCAAACTAGAAATCGAGGAATTCTTAACTCCACTAAAGAAATCCCTCACAACGCAGCAAAGATATACGCTCGATACCCCCATATCAAAAGAAGAAATAAGGGCAGCGCTACAGCAAATGGAGAAGGACAAAACCCCGGGTATCGACGGCTTACCAAAGGAATTATGGGAAACCATGTGGCCGACCATCTCACAAGACCTTATGGACTTCTACCATGAGGTCTGGGCCACCGGTAGGATGGGGGAGTTCGTGGGACAAGGTGTGCTAACACTCCTCTACAAAAAAGGCGACCACACTAATATCCAGAATTATAGACCCATTACGCTGCTCACAGTTGTCTACAAGTTGATAGCCAAAGCCCTGACTAACCGTATGGAACAGATAATGGTAGATATCATTCATCCGGACCAGTCGGGCTTCATCCAGGGCAGGAACATACAAGATAGCATCCTCCTTGTTAATAAAATGATCAAATTAACTAGACAGACCCGAAACAATGCATCCATAATCTTCATAGATTTCGAAAAGGCCTACGACCATGTTGATTGGTATTTTCTCGACAAATGTCTGGAAAAGCTTAATTTCGGGCCGCAATTTCGACGTTGGGTCCAAATTCTACACACTAACGCGGAAACCCGCGTCATGGTAAACAACAACTTGGCCCCGCCCATTGCGCTACAAAGGTCCGTCAAACAAGGGGACCCGATCGCCCCCTACCTGTTTGTGATCATTATGGAAGCGTTAGCGGCTAACTTGAGGACCCACAACGACATCAAGAGGATTCGAGTATCGGCAATGCCCAAAGAAGCCATCCCGGTCTGTTCACTTTTTGCCGACGACCTGACCCTGATGGTTCATGCAACAAAGGAATCAATGGAAGGTGTCCAAAGGATGATGGACCGCTTCTGCCAGTTGTCAGACATGAAAGTAAATTGGGGAAACAAAACCCAGGGTTGGTGGATCCACCACCAAGGAGTGAGGCCCCCGGAACAGCCGCGACTGAGCTGGCTGCCTGAAGAGGCCCCGATAAGAGTCCTTGGTATCTCCATGACGGCTCAAGGCAGACCCTCCACCAATCACGCATGGATCATGGCCCCCCCCCTGGCAAAAATGGCAGCCTGGAAAGACAAGTACACCTCGCTTTGGGGCCGTGCCCTTGTAATTAAYAACGTCGTTCTGGCCTCAATGTGGTATAAGTCCGCAATCTGGGCACTGGACAAAAAAGACCTCCGCCCCCTACAACGCCAAATAGCTGCCTTTTTGTGGAGAGGAGCTCATGACAGACAAAATGTAATCAGTCGGGTGGCATGGCACTCCATCACCCTGCCCAAGCCAAAGGGCGGGCTGGGGATCGTTGACCCGCTCACACAGACAAAGGCACTGGCTATACAATGGATTAAACGACTTATATTCAATGATGACTCCCCCTGGAAAGGCCTGGCCCTGGAACAAATATCCAGACTGGCCCCCCAAACAAAAAGCAACATAGACCCGGTAATGTGGCTAGAAAATCGAAGCTAGCGTCCCGGCAACAGGGCCCCCGCCCAGCCACGCCCAGACAGTCTCTCAGGGACGACCTGGCCAAGGACCCCTTCTGGGCCAACCTTCTCAATACCTGGAGAAACCTCCCCCTCCCGGACAAAATATCGTCGGACAGATGGGAGGAGGTGGCCCGCCAACCCCTTTTCGGCAATAGGTGGATAACAGACACGAATGGCCAAGCCCTCCACTGTATGGACTCACCATGGCACGGATGGGTGAAGCAAGGGGTCACAAGGATATAGGACATATGGGATCCGGAAAACGCGGATTGGATCGACCCCGACCTGCTGCGGGAGAAGCTGCGATACTGTCACCACCCCCAAGCGGCCCTGGAACGGCTGACGGAACTGATCCCTCTAGGCTGGCTAAGAATTCTACGTAGGGGTCCGACTCTGCAGGAAAACGATTGGGTTGCTAGCCCGAGCACTATGGGGTGAGTGGGCAGAGTGGCCGCCTTACACCCAAATGGATCTGTAACACTGGATCGCTTCCTGGTATGAAAAGATAACATTCTCCACAGCGACACCAATGAACCAACGTATGTGCACCCAAAAGCAGATCTCTTTCGTAACAGGGTGCTCCAAGAAAACCAACAATGGATAGCGTTTCGGTCGTCCACCCCGGTTCAGCAACTGCCTCTGGACCCTGTGGAGTGGACTTGGACCTCTCAAGGATGGAAAGGCAAAAACTTTACTAAGACACTCTATGGATTAACGGTAAAATCAACATACCGGCTCCTGCGACCCAAAACTAACCTCGCCGATCAAGTGAGGGAGCGATGGATATCTCACCTAAATATCAGCCAAGCGGAAATAAGACCGGTCAAGTGGTTTAGACTGGCCAAGGTGAAACCTGCCAAGATTGCATCGCTTCAATGGAAGATAGAACACCGTTGCCTGCCAACCAACAACTGGCTAATCGACAGGACAACGCTGGAGCAAAGAGGCCTGACCCTCCCCTGGTGCAAACTATGCACTAATGCTTATCCGGCCCGTAAACACCCCGAAACGATAGAGCATATCTTTTTACAGTGCCCAGGTGCACTGTGGATGTGGATGTGGTGGGACCGAATCTGGAGCCACTTAGGCACTGACTCGCCCTGGCCCTGGGAGTGGAAGACATTACTCTGCGAAGCCTGGCCCGGGAGTCTGATGCAGCACCCAAATGAGTTCACCACCAACATGTTCACATTGGGTCGACGAGCGGTTCTCTGGGCCCTGTGGCGCTGACGCTGCACCTATGCAATGGAAGGGGTGAGACTGGAGGGCCCAGAATTCACCGAAAGTGTGATAACGCAGATCCAAACTGAAATACTGGCCAATTGGGACACAGTTAAGTCTAAAATCCAGAACCTGCAAACACTAAAAGACATCAAACACAAAATACAAGAATTCAGCTCTAACTGGCTGGGAGGACCTGAGGGAGGAAGAATTGGGAAGGTGGAATGGAAAGGAGAGACAAACGAGAGTCAACAGGGGGCAGCAATAAAAAGCAGCTACCACCTGCTATTCAATGACTGGGCTAAGCTGGAGGCAGGCATCMCCCTCAAACCCCCTGAAGCATTTCCCGACCCTTYCCCCCCCCCATCCAACTGTCTGGTAGGGATGCAGTGGTATGGTAAGTAGAGGGACACGAGAGAAAAGACAGAGAAGTCCGCCCTAGACCACTCTAGTACAACACACTAATCTGGCAGCCSCAAGGCTGAGAGGAGTCGGTTCAATMATGGGTGGTTCAACTCAAGCAGGGGTGAGGGGAGGCACATCCTTCCGTAAGGAAGCAATCAATGCAGCCCACTCGGGCCTCCCAACCATAATGGGGAGGAGCGTGCGTGTGTACTATGTATGTTTCTCAAGACTTGCCGGTGGAATAGGAACCGGACTGTCGCTCCCTAGAATGGCAGGAGCCGGAACCGCAAGGTTCTGATCTTTCCAAAAAAAAAATTAAAAAAATAAATAAATAAATCCCAATGTCAAGTCTGAATCCAAATGTCGTCAAGTCCCAAAGTCACCAATCTCTCTCTCGTAGTAGTAGTAGTAGTAGTCTGCAGATACCGAGATGTCAGGTGGCGAGAGGGTGGGGGAGAGATGGTGGACTTAGAGGAGGAAGAAGAAGAACTCTCTCTCTCTCCCTCTTGTACCAAGTACTAACCTGTGAAGGTGGCGCCTTGTTGCAGGTACATCGAAGACGAAGCTGGAGCTATAGCACCACAGGTAAGTCTCCCTGGCCTCCGCCCTTCTCTCTCTCTCCCAACAGTACTCTACCTCCTAGCAGCTCCCCGCGCTGAAGACTACTCTAGCGCTAGCTACTACTACTGCAGCGCTCCTCAAGAGTGCTGCGGCCAACTCCTGAAGATTGCCTCCTGCCTCCTGCACGTGAAGTGCCCGTGAACTACCTGGGAAGTCCCCGTGAACTACCTGCAGCCTGCAGGGCGGGCCAGTACTATATAGTGCTGGCCCGTCCGGGAGGTTGCTCTTGCCAATGCCGAAACGTGCCAAAACCCTGGCGTTGAAGTTAAAACGAAGGTTGTCTTGAAACAGGCCCAAAAATGGCCTGCACTAAACCCTGGTCTGGCGCCTAAGTTTCAGGGTAGGTCGACTTTATGAGGGCCTGAAAATGGCCCTCTTTTTCAGGCTTTTTGGCTGAAACGACACAGGGCCTGGAGGGCCCTTATTTTCTGTCTGGTCGGGCCCTGCAGGCCCGTGTGGATGCGCAGTATGCCACACTTGAAAAACAAAAGGGCCCTTTGAATTTAGTATTGCATAGACGTCTGTTTTTTTCCATAATCCCCTTCGAGGTTGCTTTTCTTTTTTTTTTTTCTTTTTTTTTTTGGAAACAAGCTCCATCTATTGGTGGGGAGCAACACCTGCTGGAAACCGGGTCCAGCGTCCCATAGATACAACCATATCCTCACAATTGGCACAAACTGGGAACCGGGCCCAGCGTCCCGTAACAAGTACGTTCAGAAAGCTTCATCAGAAAATTTCATGAGAATGAGACAAGGAACTACTAGAACATCTAATTGGCCTAAGGATGGAATTCTGGGACATGAGATACCGGGGCCATTACCCGGCTTTGGCTCGGAGAAACTGGAGCTACTTCAGACATGTCTATGACAACTTCATGATTAAGCAAAATTCCGAAACGACTCGGAAAACCCCCCATCAATCCACTTTACCTCACTCCGGCAAGACTGACTGCAGCGGAGCCACCATCTCTGCTGCAGCTATGCCATACTCCCATCCTACCAGCTAGCCCCCTCACTGGTAGGACGCGTGATAACCCACCATCTTCTCCAACTCACCTTATTTTCTTTTTGAGGTACCTAAGAACTCTTACCGTCATTCCAGAAGCATGAGAATAGGCCACAGCCACAGAGGTCCTACGATTGTTCCAAAAACCTCGAAATCCCACACAAACCTTTCCAACTTTCTCCCAACCTGTCGTACTCTCTGCCGATCTCTTCTAGGTCTCACACCCCCACCTCTGCTGGGTTACAGGGCAACGCAACTCACTCCAGCTCCGACCAGCGTCGTCCCGGCAGCAACCCTTGGTTGTCCCGTGAAAAGCCCACCTCAAGACTTCCCTAGATCTCTCTACCAGACCTCACGCTCCTGCATCGCAGGTTACAGGGCAACACCCCAGCACCGGTCAGCATCGTTCTGGCATTGAACAACCGCGGATCACTGAGTATAACAGCATTGAAGCAACCTAGGACGAGTTCGTAGGGATCCCAGAGTCCTAAAAAACATTCCTAGGACCACTAAGCACCCAACTCTTTTTGGGACATTCAAAAATCTTTTAGAAAAATATAAGAGCCGGGGGGGCAAGACTAAAACTGCCTACTATCCTAGATTCCCCCTTCCAACAGATGGAGCGTCGGTCCAGGCTTTCAGTCCTCGTACCACAACTCACTTGATCTCATACCCCCTTCTGCGAGGGTAACAGGGCACCACAACCCTCCCCAGTACCAATCAACCTACATTAGTACTTGGAGCAAGTTGTTCTCAGAGTTTTCCCAGCCGAAGCCGGGTAATGGTCCCGGTGCTTTAATACTTGCGTATCCTTATATGGGACGCTGGGCCCGGTTCCCAGCACGTGCTGCTCCCCACGAATAGATTGGGGTATTTTGTCCCAAAAAAAAAAAAAGATTGCAGTCAGCTGTTTTTTGTGTGAATTTGCAACTCTGGGGCGGTCACAGGCGCAGTTGTCTCAAATACAAATTTGCGGTGCTGGAAGGACTGGACCCTGGGGCAGGAGATTTGGGACTATCATCTTACGGAGTTCCACATGGCACGACCGGGTTATACCCTACCAAGCAACTGCTGGAGGGCAACTCCCACAACAAAGTCCAATGTTGCAGACATCTTTGATCCAGGTGAGAAATGATCCAGCCATCTCAGCAACCGTAATGACATCCAGAACCTACAGTTGAGAACAGGGCTCAGGCATGACTCCTGCAGCATCCGGACGGGGGATTAAGGGAGCACGGCTAGATCTAGGTCTCAAACTTGGGGGTCACAGATAGTGACTGAAGAGTTAATCTCTTTTTTTTTTTCTTTTTTTTTTCAAAAACAAAAGCTCAGCACCTGCTGGAAATTGGGTCTAGCCTCCCGTAAAAAATGGGAACAAAGCTCCAATCTATTTGTGGGGAGCAGGACGTGCTGGGAACTGGGCCCAGCGTCCCATATGGAGATTTACATAGAATGTAGTACTTCAGCAATCATAAGTTTTTCAAAAAAGGGGGAACAAAAGAACCTCTTTTTTTCGTGTCAGTTCTCTCTGGTAATTGGATTTCTCGGACTACTTTCTCGATGTCAGGGACGCTAACCTCGGTTGCCAGCAGGTGATACTACCCACCAATAGACAGTCTCAGCACAAGATATAGCAGAAGGGCAACCCCCTGCTTGCAGGTTGCTATACACAACCTGACTTTTCCTTGGAAAAAAAATGGAAGGAAAAAGAGACATGGGCCCACGTCTGCTGAATCAGAGAGACAAAGCATCTGTCATCGGCCAATCCAAACTTGAACCTATCCACAATGGCCCCCGACCTGCCCGGCTGTCAGGTCGACTGGGGCTCCAAATTGATACTCTGCCAGACCAGGGTGTCAGTGGTCACCACCTCCTTCATTGCATTCCGCAGTACTCAACACGTGCTCTCCTGAACGGGTAGAGTGAGACTTGAACCCATCACCTAAGACATCCAGTGCAGCTCAGATATGAGTGCATGGAAAAGGTCAACCCCAGCAGACCAATCCACAACAATGTGACCATACCCTTGTACTGCCTGATATTTCTCTTAGGTTAACGTACAAAGATCTAGGCAATGATTATAGGAGGCTTCTGCACTAGGGGCTCGGAGCACGAATATGCTCCATATCGAAGTAGGTTCGTGATAGAGAACTGCAATTATAGCCCCCCAAGTGCGGTCTAGTGTAGCAAAACATGACAAAGAAAATCATGGTGTTAGGATTGTGGCATGTATGCTTGGTCCCACTCACTCATGCCAGTAAATGGTGTCTTTGTTTCATGTATTGAAGGCAGACATCCACTGATGGGCTAGAGAATGTGCAAACAGTAGATACTGTCAGTCTGGCTTGAGGGCCCTTGTTTCTGCTGCCTGCTTGGACACTTATCATCACAACCCATTGTTGCATGGATTGTCTGCGATAATGATGTCCCCACCACTACTGCATGGAAGAAGCAAGAGCCTGCTACTTGCTTGGGCGGCTCTTGCTTCAGCAGGATAGTATGGACACCATGTCAGCATAAGCCCATATTATGAAACTTCAGGCATAAATTTGCCAGCAAATGGCCGCCTTATGGCGTTGTCGTATCCTCGTTTCTTTCTCCATTCAAGACCTGCTCTTGAGGATTTGTTCTGAAATGATGTACCTCAGAAGTTCTCCTGCCCCTATCCTTCACCAGTCCTTTCTTTGCACGGTGACATGTTTAAGAGAACAGGAGTGGAATAGGGGAAGCACTTCCGGTACCCGACAACATCTGGGTTCCGGGACTTGAATGCCAAATTACTGAAAGACAGACTTGTTTGAACCGTGACAACAAGATCAACCAGCCCTGGAAAAAAATGTGGATTAAGAAGCTGGGTATGGATATCCCCATTCAGCCCTGCAAGAGGTCGCTGTTTTTTTTCTTAAAAAAAAAAGACAAGAAGAAAAGAAAAAGACGTCCCACTACCAGTGAACTCGGGCAGCAGGCCTGCCGGCATTTGAGAATGGTGAAAGGGTTCACACCGCAGAAGTCCGGTCGCGGTACTGCATCACATTTCTTTTGTCGCATATGGCCAAATGCATAACTTTCTCGTAGGTATCGTACAAGCCAAGCATGCAGGTACCTCCCTCGTGGCTCGAGTGTTTGGTCCTGTCGGGCCTTGCCACGGCCGGCAAAGATTCGGATCGTCCTATCCTCCTAGGCCTTTCCTGGGACTGTGCTGCGACCTGACTGGGACTGGATACATGACGACCCTCTGGCTATTCACTGCTAGGGACTTCTGGTGTTCCTAACTTCAGTAGAGTCACAAAAACGAGTTATAATTGCAGTACGGGGCAAGATGCAGTTTGCAATTGCACTTCGGGCACCCTACCTGGCCAGAAGGCTGGGTTGTATACATTGCTCGGACTGCAATTTGAAACTGTATCTTGGCCAGTAGTGCAATTATAACTCGTTTTTGTGACTCACGCGTAGTTTCCCTTTCTCGTAGTTTCCCTTTCTTTTTTTTTACATACTCACAAGACTCCCATCCTACCACCCCTCTCGATATATATCTCCTTTTCTATCTTACCTCATGCGAGGAACATCATCTCTCTACTGGAGCAACCTGACCAGACAGCGGACGCAGCCACTGACTCTGAATGAGCTTCCCCATTCAGCCCCAGTTGAGGCACTAGCACACAAGCCTCGTTATACAGGTACCTCGGGAGCTAGGCGCATAGTTCTCAACTAGTCCCGTGAGCACCCACATGGACAGCTGCTCAGACTCTCCCACAGTGCTCAGATGTATTTTTGACTGTCAACAACATTGGCAATTCGGGTACCTGTACAGCTTTGCTACACGACAAGAATGGTAGATAGAAAGTACATAAATATCTAAAGAGCTGATAAAGCGCTGGGTCATTCACACCCCAGTCCATCATGAATACTAACAAGCCATGGCTGAACTTCATTCAGAACAGGTTAGCCCGGTAGCTTGGTAGCTTGATAGCTTGATGTTGACACAAATGCATGATTGATCACATGAGTAAGTACAATGTTCAGGGACGCTGGACCCGATTTCCAGCAGGTGCTGCTCCCCACCAATAGATGGAGCCTCCCCGGCGGTGCTAGCGGTGTCTGCTCTTACCAGCACCCCTAGCTTCAGGTAAGATATTACAGACACTGCTTGCGCACCACCCAGGGGTCCTAGTCCATAGTTGATGTATGCTTTTTTTTTTTTTTTTTTTTTTTTTTTAATACACGCTCCGATCTATTTGTGGGGAGCATCACGTGCTGGGAACCGTGCCCAGCGTGCCATCTCATTAGAATACGATAATGGAAGTTGAGGATGATCGATGATGATTGCTGATGAGTTGTAGATGATTAGAATGACTAGGATAATTAGGACTGCAATCTAGCTATAATTAGAAGAAACAAGAGACGGTAATTATTCACTGCCTGCTCGCTTGCCCGGGCGCAGAACAAATTTGGCATACAGTAACCTTGTTACCACTTCTCCTTCCTCTAAATGATAAGGTTCAGTGAAACTTCTCACAGCATCCGCAGCGGCAAACCGCCGCTGAGATCCCAGCGATCCAGACACTTCACCGGACCAATTCAATCAGTAGGAGTGATGGGCGGTGTGTACAAAGGGCAGGGACGTTAGCAGTGCGATCTGATGACTCACGCTTACTAGGAAGGATCACTGAAAAAAATCATAATAATAATAGTAAAAATCTGGCATGCAGTCAAGGGTCTGCGGGGTCAGATTACAGAAGCCTTGTTTCCGGAAGGACCGGTCCCCCTTTTACGGCGCATGGGATTACCTGGTCCGTGGTCAGTATTTGAGAGGAACCCTTTTCAGCTATTGAGACAGCATGCTCTTTGGACGATCCTGGACGAGAAGATGTCCGAATTCGATAGAGAAAATGCAGATGCATGTGCCCACGAAGGCAGACATATTCTCAAAACCCCCACGAAGGCAGAGATACTCTAAAAACCCTCCTGCGGGCGGACCTTCAAGCGCAATGGAAGAGGTCAGAGGTCGGTTCGAACATAGGGTTCTTGGCCAGCGCAAGATAGCAATCAAAGAAGGGACTACCTTCTTCTCCCGAATACAATGTACGGTCATTATAGCTGTATGTGAGGCATCTTTCAGTCTAGATACAGCTATAGTGACCGTACGACGTAAGTTGTATTCGTGGGAAGAAGGTAGGATCATATTTCAGTGGTGGAAAGAGGCTAGGGTTTAGGGTTTAGGGTTTTGTGGTTTTAGATAGCAAAAAAAAAGGGGCAGAAGAAGAGGAGAGTGTTTATTTTTCTGTGGCTATTACGAAGCGAAAATGGGTAAGACTCCCGGCAGTGGGTGAGAAAGAAGTCTTAATAAAGATAGGTTAGAAAAGGATAGATTATGCTGCTTTTTTGCTGTTTTCTTATGTGTTTGTCCTGTTTTTGCATTCTTTGGGGAGTACCATTTGAATTGGGTTGCTGGACCCGGTTTCCAGCACAAGCGGAAGGCTAGGGGTAATGGTCGCAGTCCTCCGGGTTGTTTTTGGAGGGATTCCTGGCCGCTTTATTTCTGTTGTGGTCAGTGTTGCATACCCCGACAGTTGGCGACCTTTGACTGGTTGGCACCTACTAACTACGATTTCGTTAAAATGAACTTTTTTATTTTGTGAACGAAATTGCAACTCTTTTTTTTCCCCTTTTTTTCCCATTTTCTAGCAGTTTTAGTACCGCATTATATAGGATACCGTGGGTTTAATTATCGAATTACACCGCCAAAAATGGTCAGTTTTTGCTCCTGAACAACGTTTATTCGGATAGTGTGATATTTTTCAAGTGCACGTAGTTAAAATTTTAAATATTTTCAAGGTTTTTTATCATTTTATCGACTTTCACTGAATGTTTTATTAACATTTTCAACCTTTTTTTGCTAAATCAATCAGAAAAGGCATCAAATAAATATTTTCGTTTTGGTTTGCTACGGATTCATCAGCAATGTTGTATTTTTTTTTCTGAAATTTGCATCGTTATGGTAATATATTAAGATTTTCAATGTGTTTTGCATCTGCAAGTCCTGTTTTTTTTGCCACACGTGGGAACAAAACGCCCTCACAACACATTATAACATCCAACGCACGTTGCAAACTGAACAACTAACTTAAAATTGATACATTGATGTGATCCGCA
Source organism: Chara braunii (assembly GCA_003427395.1). Classification (NCBI taxonomy): domain Eukaryota; kingdom Viridiplantae; phylum Streptophyta; class Charophyceae; order Charales; family Characeae; genus Chara; species Chara braunii. The sequence goes on from BFEA01000246.1 coordinate 2,068,691, forward strand.
AGGCAATTTTTAGTCAAAATTTTGATAATCATATCATATTTTTACGAGTTCGTCACAATTAATACATTGCAATTGCAACAAAAAACTCAAAATTTGTCCACACGTGAATGACGTCTGTCGTTGTCGTTCCATGTCTACTACTTAGCCACTTATCATGTTTTAATAATTTTTCTCGCTCATACTCTTACGTTTTCCTATTATCATTTAGTGACGGTTCCTGTTTGTTGCATTCATGATGGGAATCCACATCGTCGCATCTTTTGAGCCGTCAAGCATGCACGCCGGGATAGGTGGAATAGGCATGCTTTCAAAGTTGGTTACGAAAGCAGATCAGCCTTCAAGTCTTCGACGCTCGCGCATCAATGTAAGTTTTTTTCCCTCGTGGACTCCAAAGCTGCTTCGTGACATTCCGCATACTCTTTCACTGTCCCTGTTTGTCCTTGTCTTCTGTAAATTCGCACGTCATACACATCGATTTCCGTGAACCTCACGGCAACTACAAATAATTTACAACCACCAACTTCGCATCTTACTATTGACTCATATTCGTATGGAAACGGTCCGTTTATTGTTGTGTGAGCTGCCCCTGCAGGCACTGCGATGGGAGTGATGCACGTCATTGTTGTATAAGGTTTGCCTATTATTGTCTCCTGTTGTAATGTCAAACACTATAACCCTGCAAGATCGGTTAGATAATATTGTTCAAAATTAGTCGTCCGACAAATATCGACATTATTTGAACGAAAAAATGGTAGATGATACAACAAAGACTGTCTTAAAAAAAAAAA
>BFEA01000246.1:2077647-2088107 GCA_003427395.1 Chara braunii
CCCGCGCCCACCTGCCCCGCCATTGGTGGGGGTCCAGCGTCTGACAAACGCTGGATCCCTGCCCGTTGGTTGGGTCGAGGGCTGGGATCAATCGCATGAACATGCCAACCAAATGCCAATAGCGACGGCCGGTAGGCGGGAGTTCCGCATGCCGGCTTGTGAAAGGTGGGGGTCCAGCGTTCTACAAAAGCTCTACTTCTGATTACCAACCTCCTCTTTTTTTCTTATGGATATCTCCTCCAGGTAGAGGTCGTAAGGGTCCGAATGATGCGGATAAGAGGTACAACAACATGTCGAAACTGTATCGCGACAAGCTGTGGGCTCTCGACTGGGTCGGTGTGGCCGGCGAGGCCGGGTGCGGTGCTGCTGTGTTTTTGACGGAGGACGAAGGGGCGACCTGGTTATATTGTGGTGGCATCATCAGGTCTGAAATTGACAAGGCCACGGCGGAGAAGGGCAAGGTCGACAAGCGAGACTTGAGGAAGTTCTTCCTCACTTCGGTGTACGATGAGCGGGGTACCGACTGGGTCAAGACTGACCACAAGGTCAGCCTCGACCTCGGTCTGTTGAAGGGGTATGGTCAGAAGGCATTCACTATGAAAGCCTTCGACAGCAAGTGAGATGGGAATGCGTTGAGGATGCTCTTACCCATTGAATTTCTCAGCAAGACCAACGGTTATAGGAAAAGTGGTCAATTCCCGACGGTCGTTGCTGGTCACCAGCTCACGTTACCTATTGTCCCGTTCGACGCTCCTGCCGAAAGTCTCGCAGGCTTATCAGCGTGCTCTAGCGATCGCCGGCAGGTTGTGTCAACACAACAACAACCTGTCGGCGGGAAGGAGACAATTATTACTTACCAGAGGCGTTCGGCCGGTGGGTCATCGGGAAACATTCCGAAGAAGAAGGTGGTCGACGGACCTCCTTCGAATCTTCCGGTGAGCTCGCGTGCTGGTGCCAGCTCACGCTCGCGGGACACCTCTCAACGTTGAATGGACGAGGAGTCAGACGAAGAGACGGAGGATGATGCACGGGTTCGGCAAGTGCGTTCTCGGTTGATAGCGACGCCAGGGCACATCTAGGGCGAAGGCTCTTGCGATGTGAATGAGCGGCGGCAAAGTGGTGGAGGTGCCGAAGCTCGGGTAAGGGACGATGGAGAACACGACGAGGATGAAGGGGAGTGTGGTATTGGCGAGCGGCGAGAACACGTTCGAGGAGCGGTTGACCATATGGAGTGGGAAAAGGTTGCGGTGAGCGGTGGGGTGGGCGATGGCAGTGTCGGTGGTTCGGAAACGGAAGACGAGGAATTGGAAGACGAAGGAGGAGATGCCGGTGTTTCCGCGGGGCTAAATTCCAAGGAGAAGGGAAAACGCACAGCGCAATCGTCGCCGACGCCAGCTGCGCCTAAGAAGCAGGCTCGAAGGAAAGCTGTGGACGAAGCTCGGGTCGCCTTGGATGCATCTCAAGGGACGCTTGGTGAAGCCTGCTCTTCGTCTCTGATGCATCTCAAGCGCCGACGTCCACAACTGCAGCGCTCCTGAAGACTGCCTGAAGACTGCACTGTTCGTGAAGTGCCCGTGAACTGCTTGTGAACTGCCTGTGAACTGCCTGCAGCCTGCAGGGCGGACCAGTACTATATAGTGCTGGTCCGGCTGGGAGGCTGCTCTTGCCCATGCCGAATCGTGCCAGACACTGGCGTTGAAATTCAAACAAAGGTTTTCTTGAAACGGGCCTAATTGGCTTGCGCTTAACCCTTGTCTGGCGCCTAAGTTCCAGGACAGGTCGACTTTACGAGGGCCTGACAATGGCCCTCCTTTTTAGGCTTTTAGGCTGAAACGACACAGGGCCTGGAGGGCCCTTATTTTCTATCTGGTCGAGCCTTGCAGGCCCGTGTGGATGCGCAGTATGCCACAATACATCTCCCTCCGCCCCAGAAAAAAAAACACTGCACAACCTCTGCTCCCACTCGCTCCAGGGCATTCACCTCCCACCTTGTGAAGCCCCTGCAGAGTAGAGCTCTCCCCCTCAAGATCTACCCGAAACCTCACAATCACATATACTTAACCGCATTAGTGGAGAAGAAATAGAAGGATAAATGGTCCCCCTCTACCCCACCCCTCCTTCTCTCCCCCTATCCCGACGCTGCCTCCGCCAATTAAGACAACTGTGATAAAAAAGCTATCGTTATCAGCCCCAGCACAGGACAAACCTAATCCTCCCCCCTAATCCAACCAAGGCATCTGTCCCCCCCCAAAGATTGCCTTGGCCAACCTTTTGTTCATATCTGCCTCCGCTGGGGGTAAGATGCTGACTATTCATCTCTCCAGCCCCAGATGCGAGCATACCACAAATCCACCCTTACTCCCTATGGAGCATCACCTCCCACCTTGTGAAGGCCCCTGCAGAGTAGAGTTCTCCGCATCCAAGCCTACTTCCAACCCTCGCCATAAACTACATTGTCGCAGATAGGGTAAAGGAAAACGATAGAAAGCAAAACAGGACGAGAAACGAGAAAATCAGGGCATGTGCCCATTGAAGATGATATATGAAATAATGTGTTAAGGAGGTTAATGATGATGTTGTCGAGCAGTGCTGGAGGATATAACTCACAGCTCAATGTGATGGCAACCAGAGGAAAGAGCAGCTCAATGAGGAAGAGCGACATTAACGCGATGGTGAAATTTGGAAGACAGTCTGATGAAGGCGGCGAAAAGGCGCCGTGATGATCATTGGATTTTACCAGCACCCTGCTGAAGAAGAGCGCCGTGATGATGAATTGTGCACAGCACACTAATGAAACCTATTTTTTGAAGAAGATAATGAGCAGCAGCACTGCCGCGTGATGATGACAACACTGATGATAGTGACCATCAATCAGCCGTGGGACAGCAGTGTGGAGATGAGGAAATTAATGACACAATGGCGATCAGCCGCGTGAAGCTGCTGAAAGAAAAGAGGATGAGCCAGCAGCAATGCTGGCGAAGATGACATCCAATGCTAACGATAACGAGTACCCAGATGGTGATTACAACCTGGAAGAAGAAGCCCAACGGCAACTGTGATGAAGATGGTGACGACCTGCCAAAAAAAGCAGCACAACCAATGTACTGAAAAAAGAACTCTTCTGAAGATGAACTCCCGAATGAAGAAAGCCCCATTCCAGATGCCCTGAAGAAAAACAGCTCCCCTGATGATGAAGACTCCCCTGTTGACGATGAAGGACAGCTCTTGGATAATGCTGAGGAATAGTCTATCACCGATCACTCCACTCGTATGATAATCACCGCACTTTGGGTAACCAAGGGCTAACTCCACCCTACTCCACCGGTGTTGACATCGCCAGCACTGCCAAGGCACTATCCCATGTGCAGGAACGCAGCAGCGGCAATGGAGCTTCAATGCGGAACTCACGGAAAACCATGAGCCAGACCGACTGCCACATCAGCCAGTGACGTGTCGTGATCAAGTGCCTCCAGTCTCCACATGTACGCTAAGCGCAAGAGTGTACCGCTGGGATGACCACCATATTCGTCTGCCGTCGTCCTTCAGCGCCCGCACCAGGTCAGCACTCTCGGCAGATCAGCGTTCTCGCCATAGCGACCGCGCCAGCGCACATGCACGTGCTTGCACCACAGCGCTCGTGCGAGCGTACATGCCACGCACACACCACCGTGTCTGCACCAGCACCCACACTCACCCTCACACCATAGCACTTGCACATACCCCGGCGCTCGCGCACACTCAGCAGCGCTCACGCGCTCTATAGTGCTAACGCACAGCGCTCACGCTATCCTGAGTGCTCCCCCATCCCCCGCGCCTCCTATGCTGCTGCTCACATTTCTTTTTCTTTTTTTTGAACCGGATTGTTCATTTGCCTTCCGGTCCAGCATTGCACACAAATCGGTTAGGTTCCACAATACCTCAGTAGGTTCGATGGTAGATTTTCATGGTTGAGCTTTATGTGTTCAAATTCATTCACGTAGTGAGATGCCGGCTGAGAGACTTACACCCGGCCTATAGAATCAGGAACAGTCAATGAGAGGAGACTTAGTACAGTCTGTGGTAGGGGTTGGTAAGGGGCCCTTGCGGTTGAGAGTAGAGATTAGGTGGGCCTGTTGCTAGTTGGAGATCTGGGGGGCCGGCCGCTAGGCACGGGAGGGTTAGATGAGGGCTCCTCCTTAGGACAGGTCGCCCATGGAACGGAACGGTTGATGGGAGTGAGACTTAGTACGCTCTATGGTCGATGTTAGTCTGAAAAACACTAGGACCCTACAGACCACCCATAGAATATAGGAACAGTTGATGAAAGGAGACATAGTACAGTCTATGGCCGGTGTTAGTAGGGCTCTTGTGATGGGGGGGTCTCTAGGGGGATAGATTGGGGTTACCTGCCTCCCATGTCCTCTAGCAAAAACTCAAGAGACAAGAAACAGATGACCATCAACAAACAAGTAGTAACAACAACAATGTACGCAGTGAACAAACTAACAACAAACAACAGTAACAACAGCTGTGTACACAACGGTAGGAACACAAATAGGTCCACCTATGGGACTTGCAGTGAAACGTCGATACCTAGCGCCTGAAGTACCCGGGCGACAGGCTCGCTCGACTATGCTTCGATCAGGGCTGAGTGGGTTGAGTGGGTTGAGTGGGGCTCAGCTTAGCCCTGGTACCTGCAACCGCTGTCCGGTCAAGGTCACCCCCAGATTGGAGGGTGGTGATCCTGAGTGGTAGACACTGAGGTAGGATAGTGGCTGTAGGGGTGCGCCGGGGAGAAATACAAGAGTGGTAGGCCGGGAGGGGGTCCCATAGGAATAGGGGGACTCAGCCACATGGCCGAGTGCCGAAGGTGACTCTCGTACGGTTAGAAAGAAGTGTAGCCCACCCTCAGCACCCGCCAGACCAATCGAAACCAGCCATACCCAGGTAATCCCTATCCATCATCCAAATGTCCCAAAACCAGGGCAACACAACTCGCCCCAGCTCCAGCCAGCGTCGTCCCGGCAGCAACCCTCAGCTGTCCCCGCAAGGTTCATCCGCTTCCGCTTCCACTAGGGCTGGGGGGTTGCCCAGCCTTGGTGCTTGTCACTGCTGTCTGGTCCAAGTTGCCTTTGATACTGGTCGGGTGATGGTCCTGAGTGCTGGTCACAATTAGGTAGGATAGTAGGGATAGGGGGTGCGTTGGGAGTATTAACGTGGGGAAGGGTAGGGAAGGTGGCCTATCCTGTCAGGACAACCATAGGCTGCTGCTGCCAGCGATCACCGTGGGTCTAGTCCTTGGCCTCCACAACACCCTGGGCTTGTTGGGGAAAAAAAAAAAAAAAAAAAGGATGTTGGCCCCTAAATCTGAGTTTCGAGAGATCATAGATGTTCAGGCTGGCCCCTATCCCGTATTTCCAACTTGCCAGAACGCTACTGGCGAATCATTGTCACCCATCTCCATTCTGGTTCCGGTATCAATAGGGAAAGGAAGTTAGGAGGACTTGTCAGGGGAGATGGATAGTGGCTATCTGCCTCCTTCTCCGGCATTGGGAGGGATTTCTACGTTTGTAAGTCTGCTCAGCACACAGTGTTTGTCTTGCCTTTGGCCCATGGTGGGGAAGTGGTGATCCTCTGTGTTATGCTCTATCAGGGTGCCGCTGGACTTCTTGGGTCCTCTCTGGAAGTGGGCCCACCCAAGCGCTCGTGAGTTATTTATTGAATTTTGTCCCTTTATCATGAAGTACATTGGTGGCATGTACTTTCCTGGTGTGGCATACTGCGTAGCCACACGGGCCCTGCAGGGCCCGTCCCGGACATTCAGCCTAAAAGCCTAAGACTTAGGGCTTACAGGCCCCGGTCGTTTCAGCCTGAAAGCTGAAAAACGAGGGCCTGCAGGCCCTACCCCGTTTCAGCCTGAAAGCTGAAAAACGAGGGCCTGCAGGCCCTACCCCGTTTCAGCCTATTTCTGGGTCTTTTCAGACCCAGAGTTTTCAGCCTGAAACGGAGGGCCATTTTCAGGCCCTCATTGTTTCGACCTGCCCCTAAGACTCAGGCACGTAAACAGGGACACGGAACAGGCCAAGAATAGCCTGTTCCTCACGTGCTCGAGCAGCCCCTGCACGCCTTCGGCATTGGCAAGAGCAGCCTCCTGGACTGCTCGCACGAGTCAGGAGGCACACCCGAGAAGTACATAGGACTGTCCTAGGCACTTCACGGGTAGGAGTTTCAGTAGGCACTGGTAGTCTTCAGGATTTGGCCGCAGCACTCAGGAGGAGCGCTGCAGTAGTCTCCAGCGCTAAGTAGTAGTAGCGCTAGCTGTAGTCTTCGGCGCTGGGCGCCATAGACATAGAGTAGTCTTCAGCGCTGGGCGCTGGTAGGTGGTAGATCGTAGAGTGGGAGAGAGACTGGCGGAGGCCAGTGGTACTTCCCTGTGGCGCCATCGCTCCAGCTCCATCTTCGTGGTACCTGCATCAAGGCGCCAACTTCACAGGTTAGTACTGGACACAGAGAGAGAGAGAGTTCTTTTTCTTCCTCTTCTAAGTCCACCTTCTCTTCTCACCCTCTCACCACCTGACTTCTCAGACTACGACAGAGAGAGACAGAGTTGTGACTTGAGACTTGACGACATTGGATCCAGACTTGACATTTGGGATTCAGACATTTGGACGAGGGACTATTTGGGCTTGTGCCGAAGACTTGGTGTTGACGACATTCCCATCTTCCCCCTCCTCTTCGTCTATCCCCTTCCTCTTCGTCTGTGTATGGTATGGGCTGGCGCAGTCTTCCTGTGTGAAGCGCCAAGCCCCATTCACACCATGTAACGATGATGATGATGCATGTTCAGGGCTGCATTGCAACATTGATTGTTCGGATTACAGGTATCTAAGTCTTCCGTTGTGCCATCTTATACTTTGTATTGAAAGGTCGGTTCTTGTTCTGGTCTGCACGTCACAGTATGCAACAGTTTGGTATCAGAGCGGACCTCTCATTCAGAGGACCCGCTCAATCAAGTAGCCAGCTTGCGATCTATTGATCACTCATTAGTAACGCAAGTAGGACTTAGTCAAATCTCTGAAAAAAAAAATTATTGCAACAACTATCTGAAAGTTCTGATATTCGCATTTCGTTTTACCTGAAAATTTCTGATACTAGTAGTTCGTTTTTACGTAGCAAATATCTGAAAATTTCTGATAAATCGCATTTCGTTTTGTTTGAAAATTCCCGATAGTAGCATTTCGTTTCTCTGATATTTCGCATACATAGCTGAAATTGCTGAAGTTAGTATTTTCGTTCTCTAGGCATATTGGGATAACAATAGAAGTGGTCATATTCTCGGAAACTGAAATTATTCTTTTCTGAAAATCGCATTTCCATTCTATCTCGCAAATTTTTAAGCCTACCAATATTGCGTTAGGCATATTCGGAGGTTGCTATATTCTCAGAAACTGGATTTCGTTCTTTTCTGAAAATCGCATCTTTACTCCATTTCGCAAAATTTTTTCAAGATCACAGTTTGTAAAAGACGAAACTTTGCGGAACCTAGCCTAGATCTCGTTCATAATACTCTTCTGACATATCCTACTCATCATAGATCGACAGATATATACAAAAAAAAAAAAGAAAAAAAAAAGGAAGTAGTCCTCTTTTATTTTTTTATTTTTTATTTTATCTGTTGATTAGGGCTGGAGGAAAGTGTTGTTGGGTTGGTTACCTACCTACGTTTTCCCTCCCACCCACCCCTTGGATGCATCCCGGTTCGGTACAGTGCCACGTCAGCAGCACCACGTCACAGTGCCAGATCAGCAGTGCCACGTCACAGTGCCAGGTCACAGTGCCACGTCAGCAGTGCCACGTCACAGTGCCAGATCAGCAGTGCCACGTCAGCAGTGCCAGGTCACAGTGCCACATCAAACACAGTGCCACGTCAGCAGTGCCACAGCAGCAGTGCCACGTCAGCAACATGATGGGCCTGCCAGGGCAACTGCCCAACGAGTCCCTTGCCGCCTACAAGCAGCGGTTCCACGCTCAGATTGAGGCTGAGGAACAACGCCAGCTGGCAGCCGAGGCTGCCCGCGTACAGGCTGAAGAGGCAGCAGCAGCAGAGCAGCTGCGGCTACAGGCCGACGCAGACACAGATGCCCACGCTCGCCGCAAGGAAGCCCAAGATCTGCTGCAGCGGCATGAAGCCAACAGCATCGACAGACTCAAGTTCTGGCACTTTGAACCGAACAGCGACGAGGCAACACCGGAAGAGAAGCACAAGGAGTTCCTCTCCAAACTCGTGACAAGGTTGTTGTACGCTTGCAACTACCAACGGTCAGAGTTGGAGAGACAGTACCAGGACCTGACGCAACAGCATCAGGAGTTGGCAAAGCTCCGCTGCATAGTGCAGAGCCACGAGGATGCAACTCGGGCACTCAATGCCCGATTGCTGGACCTGGAACAGGCGGTACCAGGACCAGCTGTTGGGGCTTCCAGCAATGCACCCTCTAGCCGCCAACTGGAGGACCGCGTTGACCACATAGTGGCAATGCTCGGCGACATCAGCACTTTCGCTGCACCGACCACCACCATCAGCTGTCAGCTGCATACATTGAAGACCGAGGTCCAGCAGCTGCAGTCGACGAACGCGGACGACAATCCGAAGATGTACAAGATGCCAACTTTCAACCTGGAGAGGTTCGACGACTACATGCAGCAGGATCCGGTCCTCTGGTGGGAAGCATTCACAACGCAACTCAGGATTCTGCCCGTAGCCAAGCATGCGTACATCGGCGCCCTATTCCTGAACTCAAAGGGCGAATGCCAGACCTGGTTGAGCCACCTGGCAACCTCCCACGACGTCGACGTACCAGACTTGAAGGACAAAATCACATGGGAGGAACTGACACGGCTGTGGAAGAAGCGGTTCATCGTCGACGACGCGCCGACACTCGCCATCAACCGTTTGTTCACCATGACACAGGGCAACACTGCAACACGGGATTGGCTCACAGAGTGGCAGAAGATTGCGGTAGTGCCCAACCTGGATCTGACTTTCACTCATCTCAGACGTGAGTTCTACAACAGGTCCTGTGCTGCATTGAGCCAGGCCCTTGGTGATCGCGAGCAGTACTCCACTTTCGCCGAGATTATCGACAAGGCGAGAGAGATCATCAAGACCAACAGGTCAGCTGCACACGAGAAATCAACATGGCAGCCGACCTATGTGGAGAAGGTACGAACTRGTCYGCGACAGCAGCACTTCGCTGCAGTCCAGCAGSACAGTGGARATAACCCAGCAGCCACTCCAGCATCAGGTGACGGAGATCAGGTGGCTGCTGTCCAGCCGCGAAGCAACAACAAGTCCCGCAACAATGGGAAGGCGAAACCAGCATCGCARGCCGGAAATGGACAGCTTCCATGGGTCAAGTTCGGCTTGACCGAGGCGGAGTACAAGGTCCGCGGCCGCTACGGCAACTGCTATTGGTGCAACAACACCAAGCACAAGACCTCCCTGTGCCAGGATCAGGGCAAGGAGGATGTGCGGCCCCGCCTCAACTCGGGAAACTGAGCTCCACGGAAAGTGAGGCGACTCCACCTTCTACTCTGCCAGATTTGGCCGCCTTGCTAGCGGCCTCCTGCACATCTGGGGAGAACGCGAATGTCGCAAGTTCTCGTTACACTTACGAGGACTATGCTGTCCACTTGGTTCCACCGCTGGACCAACCGCTCCACGTGCAACAGTCCACCGCATGCACGGTTTCATCACCATCGGCAACCGATTCGGCAGCTTCGCCGCAATCTATCGTCGGGGATTCGACGTCATGGTCAAGACTTGAAGAGCTCGACTCATTGACGTTCACGGACTTCCAGTGGATGCCCGTTCCCTCGACCGGACGATTGTCGAAACCATATTGCAACGTACTCATGGCACAATTGCGGGATTACTTGCACACTGCAGTACCAGCTTTGATGGACGCCGGAGCAGAGGTTGTCGACCTTCACTCTTACATCGCGAAGATTGACCGCGATTCAAGACGCAATGGTACGACGACATCGACGCATCATTGCTATACGTATGCATTCAGATCGGAGAGGCGACCTGCAGTGCCTTGATCGATTGCGGAGCATCTCGCAACTACATCAGTCAGGACTTCATGGTACGCGCCGGCCTTGGCCCACGTGTCCGGAGGAAGTCCCAGCCTACGCAAGTCACGTTGGGAGACGGTCATACGCACAAGTCAATCGACCTTGCATTGACGCCATCCCCGTGTACTTTGCCCCTCACGCAAGTGAGGCGGTGTCCTTTAATATTCTGGACACCAAATTTGACATGATCTTGGGCATGTCATGGCTGCGAAGCGAGGATCACCCAGTGAACTTCTTCAAATGCACCGTTCACATTCGTGATCGGAACGGAGTATTAGTTCCATGCACGGTGCCCCTTCCTCATCCTTCAATCAACTGCCACGTGGTATCCGCCGCAAGCATGCGAG
>BFEA01000246.1:2104629-2134859 GCA_003427395.1 Chara braunii
TGTGTGTGTGTGTGTGTGTGTGTGTGTGTGTGTGTGTGTGTGTGTATCAGAGTGTGTGTGTGTATGTCTGTGTGTATGTGTGTGTGTGCATGTCTGTGTAACAGAGTGTGTGTGTGTGTGTGTCTGTGTATCAAAGTGTGTGTGTGTGTGTGTGTGTGTGTGCGTGTGTGCGTCTCTGTATCAGAGTGTGTGTGAAACAGTCTGGCACACTCTGATTGAAAGTCCGACGAAACAGTCCGGCACAGTCTGATTCAAAGTCCGACGAAACAGTCTAGCACAGTCTGGCGCACAGACACACTGACACACAGACACATTGACACACAAACACACAAACACACAGACACACTGACACACTGACACACAGACACACTAACACACTGACACACTGACACACATACACACACATACACACACATACACACATACACAGACACACACACACACACACAYACACASACAAACAAACACACAYACACACAGACACACACACACACATACACGCGCACACACACACACACACTCCCCAGGCCCCTCCAAGGCCCTGCGGCGACCGGTGCCGGCCCAGGCGAACCCCATTCATGAGCCTTGAAAACACGCTTTCGCGAACGTGTTCTCGACCTGTTCGCGCGAACGGGAAAACGCGTTGGCCCGAACGGAAAGGGTCGCGAATACATTCGTCGTGCTATGCAGATACAGTCAAAGTTAAATAAAAATAAAAATATGAGATTGTAGACCTCAAAAAGATCTACAACAATATATTTTTTGTTTTATTTTTTATAATTTTTAGCCTGCAAAATAAATCATTGCGGGTCTCGGTGAAACCCGTTGTTTCGGCGTTCAAATGCAAAATCAACGGAATTTAACGGTCGTTGAATCATTCAACACGAAACCCGCGTTGAATCCAATTTCGGATACACAGGTGTAGCAAGCTCCATGCGGAGTCCATGCGATGCAGCCTAAGCTACATAATGTCATAAAGAAAAACAAATATCTGATATCGACATCCTAACTACTAGCAGAAAATAAAATGTAGCATGAGACAATCCTAAAGTCATAAAGGCAACTACCTCAGTACTGAAAGGAAAAGATAGCAATATGTCACAAGGTAATGTCGTGTCGCTGAAACCGCTAACAGTGGGATGGTCTAAGAGGGGGTGAATGCAGCCTAAGAATCGAAACTCCTAAGGGCGGTCACACAAAAAGGTGAGATAGGTCATTGGGTTCGGGGTAAGGGAGTGGTAGTGAAACAAAACCAATCACCTTAATGGATAGACCATAAAGGCAGATAATGTTCGACAAAAGGGTGACACCATGCAAGGTCGACCATGAAAGGGGGAGTCTGGAATAGGGAGATATGCCTAACTGAAGTTATGCAATGGTCGGCACTAGGGTGATGAGGGATGCAGTGGGTGAGGGAAACATTCACACTCACCAACTGGGGGAGGTAGTTAGATCTGGGAGCGGGGAAGTCAAGATAACGTTGCGATCCCAATGCTTATGCGATACCAAGGCAGAGCGCAACTTAGAGAGACCCAACTAAGTGAGAACCATCATGCGACACATGCAAGGGAATGTACAGGGTAGGGTGATGGCGTGAAGTAGTCACGTCCAAAGTAGTTGCAACCGATAAGGTAGTTGCACTCATCGAAGTGGTCTATGGCGTCGATGAAGTTGGAGTCAAGTTGATGTCGAAGTGGAGTCGTAAAACGCTGACATCCTGAAGAAACGAATGATGAGGTACCAGAAGGTGTGAGTCAATAGGAAGATAGTAGGTAACTAGAGTGTTAGTCGTCGAGACGTCGAGGGCGTCGACGAATGCGCTGTGTACGCGTGGAGGCGTCCGTCTGCTTCTGAAGAACAGCCTAAGAGAGAGCAAGCTCATCCTCAACAATCTCCTCAGCTAGAGGAGGAGGAAGAGGGTTAATCGACTGAGTAGGAGCAGATGTGTTAGCACGACGAGCACGACGAGCACGATCATATGCACGCACTAACATCCAGGCGTGTGCCAAGTGCTCGAAGGGTTCCCAAGTAGCCTCCTCATCAGGATAGTTCTTCCAACGTACAAGGTACTTGATGCGTGGAGGGGTATCGTCGATAACTCGGCGAGAAACGATGTCGGAAACGATGAAATCCTCCTGATCGTCTGCCATGATAGGTGGAGGGTGTTCATAAGGGCGTCCAGTGAAGCACTTGGGTGGTCTGCGATAAGGACGAAGTAAGGAGATGTGGTAAATATTGTGTATGTGAGTCTGTCGAAGGTAATTAGGTAGTTGCACATGGAAGTTGACCGGACTAGCAGCAGTACCAGAACCGACGACCTTAAGGATGCGCCATGGACCGAAGAAGTGACGCATGAACTTATGAAGCGTATTCGCTTCGAGATGCCAGTGGCATGCCTTGATAAACACATCGTCACCAACTTTGAATGAACGATCTATTCGTGATCGGTTAGCTCGTGCGGCCATTCGAGTATGAGAATCGGCAAGACTCTCGTGTGCGCGTCTCATAATCGCCGCCATATGGGTGATTCAATCGTTAAGCGCAGGAGGACGAGTGTCTCGGCGCAACCGCGACGGTCGTAGGAAATCCGCGGGTATGTGGGGGTGGTAGGTGAGGTCGCAGTAGAATGGCGAACATCCCCATGGCTGGCGAAACGACATGATTGTACGCAATCTCCACATGGGCTAAGTGTAAGTCTCGCTGTTGGTCATCCATACTAAACATTCGGAGGATATTACCGAAAATTTTACCGGTGACCTCAGTCTGACCATATGTCTGAGGTTGGTATGACGATGAGAAGAAGAGTTGAGATTCGTACACCTCGTGTAGGCGTCGCCAGAGTGTGCTGGTAAAGCGTGGATCACGGTGTCGGCCCGAATACCCTTACAAGGGTATTTGTGCGCATTTTTGCATCTCGTAGACGATGCATTTTTTGATAATATGTGAGAGAGTGTCCCATCTTTGCCTGGCCATAACCAACTCTTAGGCGTTGGGAATGGCATACGCATTTGATCTGATTAGAGGGTGTGTGGGCGTGCACTTTGAGGGCACGCATAAGTTTTAGACGAACGTCTTATCATATCAGGAATCAGTCGTATAGGCGACAACCACACCTAACGGCGCGGGCTAGAGAAAGGTATGATGTTGACGCACACTCTGAGTGCGTTAGTGTCGAGACTAGCGTCCGACGATTGAACGTAAGGTTTAGTTATTGGAACTTTTGATTGACTTAAGGCGGCATTAGAGTCAGCATTGTGGAAAGCATATAAGTTCCTAGGTTGATCATGTTTGCTCAACGGTAAAAGCCGCGGGGGGCACTATAAATCTCAGGGTGAGTAAGGTGTAACATGGAGGAAAATTGGGGTTTTTCCGACACTTAGGTAGTAAAAGTGCGGTCTTTCGGGAGAGGTAGCCTAGTGAGAAAATCTGAGTTTTTATGCAACTGAGCGGTTATGTTGCAAAACAACGGCGGAAGGTAAAACTGACCCTTTCATGCAGCAGAGGCCGATACGTAGGAACTGTGGACGTGACCAGTGTGCCAAAGTACGGCCTTAGTACAGTCCGACAGGCCTGGGCCTAAACCAGATGTCTTCATAACCGAGACTGTGTCTGCTATACCCAAGCTTGGCCCTAATGCTGTTGGTTATTGGCAACTTATTGCACCAGACTTCAGCCTGCAGACCCATAGATCGAAACTAGCGGCTGACAACAACAAAGCAGAGGAGCATTTTGTGAAGAAAACTGAGGGGTTCCGATAGTTCCTCTCTTTATTCCCAGCTCATTAGTCCCTTTCTTTCCGATTTTTTTTTTTTTTTTTTTTTTTTTTTTTTTTTTTTTTKTACCGGGRSGGATATGGGACCCAAGAGTTTAGCTCAGTGGCTACAACCATGAACTGTTGAAATACAGACACGAGTTTGAGTCAGATGAAGGTGCTTTGATGGGTAAAACAAAGTATTTCTAAATTACTTGGGTTCGGTCAGTTCCACGATGATAACTCAAGGCTGTCACTTGGTCATGGTCCTTCGGGATATCCGTTAAAATTGGAACGATACAGAGAACATTAGCATGGCCCCTGCGCTAGGGGGGCGTGCATAAAGCAAGGACTAAACTTGCTTTTCCTTTGAATGAACTCCTCGAGGGTCGGAGTGTTGTGAGATTGTGCGCTGCACTCCGATTATGCAGGAAAACGGCAGAACCGATGAAGGCAAGCAAGGGGAAACAGGGAGTTGATGAAGGAGAAAAAGTGATGAGAAAGAAAGTGGGAGGAAGGGACTCACCTTCGGCGAAGCTACGGGTAGTCTACGGGGGCACTGTGCCGGAAGTACACAGTGATAATAATTACGAATAGAGTGGTAGTCAGGCTTGGGTATAAGGATGAATGACTAATCGAACCGTCTAGCCACGCGCTCCTTCTGAAGTCTCTTCCAAAGCAGTTGGAGTTGCTGACCGAAATGTATGCTACATCGACCAGTTATGCCATCGAGAAAGGAGAAAAAGAGGAGGAGGTGAACTTGGACGTGGCCCGCGGAAAGTTGCGTTAGAGGCAAAAGGTAAGTATGAAGGGAGTAAGGATCGTGTAACTTATCCTATTCTTGGTGAAATCGGACGAGTTAATTGAACCAGAATATGATTATCGGCGGCGCTGCGTTACAGACCGCTCACACCTTGGTCCCCCACTGGGGACCGGCCGGCACGGCCCGGCCTGCTCTTCACGCGACACGTCAGGATGGTGCGTTCATCATCTGATGTGGCCTCTGAATTGAACGATTACGCGCCACGTGGCGTGTTATCGTTGGACCTCTTGGGAGGGCGAGGTCAGTAAGGAGGGGAGTTACTAGCTGTGCGCAGGGGTGAGTGACGTGGGGTGAAATACACGTAGGGGTGAGAACTGAGTGGTGGTTGGTGATGGCGCGTTCGCGGGAACTAGGAGTTCATGCGTGGCTTGCTAATGTTCAAGCGGGCAGTGAGTGTGTAAGCCAGGTGGTGGCGAAGCTGAGACCGGTTGCTGCTGCAAGGAAAGTATCGTCAATCTCGTGGATCTACAGTATGCGGCAGTGTTTGCTGGAGGTTACATGGGGGTTGGGGGAGGGGCCGCCCCCCCACCTGGATGCTATTACAGGCTCTCCACGACTGGACGACTTGATGCGGCACTACTACGACGAGTTTGAGGAGGGGCGAGGTCTTTGCGCTACGCTGGAGGACCGCTACTATGATGACGATGACGACACCATGGAAAGGCCCCAACAGCATCAACCCCAACATCGACTGCAAAGACAATGACAATCTCACCTGTTTCGTCATCGATCTCAACAACAACAATAACAATGAGAAAAGCAACAACAACAATGACGACAACAACGATTGTGGTGATAACAACAACGACAGCAACGACAACAACAACATCAACAACAACATCAGCAACGACGACAAAAATAACAACATCAACAATAACAACAACAACAATAATAACGACGACGACTGTGATCTTCGTTATGATGGCGATGACTTGCGCATCCAAGTCATTCAGGTCGTCGCCACCGATAATAACGACCAATTTGTCGGCTGTGATGTCAACATTTACAACAACGATTCGGATGGGAGTGGTTGCTGGGTGCAGTGGGCTCCTTCCACGATTTTTGTCATATTCGGTGGAGGTTGGTCTTTTGGGGAGGGGATCACTCTCTGCATGTTCATGAGCTGTTCGTGCCGGCGAGGTAGCATTGCGCTCCTTAAGTGGGATCCGGGTGGGAGGGTCGCAGGGTAGGACAGAGGCCTCATTTACCCATTTGTGCTATCTAGAGGGGGGCGCTATAATTGGCATATCATCTGACTTGACCGCCTTCTCTGATTTAGTATCTCAAGAGCTATCTAGCATAAGTAATGACTTTGTAATGATTTTGGGATCCGCTATAATTAACTTTCTAACTTTCTAACTTCCTATTCTTAATGCCTCTCCTCCTCATGTGCTGCAAGCGTTTTTTGGCAGTTGATGAGGGTTTCAAAGTAGGGATTTGATTTGGATTATGATGGGCAATTAATCCCCTCGATTGAGGGCAATCAATGCTGCTCATCAGTCAATGGAGTGTGCCTACGTGTCGCTTTAGGTGACCACTCATGTTCTTAGTACGATGGACACGTGGTATGTTAACTGGAGCCCTGTTTGTTTACTGACCACTCAATTTTAAAGGTCAAGGGATACTGGACCCGGTTTCCAGCAGGTGTTGCTCCCCACCAATAGATGGAGCCTCCCCGAGTATGCTAGCGGTGTATGCTCTTATTAGCACCCCTAGCATTTACTCGGGTTGTTTCCTACCCCCCCCCCCCAAAAAAAAAAAAAAAAGTTAAGTCGAAATTGAATGTTTTGGGGCAGTACGAATCAGCTGGTGGAGCTAGATTTCGCGATTATTCAGTGATTTGGTCGGTAACAACATCATAAGCTGCACGGTATGCAATAAGGGAAGTAAGGTATACAGGTGAGGGAGTGACGATGGTGAAGTAACAAGAGAATTTGCAACAACACTGGTGGTGGGGAGGAGAAAGTAAGGTAGGAGAGTAGCGGATAGCGATAAGGGGGAGTGGATGTACAAGAGAGAGAGTATGCAAGCTAAGCAAGCTCTCGGGAAAGGTAGAAAGGTAGATGCATGCTACGTTGAGGTGAGTGGGAGTGAATGTATCTTTCCATGATATAGCGGATGATTCGTAAAACGATTGCGGGCACAACGGGCAGAAAGAAGTAACAGCAGAAGAAGCGAAGCTAGTGGGAAATGAAGTCATGTGCGGATATAGCAATGAATGAAAGAGAAGCTTACTTACCTTTGAAGTAGCGATGCGGTACGGACGGGAAGTTTAGCTTCAGAGGCATAGCTGCACGAGAGGGGCCGACGGGGAGGAAGGACTTTTGCGGTGTATCTCTCCACGATCTTGCAGGAGATCCATTCTAACCTTGCATGACCTATCGGATGAGGTAGTGTGAGGAAAACTGCGAAATTGAGAACTCACCCGTTAGCCGGTACGCCATACCTTGTGAGACGAAGCGTGGAGGTGAGCTGCGAGAGTGAGGACTCACCTGCTAGTCCATGCGTTGCCTATTCGATCGATGACAGTAGAGTGAGACTAGACGTGAGCTTGAAGACTTTTCTGATGCCCGATGCGCTGCCCATCTGTCAACCAAAGGAGTGAAGAGCGAGTTCCAGAACTGAAGACCTGTTGACCGACAACATCATTCGCCGCTAAGCGAAGCAGCTAGAGTGAGGCCAACCGCGAGGTTGCCGGCTTAATATGTAGCTAGTTTGTCGTTCATCCCACTTTATAGAGCAGTGAAGGGGGAGAGGGTCTTATCTGTTAACTGACGAGTCGCTCATCTTACCAGTTGGAGTAACAAGAGACGAAGCGGCTCACTTACCTGCTAGCCGAGGCGCTGTCATACTACCGACTGGAGCAGCGAAGAGCAGAAGGTGAGGTCGCAGCTTCAAGGACAATGCACTGCTCATTCCGCCGAAGAGGAGTAGGGTGAGACCGACGGCAGGGACTGCTGGCCTAGTTGTCGGCCAGAGAGTTGCTTATTCCACCAGCTGAGCTAGCCGGAGAAGAACCACGAGCTTTCAAGGGGCTGAGCTTGTTGAAAAAAAAAGGGGGGGGGGGGGGATCGCTAGAGAATCAATGGTAGGCAGTTTGATTTAAGCTTGACCAAGGTGCTGCTGTGTTTTGGTCGTCATTGCGGGGCCCTTAGACACATCAAAGAACCAAGACCCTCTCACGCGAGTCTGAGAGCATCACTCTTGTATCTGAGCGACTCAAATTTCCTCCTTCTGCCCTTCTTACTATAAGTCTAGTATGAGGCTACGACTCATGCCACTCTTGTATTTGGGTTTGTAAAAGTTAGATTATTTTTCAGACTTCGAATTTAGCTTTGTATAAAATTTAGAAAGACATTTTTTCTACGAGAAGCGCTATCGAAATTTCTACAAATTTAAATTCGTTAAATTTTATTATTGCAGAATTCAAGTTTATCTTGAGTTCATATTTGACTTAGTATAAATCTGGGAAGCCTACCTCGTTGGAGGAGATGCTACCCAAATTTTTACTAAATCAAGGAGTTCGACAAAATTTGACTTCTAAAGTTAGAAGATTGCTTCCATATTTTATATTCAGACTTATATAAATCATGCAAAGGCATTTTTTCCTACAAGAAGCACTGCCGAAATTTTTTGAAATTTAAATGAATTATAATATTTTTAGGATCATTGAGAGTTTGACAGTTTGCCCTCGCGCAGAGGAGATACTGCCAAAATTTATGACATCCTCAGATAAATATCAGAGGTGAGACAGGGAGGAAAGCTTTTTCATAGTCACTCAAAGTTTGATCTTACGAAGATCATCTTCCGTTATCTTTTGATAACATGTCGGTTTTCGATCCAACTCCAACTCATTCTCCCTACTCAATCTAAGACCTTAGTCTCTGTGGGTTGAAATGTTTCTTAGGGTTCTTACCCGAACTTTTATTAAATGATCATTTAAAAAAGGGTTGAATGTTTTTCCTTTGGGAGGTTGGACAAAGGTCGAGGTTTGTGTGGGTACGGCAAAGGGGTCAGAGATTGGTTGAAGTTGATCTTATGTACTGTGTGCTCTGTCGATATGGATCTTTGACGTGACTGTAGATATGTCATGTGAGTTGAAGTCCAGATCTGATTTTGTCTATGGTCATACGTATATTCTTGATGGAAGTCACACGTGATTGTGAAAGTGGTCGCCTTGTATCTTATAACCCTTTACATTTATATTTTTATTACGCCCGGATGATCTATTAAGATCATGCGTAATATTAAGATAGTTTTGTATCGAGAGAGAGAAGATAGATCATTTTTTATCTTTGCTTTTTCAGAATTATTATAGTTGGACGTTGGAGTCTATGTCAGTCATGAAAGTCAAACCCCTTGACTTCTCCCGGACCCTGGTTGATGAAGCTCGTCTCCATGGCCATAAGGGTAGACTATCACAACAGGTCGAAGCCTATATACCACCCACTCTTCACACGGTGAAAAAAAGAGTGTGGTTCTCAACCATCGTAGCGGTTGTTTAGTGTCGAGAGATTAACCCCTCAAGACGCGTGTCAGCTGACAGTCGAGTGTCAAAAGTGACCCTCGAGATCATTGAGGGTCATGTGATTATGAGTACCACATAATACGGCATCACTGCGACTGCTTGCATATTTATGCATGACTAGTCGATATGACTAATACCGGCGTCGCCGCGATATTTATTCAGAGTCTTGCATGCGATACCGGTCTGATTCTTTTAGTAAAAAGTTATGGGTCAAGTATGGAAAAAGGGACTAGGCACGATTTACGTACGAGATTTTTGATCTTATTTTCGTGAGAAGTATCGCGTGGTTAGAGTTGACTATCCTAGTCGACCGACATATGGTCTCGCTCGAGAGATCAGTGTCTTGAGCGGCGATTTGTGCACGGGGCCGATCCAAGCGTTAACATCGCGTACCCCCTATACTATACCGAACGAGAAACACCCTCGGCCAGTCCACCTCTGCGATTGCATACAAAAAACCTTCACATGTGGTTCGGCAGCTCGACGGGGATACGCCCACCTAATGGATGGGGACAACTTCCACGAGTGCAGGTAAGTTGTACCTCGCGTCGCCCTATCCTGTCGTAGGGGTTCGCAAGACGTATGACTGGCGCACTCAGACGGAGCGGCAACGCTATACTGCGAAGTCCTACAAATTTTGCGTGACCCGGCCGGGAGGGTCCCCTCTGCGGGACAGATGCGCTCGGCAACGAGCCGCCCAGCTGAGCACTACAATGAGCTGTGTGAATGGCCCGACACGTCTCATGAGGATCCTCTGGCGTGGTAGCCAAAGGAGCAAACCACGACTCAGTGGTCTAGAAGCCAGCTACATGCGAGGCATTAGCGGTACACTGCATCGTGGCTCGCTGGATGGGACTACCCGGGAGCGGCGGGTGGGGGGACTGAGACCGGTGCTGAAAAGAAATGTCACCATAGTGTTGATCGAGGGCAGCATGGTATGGACACCGTGAGGAGGTGTCTCCATCTTGGTGGCAACAAAGACAACCGCGACGGGCCTTGAGGGTGGCGTGCTCCTTATGGGATGGGGCTCTGCGAGGAGGGACGAAGCTCTGCGCGAGGTCTGCCTGAGGGACAGCAAACGTGCGGGCGTCAATCTGTGCAAGCCGGCTGTGAGCACGACCCGTCGTGGGCATTGCCATTTGCAAGCGGTCAACCACCGGGACAGTGTCGTCATCCAAGTGATATTGGATGACGTCCCAGAAGCTCGAGGTCCTTGGGGGCGTCCCCAAGCGTAGGGTCGAGCTCGGTCGAGGTGTCCGTGCGGTACTCGAGAGAACTATAGGCTGAGCTGGTCGGCAAAAGCGGCTAGCAAAAGAGGAACAACGTCAAGCCGTGCAGCGCAACTGAACTGGGTGGTGGTGGCGGTTGGCGAAGAGGACAAGGCATCGGGGAAGCGACTCTGCATCCTTTGTTACTGTCGAGCAGCCTCGTAGGCTTGCTCGGTGGACGCAAAGGTCTGTCTCCAAATCTCTATGCGGTAATCAATCGGAATACTGGCGAGGAACTTGTTGGTGAGAAGAACCTCAGGTAGGAGTGTCTCAGCGCAAATGAGGCGGGCGTCCTGAAACATATGAAAGTGACGCTCGAGGTTTGCCAGTGCGGAGGACCTAGGCCATCGTGTCTGGGTGACCCTATCTAAGGCGTCGGTCGCGTTGTCGACCGGTAGGAGTGATCTGCCCGCACACCGGAACGGCCCTGTATTCCACCTCGTGTCTGTCACCCAAGGGAGAGCTGCTTCGTGGCTCCTGTAACCTGCAAACAAGCTCGTCAGTATCCGACTACAAGCACCCAGACGCACAACAACCAACGAAGTTATGAAACCAAACCGCAAGTGTCAAACACCTGACTGAGAATGACGAGTTCAATAACACGAGTTTGTCCAAACATGGACCGAAAATGTTGTTTCTACAGTTTCAGTGTGTGTCGTGACTGTCTCAGTACACAGACTTGGACGAGCCCACCAACTCGTTCGGTGTCGTATGTACCTGACATGTTGGAACCACGGTGCGGCATTTGAATCCTCGGAGGCAGAATGGTACCCAACAACCACTTCAGCCAAAGGGCTGGTCCAAGTCGACCCATCCCGTTAATAAGTCCAAAAGGAATCAGAATTCGCCGAGGTAAATAATTTGTTCGGCCTTGTTGCGCCGTCGCTTCTGTCTTCTATGTCTGAGATCCTCTGCCGCTGTGATGTTCTGTATCAGAGTTTGGCTGCTGCTGCAGTGTTCTGTATCAAATATCTGCCATCGTTCGAAGTCTGCTTGCTGAGCCTGTAATTTATTGTAACTGCAGATTCATATCAGGAACCTTTCTGAGTCTGCGGCTTCCCGACTCTGTCTGTTTTTTCTGGGTCTGTTGCTGAGTCCCCAGATGACTGGATCCGTTGTGTCCTTGCCGAGTCTGTTAAGTCCCTGTTGAAGCTGCTGAGCCCTTGCCACGTCTGTGCTTTGATGTAGCGGCGTTCAGTCCGCCCCTGTTGGTTGTATCTAAGCTGGCCGAGAGTTGTCCCAGCTGGCCCTAATAGGTCTGTGCTTGAACCAAGTTGATCCATAGGATTTTTCTTGAATCTGCACTTGAGTCCGCTGAGTCCATTTTGCGGTTTGGGCCAGGTGAATTTGACTGTATTTGAGACTGGGCTTCAATCACTGCTCTTGTTAAGTTTGGACCCTTCAGATTACAGGACACAGGCTGCTCACTGGTGAACAGAGCTTACTCGTCACTACTAAGTCAAGCCCTTGATGGGATGTTTACCCAACAGCGTAAGTGAGCTAGTTACTGTCATGGATTCGACCGCCTCAGTCCTTTCGAAATTCTGAAGTTGATGCACAAGCAAACATTGCCAAGCCCAGGTCCAAGCAGGCACTGTGTTGCTGAACTGAACAATGACCCCTTTGTGATGGTAGGGCTCGCTGTTCAGCCAATACGTTTCCCCTTAGTGATGTGGCTAATAATTTGAAAAAAGATTCTCAACTTCGACTCGGCTAATAATTTGAAAAAAGATTCTCAACTCAGACTGAACTGGTACTGTTGCCTTGATTGAGCGGAGCCAGTCCCCCTGCCAGCAATGAGAGTGTGCCCTTCAAGGTGTGAAAGAGGTCACCAAGAAAGAGCTGGAGTCTCAGTGTAGGGCTCGAGAAGGGCATTTCCGGAATTGCAATGGCAGTTTCGGCAATTTCGCCTTTTATGGTTTGAAAAAACGAGTTCCCAATTCCAAACGTGAAACTGATCAGCCCGGTTGGCTTCCCTGACTTAGTAATCTCCGATCTATCACCCCCATTGTTCCCCCCTTTTTCTTTTTTTCTTTTTTTTTTTCTCTCTTTGTTTTTCTCTTTTTTTTTTTTTCCAATCCACTCCCTTCAACGCTCATCTACACTTGTGGGTCCTCACTCTCCTCCACACGGGCTGAGTGCACTCATGTGCACACTCCCCATGTACGCAGCTACCTGATGAGAATGAATTTCCCGCTAGAAGATGGGAAGAAACACTGCTGCTCTCGTTAGGCATCCCTGCTCTATCACTCACCAGCCGAAGTATGGGAATGAATCCCTAGCAAGAAATGAAACGGTTTTCACCTTTCTGCAGTCACAGATGCGGGCCCTAGAGTTCAATCCCCAGACGTCACTTTGCCCATGTACAGTATCGAGTCGACACCCGAGTGTTTGAACCCGTGACCTGTGTTTTGGTAGTTGTTTGTAGTCTATCGTAGGTCTGTGTAGTGGTAGGGGTGCGATCTGCAGGTCTGTCGATTAGGGGTCACAGCTTTGTAAAGGCCGTAGCTGTAGGTATTCTGAAAGGTCAAGATCGTAGCTGCTACAGTCCTGAAAGGTCAAGGTCGTAACTGCCACAGTACCCGAAAGGCCAAGTCCACAGACTTCCGGAAGGTCCGGAAGTGGCCTTTCGAAGTGTCTCGCGTTCAGTTAGAGGCAAGTGGGCAAGTGGGCAAGTGGTGAGCCCAACTGCGTTACGTCGGCAGTGCGACTGCATCGAGTTGGCAGTGCAAACCCCATGCAGTCAGCGGTACCGGTCCCAGTCAGTCAGAGTTCAGTCAAGCAAGTACCGTGTGGGACTGTGTGCACCAAGGGCCTGGGAAAGGGGCAGACCAAGAGGCAGCGCCCAGCCATTCATTCATTCGCTGTGTAAGCCATGCGGAAGCGCTGCTACAGCGTCTTGTGCGAAGGTGGTCTGCAGGTTGCCTGAAGACGAAGTGGGCTGAAGAGAAACAACGTAGTCATAGTTAGTAGAAGTAGAGCGGCCATAGCCGCTGTAGTGTTAGAGGTTAGTGAGCGTGTACAAGTGAGTGTGCGTGGGTGTATTCAGGGTGATCCAGAGTTGAGTGCGGGTGAACGGTGGTGTTGAACACAGTGACGAGAGTTGTGATGTACCGGCACTGAAGCGCCATAGTCTGTTGAAGCGAGTTAACATCTGAATTGTGTTCTTGGCTGCCATATCTCTGAGCTTGGTGTGGGCGCCGTGCGCCAATGTGAATCTCCATCTGTTTGCATGTATGCGAAGTGGAAGTGAAAGGGAGTCTGATTGCATTGGTATCGGAGCTGGTTCCCGTTACCCCACGCGCCATAGTCGTTGCCAGCAGGGAAGGAGTCGCGCACCAGTCAGGCGTCATAGCCAAGGTGCACAATCGGAGAAGATCCGCCATAATTGCGCTGCGGAGTGAGGTGCCGCGTACCTGCACAGAGGACAACGACGAGAGAGAGAGAGAGAGAGAGAGAGAGAGAGAGAGAGAGAGAGAGAGAGAGAGAGAGAAAGAGAGAGAGAGAGAAAGAGAGAGAGAAAGAGAGAGAGAGAGAGAAGTGTTTCTTTTAATAATGTCAAATTCTGCCCGAAGTATAGAGAATACCGGTATGTTGCACAAGCAGCAAAAGGCAACCACTGGTAGGGGTCGCAACTGCCCTTACCTCTAAGCCATGTGGAGAAGAGTGCGCCCACCACAAAGGAACTCCCAATCCACATGAGCCTATGGCAGAGGTTGTTGGCCAGTACCTAGACAATTATCCAGAGATTGCTTGTGTAAGAGTCTCTCTAGGTACTTCCCTCACAAGCGTGGCTGAAGAGTTGAAGGAGAGGATGCCTGCTTGGGCCAAGATGAAGAAGGATGCCAAAGATCAGCTAGTTTTAGTAGATGTAGAAATTTTTACAGGGAGAGTAGGGGCCCTTATAGAAAGTGGGCCACCCGTAGTTATATTAGTAGGAAAGGGCTGCAGAAGTTAAAGCTAAACCTGAAAGTTCAAAAACTAGAAGACCCTAGAGTCAGTATCCTCGCAGACAATCACACTATCCGAGTCGAGGATTACATCGAGGGAGTCCTGGCGTACTTTCGCATAGAGAAAAATGGGAAGGTGGAGAAAGTTCTCCAATCCCTGACTGTCCTCGTAGAAGATAGTCTTCCCTTCGATATAGTCATAGAAATGGACTGGGGAGAGGCAGCAGGGGTCACACTCCATTTGAGAGAGCATGAGTGTAGGCTCCCTAGTCCCACAGGTGAAGTTAAGACTGCTCGTCTATTTCATGTGTCTGGAGTCGACAACACCCTGGCACATTGCTGCCTCAGTGCTCCCACGTTCGCACGATTAGTAAAGAAGGAGCAGTTAGAAGAACAAGTTTTTGTAGCCTACATGAGGCCGGTCACTGAGCCTAAGGAGGAGACACCCATAGACCCTGCTATTGCCAAGCTGCTAGAAGAATATACAAACCTAGTTAAGCCGCCTACAAGAGTAGTGTCGCGGCCGATCAAGCATCGCATAGAGATAGAGTCTGGCAGTAGGACTCCTAAGGGAGCGATTTACAGAATGTCCCCGAGGGAGTTAGAAGAGTTACGTAAACAGTTAGACGAGCTTCTTAAGAAGGGTTGGATTAGGCCCAGTTCGTTCCCCTTTGGAGCACTTGTTCTCTTTGTCCCCAAGAACGAGGGAGAGCTCAGAATGTGTATAGACTATAGGGGTCTTAATGCTATAATAGTGAAGAATGTAGAACCACTGCCCCGTATAGACGATTTGTTAGACCGGGTGCAGGGCTGCAAGTATTTTTCGAAGATAGATATACAGTCCGGCTATCATCAGATAAAGGTTCATCCTGATGATCAGTACAAGACAACATTCCGGAATAGATATGGGCACTATGAGTCCGGGCACTATGAGTCTATAGTTATGCCCTTTGGACTAACCAATGCGCCAACGACTTTCCAGCGCTGCATGAACGATTTGTTTAGGTCGTGGTTAGGTAGATTTGTTGTAGTATATCTATATGATATTCTAGTGTTCAGTAAGACCCTCTAGGAGATGAGGATCATCTAAGGCAGGTCTTGGAGAAGCTTAGAGAAGCTAACTTCAAGATCAACGCAAAGAAGTGCGAATGGGCCAAGACACAAGTGTTGTACTTGGGCCACGTCTTAGACGGAGACGACGTTAGACCTGAAGATAGTAAGATTGCAGCGGTTAGAGACTGGTCAACGCCCCGCACACCGACAGAGTTGCAGTCATTCTTAGGTCTAGCTAATTACTATAGGAAGTTCGTCAGGAACTTCTCCACCATCGCTGCACCCCTTCGCAGGTTGCTAAAGAAAGAGGCAATCTAGAAGTGGGACAAGGACTGTACAGCTGCCCTAAGCGGGCCCTGATAGAGTATCCAATCCTTAAGGTAGTCGATCGGACTCGATCCATCCCTGCCTTTCGTTGTTACCACTGACGCGAGTCAGTATGGCATAGGTGTTGTTTTACAGCAAGACGATGACAATGGATATAGGTCCGTAGAGTTCATGTCGCCAGGATGCCTTCAGAGAAGGTGGCGACATCCACCTATGAGAGGGAACTCCACACTCTCAGATAAGCATTAGATCACTGGAAGCACTACTTGCTTGGGAGACACTTCAAAGTCTATTCAGACCACGAGACTCTACGGTGGTTGAAGACGCAGGCCAAGATGACACCTAAGCTTACTAAGTGGGTTGCTGACTCAGAGTTAGATCAATTACTGTATGACTTTGAACTTAAGCCAGTTAAAGGGAAGTACAATGTATTAGCGGACGCTCTGAGTAGGAGAGTTGATTACTTTGGGGCAATAGTTCACTATCTGGATATAGGGGGAGACCTGTAGCAGAAAGTTAGAGAGGCATATGCATAGGACCCTATCTCTAGTGACCTCCTTAAAAGAGTTAGGGAGGCCGCAGAGTCCGAACCAGACTACCGCACTACTGATGGCTTATTATTCGATAAGACTAATGTAGTTGACCGCCTGTGTGTTCCCAACAACGAAGAGATTCATAGTTTGATCTTAGGGGAATGCCATGATACAAAGGGACACTTTGGTTGGCAAAAGACATTAGCCAACCTCACCTGCGCGTACATCTGGCCTGGTATAACTGCCATTTTATAAAAATGGACCTGCAGCAAGTTATTGGAATGTACATTAGGCCCGATCAGATCAACTGGGATGAGATGCTCCCAAAGGTAGCCAGTGCCTACAATAATAGTGTGCACTTATCTACGTGTCGCACTCCCAACGAATTACACACGTCCTTCAAGGGATTTAACCGAGATCGGATTCAGAGGCTACCGCCCGGTACACTAGAGTTTGCGATACAGCACGAGAAAGAGATAGCTACCGTTGTTGACAACCTCAGGAAAGCCCAACACAGAATGATAGAGTAGGCTAACAAGCATCGTCGCCCCTCACAGTTTCAAGTAGGTGACTTAGTCTGGGTCAAGTCGAAAGAGTTTGCTCCTGAGGAGAATATCTCACTGAAGTTATTACCTGTGTAAAGAGGACCGTGACCAGTCCTAGAAGTCAAGTGCGGAGAGGATGGACCATCCTATACTATTGAGATTCCAGCACACCTCCACACCTACCCAGTGTTCCATGCATCAAAGTTGTTGCCTTGCGTTACAAGTCAACAGTTTCCATCACGCAAATTTATGATTCCTCCAGATATGGATGGAAGATATGACATAGAAGGGATAGTAGGTGAGGATGTCTTCAGGACATGAGGTAGAGGTCGTCCCCAGAAACAATACAAAGTCAGATTTGCCTATCAAGAGCCAGAAGACGACCGCTGGTTCACGCGAACCGAACTCCTAGAGACGGCTCCCGATGTAGTCCGAGCTTATGAAAGAGATAAGAAGGGTAAAGGTCCTGCCTTAGACTGAAGTATTCTCGGGGGACCTCGAGTTTAGGCCGGCGGGAGTGAAACGGTTTTCAACTTTCTGAGGTCACAGATGTGGGCCCTAGAGTTCGATCCCCAGACCTCACTTTGCCCATGTACAGTATCGAGTTGACACCCGAGTGTTTGAACTCGTGGCCTGTGTTTTGGTAGTTGTTTGTCGTCTGTCGTAGGTCTGTGTAGTGGTAGGGGTTCGATCTGCAGGTCTGTCGATTAGGGGTCACAACTTTGTAGAGGTCATAGCTGTAGGTATTCTGAAAGGTAAAGTTCGTAGCTGCTACAGTCCTGAAAGGTCAAGGTCGTAACTGCTACAATACCCAAAAGGCCAAGTCCACAGACTTCTGGAAGGTCCGGAAACCTATGAATCCCCCGCGGCCGCGGTCACCGCGGGCACGACCGCGGACTGCGGTCGCGACCGCGGGCCCGCGGTCATGACCGCAATCCGCGGTCAAGGAAAAAAAAAAAAAAAGAATTCAGAAACATCTGAAACAAATATATGTTATGCCGAAAAATAAACTGAACAACTTTTGCCTTGGGGTCATATCAAAACTCGTTACCAAATTTGAGATAAAAAACAAACAAAATCCTTTATTTTTCTTACTAAAAGAATAAAGTAAAGAACGTTTTCCTGAGGGATTTCTGTTTTTCTTTTTTTTTAAATCCAAAACGAAGTCAAAAAATAAAACTAAAAATATGCGCTTGTAGAGCGCAAAAAAAACCTACAACCCCACAGTTTTTGTTTTTTTTTGGCCTATTATCCTAAGAATTAAAAATGCCGGGGTTCTCCGACCGCGGCCCCCGCTCGCAGCCGACCTCGGCGGTCGGGATCCCGACCGCGGGCCGAGATTGACCCCACGGTCATGACCGCGGGTGATCCATAGCCGGAAACGGCCTTTCGAAGTGTCTCACGTTTAGTCAGAGGCAAGTGGGCAAGTGGTGAGCCCAACTGCGTTATGTCGGCAGTGCGATTGCATCGAGTTGGCAGTGCAAACCCATGCAGTCAGCGGTACCGGTCCCAGTCAGTCAGAGTCCAGTCAAGCAAGTACCGTGTGGGACTGTGTGCACCAAGGGCCTGGGAAAGGGGCAGACCAACGAGTTACAGAAGTATAAATCAAGAGGCAGCGCCCAGCCATTCATTCATTCGCTGCGTAAGCCATGCGGAAGCGCTGCTACAGCGTCTTGTGCGAAGGTGGTCTGCAGGTTGCCCGAAGACGAAGTGGGCTGAAGAGAGACAACGTAGTCATAGTTAGTAGAAGTAGAGCGGCCATAGCCGATGTAGTGTTAGAGGTTAGTGAGCGTGTACAAGTGAGTGTGCGTGGGTGTATTCAGGGTGATCCAGAGTTGAGTGTGATTGAACGGTGGTGTTGAACACAGTGACGAGAGTTGTGATGTACCGGCGCTGAAGCGCCGTGGTCTGTTGAAGCAAGTTACATATGAACTGTGTTCTTGGTTGCCATATCTCTGAGCTTGGTGTGGGCGCCATGCACCAGTGTGAATCTCCATCTGTTTGCATGTATGTGAAGTGGAAGTGAAAGCGAGTCCGATTGCAGAAAGGGAGATGTACATTCATTCCCTTTTGCTCTCTCTCTCTCTCTCTCTCTCTCTCTCTCTCTCTCTCTCTCTCTCTCTCTCTCTCTCTCTCTCTCTCTCTCTCTCTCTCTTTGCACACAAACTCGATGTGTCGCTGCCCCGCTCAGATAGTCTCCAAAAGAGGAAAACATGCATGAATCTTCAGCAAGAAGTTGGAAGGATACAACGCTCATTTATTCACTAGTGACAAACGAAAATGAATGTGGAGCCAGAACAGGGAGGGATACGGCTACCATATTTCAAGCCCTCTGTAGACTTGAGCCCTGCTCAATCGCTCTCCAGATGAAAGGAATAATAATGAACCTGCAGCTAGAATGAGGAAAGATACATTCCCATATTTGTCGTCCTCCCCAGATGTGAAACTTTGCCAGATCACAAAGCAGTGGGGAAATTGGCGACGGATCTTGAGCTAGAGTGCACATGGCTCTTTTACCTATTAGTCAGTTCTCTTACCTGCTCCTGCACACCTGACCACTTGTCCGTGGGGGATTGGCCTCAGCTCCCTCCTTGATGAAATAAGTCTGATCGATCCGCCTCACTGATTGGTTCGATAGGGAGGAGATGTGATCCATCTATGTTATGTTTCCCCACACCCCCTCGACAGCGTGTGTAGTCGGTCGTCCGATCTTCCACGTGCGCTGCTTGGAAACGTGAGCTTGCCCATCCGAACGCCCTTGATTGGCTGAGATCACATCCACATTTCCGCCCCGTTTCAAACTGCGCCTCGTGCATGAATTGGGTCTCCTCCCTCGTGTATGTGAAAAGAAGACAGATTCTCCCTCTAATAGCCGCTCATCACCATTCGGATTCACGTACAAGTGGTTACCTGTCACTTTCCTGATCAGTTATTCGATGATTAGTCCTTTCCCTTGATTGGCTCCACGGAGGAATATCCCTGCTAGTGCACCAACCAGATTCAAGTGAAGGTGTCTTGACAGACTTACTTGGCATTTTACCCACCTCTTACATATGATTGGAATCCCGTGTGTGGCCAGTGTACCACTCGTTGGTTACCGTTCGTGCATTTGAGCTTAGTCAAGCTCCTCTCATGCATTTGTACCTCAACCAGGATCACATTCCCCATCCTTGCACTTGATCATCTCTCATTAGATCCTGCTGCGCACGTATCTGGCCGGGAAAGAGTCTTGGTTCGTGTGTGTTTGGAACCTCCAGGAGCGTGAAAGGCCCCGTGCATATGTGTGATTAAGAGCAGATCCTGGTTCACCTACAACAGCGTGCATGATTGATGCCCGTTGTCTGTGTATGTCACCAAGATTTAGTCCTGGTTCGAGTGTAGAAGAAAGGTGAGCGTACACCTCCATGCCCCCGTGTGCACAATCCCTCGTACACAGTACACTTACTTCAGGATCACCTACTTCCGCGCGCCATTTCCACATCTTCCCCCGATCGCCCTCCGTTGATTTGATCAAGACGTGTGAGGGCGAGCATTCTTGTATTCCTTGTGTGAAGCAGATCCGAGTGTGCGCGACCGATTGGGCTTTTGGTGCGATTGAATGACAACCAGGGTAACATCCCGAATAGCGTGTGGTATTTGATTACACTTTCAGTGCGCTGGTGCACCTGTTAGACCAGGGTGCTCATCAATGCTCCAAGATGATCCTCCAATCAGCTTTTTCATGCATCGCTTGCTGTGTCCGAACATAACCCGAGCCTAGTCCAGGTATGTACATCCGTGAAAGACGTAGGCGGTGCGAGTGCATCCATACACTCGGGCTTGTCAGCGATTTGAGCGGCTGATTGAGGAAAGCCCAACCTCGTCTGGTGCACGCATCGATCGTGGCCTTTGGGTGCACAAAACTGCCATTTTGTCAAAATAGACATCTTTTATTTTTTGAATGAAATTGAAACTGAGTTTTTTGGCCAAAAACTCGTCAAAATTTGTTGTTCCTGAGGGTCCGGCGTTTGTAAAACGTTGGAGCCCTGGCTGTACATGGACCTAGCTTGAGACCAGGTACCTCTAGGTAGGTAGGACTGCCTGGAGGTACCTGGTCTCAAGCTAGGTCCATGTACAGCCAGGGGTTCCAGCGTTTTACAAACGGCGGACCCTCAGGAACAACAAATTTTGACGAGTTTTCGGCCAAAAAACTCGGTTTCAATTTCGCTCAAAAAATGAAAAATGTCCATTTTGACGAAATGGTCGTTACAATGTCCTTGTTCATTGTCATGTGCACTTCGTTCCCCGTAAGCAGGGAGCACCTAGCAATTGAGAGATCTCGACACCGACCGTGCCCCTTCCTCTAGTACGTCCCGGAATGCTTAATTAGCCGCCCGATTAGCTCCCCTGTGCGTGCGCAGGTCGTGCGTCCTTGATGCACGGTGTACCTGTCAGCAGGCATGTACTTCTGCCACCCCCCCTGTTCGGAGACTGGTGCGCCTAGGTACCCACACACTCTCGTGCGCTCGTCCCTCCGGTACTCTACGGGGATCCCCCAGAATGAGGCCCGGTCCAGCTAATACTTGTTGGGCCCGGTGGTACTGGCTCC
Organism: Chara braunii; assembly: GCA_003427395.1. Lineage (NCBI taxonomy): Eukaryota > Viridiplantae > Streptophyta > Charophyceae > Charales > Characeae > Chara > Chara braunii. Next base: position 2,125,996 of record BFEA01000246.1, read on the forward strand.
CATCCGCCAGTTCTCACCAGTTGTCGGTCTACCCATGTCGAGGACTTGGCAGCCCCACGGCACCGCACTTGTGCCCGAACCAAAGACCCGGGCCTGAAATCGGGACCAAGAAATCGGCAGTCGGGAAATTGCAGCCGTTTGGTACCCCACCTTCACCCCCGGGGCTGAATTTAGTGTCTCGGTCCAAAAATCCCCAACAGTCCACCAAACGACCCCGGTGGTCCACAATCAATTTGCCATAGGCTTTCGACCGCTCACGGAAAACGAACAATCCGGCGTCACGGCACTTGCGGTACCGCCCCTTCATCGTCCATGGGCCAGTTCTCGGCCCCCGCCATTAGAACTGTTCCCGCGCTAATTCGCCCAATTTAATGTATTTTCCCTATTCATGTGTTTTCACACGTCCCCGTCGTCAATGCTTTTTATCAACGGTCGGCCACTTTCCATAGAAACGCCTCTCAAAATTGAGTCCTAGCAGTGACACTTGAAAACTCACCATACGTAGACGGGAGGCCCGACGGGGCCGACGCAACTCTTGAGATACCGTCATTCTGTAATTGTAATTCAACAGCAGTCGCGAGTCAGGGTCACCCGATCAGTGTACTGTGACTTAGCATTAGAATTGTCTGTCTTTATCGAAATAATAAATTTTTCGGTTATCGTCAAGCCTTGGAAAATTTACCCTCCTTGGCCCGCATTCTCGCCTGAGCTTGGTTTCTCTCACGTCGTCCATCCTCCATCAGCCAAATTGAATCGTCTCCTGTCCGTTCGGTCCGCAAGGTGAAAACCGTCGGAACAGGTCACCGTGCGAAATTCAGCCGTCAATTGTAGACTTTTCAAAGGAAGTAAAGGGCGACGTAAGGCTTGGGCCACCCAACAGCGTCGTGCAGAGTGTCATAGCAATCATGAAGGAAGGCGGTGAAGTCCCCGAAAGTGGGAGCCTCACCCGTGCGAGTACGATGGGTATAGTAATTCTCCCATGCGGTGAAAGCGCTGCCTTGCAATTTAGTTGCGAGCAGAGAGCACAACAGCTCCTGACTAGTGTTTGTCAATGTCAGTGTACGTGTGGCGGCCTGCAACCAATGCCACAAACGAAGTGTACCATTGTGCTCGGGCATATCCGACAGGTGCACAAGGGGGGGACCGTTGTGCTGACAGTGAGGGGAGAGAGGCTGATGGGCCTGCACTGCGGCAGCAAATGTCGGGGCCGGTGCAGGGGTTGAAGTGAGGGCAGACTGTGGGTCGTGGCTGCTGGTGGAAGGTCCAACAGAGATGGAGGCAACGACCACAGACAACTGTGACGGGGACGAGATAGGAGGGTAAAGGTGGAGGAGTAGGTCGAGGGAAACGAGCCTGCAAGACCGAAGTGGAAGGGGCAGTGAAGGAAGATGAAAGGTGAGCAATTTGTGAAGGGTGAGGTTGTCTCAGGGTGAGTATCTCCGCCTGGAGATGTGCCACGGTGGCCTGTAAGGTAGCCACTCGCTGGGTGCACGGGATCAGAGGTGGAGGAGTCAGAGAGGGTACCTTAGTGGGGGGAGGAGTAACGAACTGTAAGGAACACTGAGGTGGGAGTGAGGGGATAAGGGGAGGAGGGAGGGTTCCGTGCCATAGTGTCGTGACCGATGCAGGAGACTGGAAAGCAACAAACACAGACGACAAGACCCTCTGAAGGTGCGCAAACTGCATATCATAAAGCTGGATAGATAAATTGTTTGGTCAGATACCGATATTTGGGCGGCAGCACCTATGGCAGTGGCCGAAGCAGCTGACACGGCAGGGGCCGATGGTTGTGCCGCAATAGACGGTATGGTCTCAGCGGCAACGACACTCACCACTATGGAGGGGGAGTGTTGGGGGGGGGAGTGTTGGTTTTTTCTTACGGGAGTGAGGAACCACCACGTCTTCGTGTCTAGAGTCATGGGGAACCAGACTGGGAACTGGCAGGGGATGAGGTGTGTGAGCGCACTGAGCGGTGTGGAGAGCGATGAGGAGAACCTTTGAGGCGGTGGACATCAAGAGCGAGCACATTGAGTTGCGTTTATATGAGTGCGAGGAGGGTCGTGAGGAAAGTCTCGAGGTCCATAGAGGTATGCCAGAGAGTTGTTGATTGTGTGAGCGCCTAAGAGGTGGTTAGCACCACAGCAATCTCCTCGGATGTACTTGCATCCATGTGCGGTGGATGGATGAGGGTAGACATGGCGGGAGGTGGAGCAGGAGGTGGGGAAAGAGATGGGTTGGTATGTGGAGAAAGAGATCCACCAGTGAGAGGGAGGGGACCATGGGAGCAGAGTGGGTAGTCGTGAGTTGGCGTGCTCCGTGACCAGCCGGTCGTGCGTGAGAGGGTGGCACGAAGCCGGTCGAGGGGAGAGGAGTCGTTCGGGTTCAGGGTGCCCGATGGGAGAAGGCAGTAAAGAAGGGGCTTTAAGAGAATCCTAAGCCTTAGAAAAACCCTAAGAAAACCCTAATCCAAGTTTGGAGGGTTAGGGCAGAGTAACAATGACCTAGTCAAGAAAAAAAATAACCACCATGGAGGGGAATGAGAAATAAAAATAAATAAATAGTGAAATTTTGAGATAAAAAATAATGAAAATAAAGAAAGAAAGAAGTAAGTAAAAGGTGAAAAAAGAAAAAATCTTTATTTTCTTGGAATTTTTTGGCAGCATTTCCCTACCCTTCATGGGATAAAAAATGTGTCAAGAGGAAGGAGAGACTAAAAGAAGTACACTACGTTTTACAATGCCGAAATTAAAATTTCCAAATAAAGCAATTAGGAGGTGGAGGAGAGTGGAGAGAAAACGAAGTTGTGAATTTCTAAAAAATTTCGGCAGCATTTCATTCCCCATGGGGTCGAAGTGTGCCATCAAGAAGAATGACCAAGTAAAATGGAAAATTTTGGCCAGCACTTCACTACCCCCAAGAGGTTTAAAATGTGCTAAAAAAAGACTGAGTAAAAAAAAAACAGAAATTTTGAAAGCACTTTGTTACCCTCAAGGGGTCAAAATGTGCATTGAAAGCAAGATGATGAGATAACAGACTGACCGGCTAAATCAGTTGTGGCATGAGGTAAAACATGAAAGATACACCCGTATGATTACACTGCCACACACATGCCAAACAAGCTGAGATACAATATCCGGAAGTCCAAAGAACCCAAAATTAATCAATGCAAGCTCTGAAAAGCAAACAATGAAAGTCGTTCCTCATATGGCTCACACGAAAATCCAAAAGCACGAGCCCAATAGATGATCTCGTACGACATCTGGCTCACACGAAACCCAAGAGAGCATTGCTCTCAACCACCATACTCATCTGCAGTCTAGCGGCCTTCCTCGACGCGTTTCGACTACCCCGCGAACAGTCAAATCAGGAGGAACTGATCCGATCAAATCGCATACCAGCTCATAATAGGAGGCCATACCCATAGCCTTACCTCCTATTTATCCTATCCCAATCCTGCCAAAAAACTCCCATACTACCATAAGCTTTAGAACCAAGTGGGAAACATAATCATAAGGAGTCACGAAAAGAACTAACGTAGTACTTATGTAATTCTCCATATTTCTACCCTGAAGATAAAGATCAAAGATCACTGCCAAGACAAAAGTCCCCAGTTAAAACCTATCTTCTGCAAAGATGCCAAGACAAAAGTCCCCAGTTAAAACCTATCTTCTGCAAAGATGCCAAGACAAAAGTCCCCAGTTAAAACCTATCTTCTGCAAAGATAACCTACCAAATACACAACGAAAGATCAAACAACGTCAATATGTGGACCAAACGACAGCCTGATCCGTCATCGGATGTACTTTCATTCACATTCATCAACCCTCACACTCATGCTGGTAAAGTTTTGTTGAACCTTCCGAAATCCAAACCCATATCAGCCTAAATACAGGACATCATCGTCGCGGAATAACATACAACTATGGCCTTCATTGCTCAAGGTAAAAACAAAAGCCGATAACCAACGAAACATATAATCCTACCCCTTGAAATGATGGTTTACCAAACGATCGCACAAAGCAAATGACATGTCAATCAGCGCAGCCCTGTCGAAATGAAAATGAAGCACTGCATCAGTTGACACCTGAAAATACCCGTTTGTAATTTCATTCCCTCCATGCACGTATCTACAAACTACCGAGCACACCGTGTCTCGTAAAGATGTGATGAAATTCACGAATACCATAAAAAAACATTCTGAAGACCAGAATACCAACACCATGAAATACCGCGCAATTGTGGTCTTCCTCTCGTGGGGAGGTTCACCACCTGCAAAACAAACACAGGCAAACAACAAGAGACAAACAGTGCACACACAAAGCACACACAGAGACACCGAAAAAACCGGAAATGGCTCGTCGAGCGCTGTAGACGATAAGACTCTCTGAAGGTGTGCAAACTGCATATCATAAAGCTGGATAGAGAACCCCGACCACCACCATAGCCGGACGGGAGCATGTAGCTCATACATCCATAAAATCATTGCACCGGGTTAAATGTCCCGATCGTCGCAGGGCGTAATGAGAGGGAAAATTGAGAGGACTGCTGGTGTTTATAGTACTGGATCCCGTACTTCTAAGCCTCTACGGCAGTCTGCGAGGTCTAAACGTAGGCGGGAAAACTTAGAAGGAAAACACAAAAAAAAATTGACCTCCCATATCGACCATCGGGTGCCTAGGCATAGAGTCTACTACTGGTCACCGATCCCAAACCGGAATACCGAATAAACATCATACACAGATCCAAATAGGCATCGTATGGCAAAAACAAAACCCTGATCAAAACCAAATAGGCCTACTGCCATATCTAGCTTCGGGTACCTAGCCAAATAAGGGAGGGTCTTCTACTGGCCTTGGATTTGAATTTGGAACGCCAAAATTGTCATACACGGGCCAAAAAAGACCTAGTTTGACAAACCTGCCAGGTAAAAGCAAGAGCTGCACCCTCCATCCCTGGAAGTTCCGCCAACTGAGACATAGTACATTTAAAGGCAGGATGAGGGGAGACAGAGGATCATGGTTGCCCCCCGGCGCCTCTGCTGCTCCCCGAAGTGCTGCCACCTTCTCTAAAGACACCTAGGGTAAGGGCAGGGGTATAAGTCGCTCAGGCCAGTCCGAGTTCCGCCTGGCCTTGGGTAAGCTAGGGGAAGGACGGTAAGACTGTTTCAATGGGTGCTACCCTGTCTGAAACCTAGGGCCAAGAGTCTCTTGGGGCCTGTAGTAGATTGTTTGGGTCTGGCGTCCGAAGTTCCCGTTCGATAAGGCTCGTCCGATTCCGCTTCCACCAGGGCTGGGCAACCTATCAGCCCTGGTGCCTATCACTGCTGTTCGGTCCAAGTTACCTGCCCATTGGTAGGGTAATGGTCTTGAGTGCTGGTCACACTGAGGTAGGATAGTGGGATAGGGGGTATGCTAGGAGTATTGACGTGAGGATGGGATGGGAGGTGGTCTCATATTCCAGGACATCCACGGCCTACTGCTCCAGGTGATCACTGTGTACTCAGTGACTGGGCTCTACAACACCATGGACTTAAAAAAAAAAAAAAAAAAAAAAGAGCGCGGTCAGGATTTAAGTATCTAAATGCATTTCAAACTGGTGTTTTTAATTCCGGTCCCGTGGGGAGTTTGCTTCTTTTTTTTTTTTTTTTTTTTTTTTTTTTGAACAAGGCTCCGGTCTWTTCGTGGGGAGCAGCACGTGCTGGGAACCGGGCCCAGCGTCCCATATGGAAATGTACATAGAAATATAAAAGTTTGAGAAAACGCGGCCATGACAGAAATTTAGGCAAAGTTCATAAATGACTCAGAAACCCCCCATCAATCCTTTTTACCTCACTCCGGCAAGCCTTACTGCAGCATTGCCACCATCTCTGTTGCTGTTGTACCCTAACTCCATCCTACGAGCTAGCCCCTCACTAGTAGGACGCTTAATATCCAACCGTCTACTCCTCTCACCTTTTCTTGAAAAAATTAAGAAAACCTCCCCCTGCCAACATTGATTGCCCCGGAAAACCAGGGAATTAACTGAGCACGGACGATCCTAATAGTAGGGAAAAAATAGAAGATATGAAAACATGCAACCTCTGGAACAGTCAACCTAAAAAATCCTGCCTCCATCATCGAAAGAAAAATCCTCAATTGAGTTAATAGCAAGTGGCCGGTACCCGCCAAAATACTTGGCGCCAATCGCATCCACCCCCACTCCCTCCATCCCAGTCACTTCCTCACGCCGTCCGCATAAAGGGTTTCAGTGAACCGCTTCTCAGCAAGGGGTGAGCACCATCATCCCCCAAAGTTCCTTGCCCCCACAAGAACTCCAGTCTCCGTCCTCAAGGGGGTGAACTAGCGCTACCCAACGCCAATCGCGCCAGAGCTCGCCCACATCAGTCGGTACCCATTGGGCAATCTAAACTACCCAACGCCAATCGCATCTGATACGAGCTCCCCCTAGCCGGTACCCATCAAGCAACCCCGTTCCGTCCCCTCTCCGTCCTTGCAAATAATCATTTCATAGCCCTTCCCCGACTTCAAAGCAATCTCCAAAACCCTACATGATACTTTACTTGACTACCCCATCGGTCCCTTGTTTAGACCCTAACGAAAAAATAGGTCAAAATTCGAGAAACAAAATATCTCGCCACAGAAACCTTGACAAATCGACCAGAGAACAATGATAATACAAAAAAGAATTTGGATTGTAAGAGAATCAATGTAATTCAATCGCTGGAAAGAACACTTAGGAGAACAAGAGATGGATACCTTCGAAGTCATGAATTGAGGAACTTTTATTTGATTCAACCATTCAGAAATGTGAATCTATCAGAAGCAAACTAAAGCAAATCCAAGAAAACAATCAGGAGATTCACAATTACCAGCAGAACATGAGACTTCTCAATTGGAATTCTGATAAGCCACATCATTTGAAATCCTATTCTGAAAAAACAGGGAATTATAATCAACAATGAGAAATCAACCTCACAACCTCAGAATATAAAGGCTTAGATATCCAAAAAAAAATTAGTAGCCGCGCGTGGGCTAAATCCTAATCCAATAAACGACCTCCCATCCCTCTTCCCTCGACCCAATTACTTACCTCACTACCCAAACCCTACCCCTCCGTCTTTAGGGAAGGAAAGACTCCTTTCCTCCCACTGCTAGCATCTAGGCTCCAAGCACTGCTAACACCAAACTATGAAACTGCGCGTTCATTGAACGCGTGTTTTCCGTTCAGAAATTGAACGGAATGCACGCGCTTTCAATGAACGGGACCGAACGCCGAGTTCAACCCCCGTTTGGAGCCACAAGCTGTTCAAAATCATGTGAGTTGAAACTGCTTTCGTGACTGCGCCCTAGTTACCCCCCCCAAAAAAAAGGTAATGGATATTCTCAACCCCCGTTTGGAGCCACAAGCTGTTCAAAATCAAGCGAACCCTCGTGAATTGCGTACAAGGCTTGTCAGTGGATGAAGTCTGTCTATGCAGGGGAGGGGCTAAGCCTAAGATTGAAGGCATGCGTGCTCTGTCTATGCAGGGGAGGCGCTAAGCCTAAGATTGAAGGCATGAGGGCTACTGCCCCTGTTTCTCGACATGGCATACTTTGCCTTGGGCACTGAGCATGAAACACAAATTGAATATCTTGTTTAAAAAAAAAAATAAAAAAAAATCTGCGGGTGACCGCTGCACAGTTTCGAATTCGCAGGAATAACAGTCCACTGCAAACTTGGGCGAAGACCAGTTCGAAACTTCAAGAAAAACAGCGAAGTATGCGTTCGACGGCCTACCGGTTCAGTAATTCACAAAAACGGGAGGTGGCCTGGCGTGGCCTGGGGGCAGGTACCCGCAGCAGGCCCTCCCGTTTTTGGCTTCTGCCGGTCAGCAAAATCGGAATGAATCTTCCGTTAGAACATGAGGTGGCCTGGCGAGTTGTCTCAAAAAAAAAAGGGGGGGCGGGGGGGAAAGAGAACCCAGCCCATCGGGCTGCATGGTAGACAGTACGAGACACACCAGGAGCATGGTCCCATTAGCAGTGGGATAGGAGTGTGGCCTATCCAGTGTGACACTGAGTGGCAGTGGCCTGACAGGTTCATTACGAATTTCTGGGGTGAGAAAACAGGAGAAAGGCAAAAAAAAAGAAAAGAAACAGAGACCTCCCACCTGAAATCACGGTAGAGTGCTTCCCAGCCATCAGATCACAAATGATCTGATGGTGGTGGTTGCAACAACAGTGCAGAAAGTAACTGCCACATTTTCTGGAATAAACTCAACTTCTGTCAGCAGTGATCCTGACGCCCTCCATATACTAGGTGATTGAAGGAGGGCTCCACCCAATGAGATAATTGCACAACAGCAAGCAAAATACTGAAAATCTTCTATCCAGTGGGCCTATGGCCGACCCCACTCTTTTGGGGTTGGCCATACCCCCAACGGATTGAAAAGATTTTGGCGGGAAGCTTCCTTTGCACCGGCATGCCCAGTGTTAAGGAGAGGAGGAGGGGAACCAAGATCTCCTTACTTTTTCAGGTAATACGTGTAAAATACTGACCATGGATCAGGAGTACTGCACCGCAGGATTTGGGTCACTCAACTGCCACACAAACTGTTTTCTATCCTATCCTGTTGCGAGTGGGACCATGCTCCAGTACTTGGCACAGCTATCAAGTCCGAGCCTCGGCCTACCGGTCTGCCGACCCGTCCCGAGGCTGGAGCTGCCGGTTGTGGGCTTACCGGACCTACCTCCGAAAGAAACGGAAGAAAAAAGAGAAAAAAAGAAAAAAAAACTTCAAAAAAAAGAAGATGAGAAAGGAAAATGAAAGAAAAAGGGCTACGGCCTATGGGAAAAAGAAAAGAAAGGAAGAGAGAGAGAGAGAGA
>BFEA01000246.1:2141150-2167317 GCA_003427395.1 Chara braunii
TCTCTAAGCCAGTGTCCAAAGCAAAGGTAGACTAATGGCAGAATCTACCCTATTCAGGGTGGATTGCCAGAATCGCCACCTGTCAAAATATAATCAACTCCTTTATTTCAAGAAAATTTCGGCAGCGCTTCCCGTAGGAAAAGTGCCTTTTCAGAATTTACACAAGCTCAGATATCAAAAGCAGGAGTAATCTATAACTTTAAAAAGTCAGATTTTGTCTAACTCCCTGAATTAGTAGAAATTTGGTCAGCATCCCCTTTGAAATTGGGGATTTCACAGATTTATACCAGGCCAAATTTGAACTGAGCCCCCAACTTTGAGTTAAACTTAGACAAAATCTGACTAACTTCTTAGTTTTGCAAAAAATTTGGCAGCACTCCCCATAGAAAAGTGCTTTCCCAAAATTTATACAAAGCTAAGTTTAAAACATGAGACTAACTTTGACTTCCCAAAACCTAATTTCGTCTAACTCCCAGAATTAACAAAAATTTGGGCAGCACTCCCTTTAGAGAAGGAGACTTTCCAAAGTTTTACTAAGTCAGATATAACGAAAAGACAAGCTGAACTTTGGCAAGTCAAAATTTGTCTAACTCCTTGAATCTGTAAAAATTTCGGCAGCGCTGCCCATAGAGAAAGTGGCTTACCAAAATTTATATAAGTCCAAGTATAACAATGAGTCTCAGCAATGCGAGAATCGACCTAAGTAAAACAAAGTCAGGCCAGAAAATGCAGAAATGGAGCTAACTCCTATCGCTCTAGCACGTGGCGAGCCTCTAAAGCAACTACCTATCAACCTGAACCCCAGATCAAGTAGTAATCTCACTCAGCCACATGCAGGCCAAACCACAAAGGTAAGTACTCTCACCAACCCCAAACTCTTTAGCAAACAATAGTTCATGCTCCCTCAGTGAGTTACCGCTTTTTACCCAACTCACATAAGGCATAGGTCAGACCACCTGAACTTACAGAGCGCGCCCAACTTAGCCAAGCCCAAAGTCAGAATACCTAAACTTATAGAGCGTTCTGATTTGGCCATGTATACACGAACAGAGGGCACAACTATTTCTCTCTTCTATGGGCATATGACTAGACCATTCTAGTCGCCCTGAACTGTTTAAGCAGCCAAGTTGTATATACCTCTCTCTGAACTTAATCTTCAAAGGGGACATAAGGCTGAGCCGCTCAACTTAGAACACTGCTCAGCCTGCCCAAGTTTACCCTCAATTATATCTCTTAGTTATACTCTCTTCTATTATGATAAGCTATAGTTAGGCTACCTAAACTTATAGAGCGGCCTAACTAGCCTGTTCTTAATAACATAATAGTATAATATCACCAATTTATAATCATTGGGTTCCAACATGTGCGAGGCATTGGGTCAGACTACCTAAACCTATAGAACGGTCTGACCCTCTGTCAGGTTCGTTCCTCTCTGACCCAGTTTGTACGAGGTAGTGGGCCAGACCGCCTAAACTTATAGAGCGGCCTATCCCCTGCCAAAGTTATTCCCTCAGAACAAAACAGGAGAAGGGTTGAACCACCTAAACTTATAGAGCGGTTCAGACCTCCTCATTCAAAACCAAAGAAATAGAAAGAGCTGCCAAATAACAAGGCGACTCAGGGTACCTAAACTTATAGAGCGCCCTGGGTTCCTGAAAATCATCCACAAGTAACCCTCACAATTTATAGCGGTCAGGTCACCTAAACTTATAGAGCGTCCCGACCCTCCATGCACTTCACAACACCGGGTCTCCCCAAACTTATGGGGACATCCCAGCCTGTAGAGCACTCAGGCTACCTAAACTTATAAAGCGGCCTGAGGCTCCATGCACACCAAAAATAAACAAAGCGCTGGGCTTCCCCAAACTTATGGGGACCTCCCAGCCTTAACGACCCAATCAGTCTGCACACAATGCTGCCTTCCTCTCAACCTTCCCCCCAAATGCAATCCCTTTTGTTCACAATCTGCTTTCAGGCAACCAAACAAAGTCTGAAGCTGAAAATTGTACACTCATTCCTTTATTTTAGTCTGACTTATGTCCTGAAAGTCAAACCAAGATCAGCTACAGGAGTCACACAACACCCTCAGTCAAACCATAGAAAGATGTATAAATAGGGGTTGTAGTTGGGTTTGTAGAAGGAATCAGGGAGTTACCACTCAATTCCCTGCCTCCAGGACTCCGCCTGAGTCCCGACAGAGCTCCTGCAATCGGTGGGGCAACCTCCCACAGAGGCCTTGGCGCGGGTGACGGGTCACAAGCCCGCCTGCCGCCTTCCTCTCAGATCCAGAGGACCAGACTTAGAGTAAGAAGGGCAGAGGAAGAAGGTCCGAGACTCTCGGATACAAGAAGGGTGCTCTTAACCTTACGCGAGAGGGCCTTGTTATCTTCTACCACCTGAGGGCCCCACAATGGTGGCCGAATGACGCGGCATCTTAGTCAACGCGGAAGTCAGAGTGTCGAAGCTAGTCCCCTAACGATCCTCTGAATCACGACAGTAACCCCTTTTGCAACCACTCTCTCCCCTCAGCAGCCCCTAGCAGGCCCGACAACTGCCGCTGCACAACCAGTCGTAACAGTCTGCCACCGTCAACGGTAGTAGGCAGTAGCACGCAACCTGTGCGCTGTCCCCAGCCGTAGCCACAACACTCGACAGTATCCCCAGCTCGCAGACTGCACGTGGCCCTCCCTCCTTCGTTTTCACGGCGGCGGTGCAGGTTAGCACAACAATTCACACCAATAGCGTCCGAGCCACGGCCCACCTGCAGTTCCTTGTCACGCCCACTCTCCCTCTCTTATAGCTACAGTCAAACCCCTTTCGCTGCGACCGGCCCCAACAGCAGACACAGGCAGCTTACCCGCTTGATACAGCTCGCCTGCACTTGTGGCGACCAGCTCGACTCCGGCGAGGGATGGGACTGAGCCTTTCCCTTACGATGCGCAGACCGCGTAGCCCCTAGCCAGGTAAGTATGCCCACACCGCCTGCCCACGCCTCCGCACATTATCCGACCTCGCTCCCCTACTCTTTGAACCCCCTTCCTCGTCTCTCCAGTGTGGCTAGTCAACGGCCTCGGCCGGGCAAGCGACCACCTCAGCCCCTCCCCAATAAGGTAAGCAAGGCGGGGATAGCTATACTGACTCAACGTGGTGGTGGCGAGCTCCTCCCACCTTGACTTGGGCAGCGTCAAAGCGCGGGGGTGTAAGCCTTGGTGCAGCACACGCCCAACTCAAAATGGCAATTGGTAGTCCGTTTCCCATGGGGCCGCTTGTCGTAATACTTGCCATATATCGATACCACACACGTACCTCCCACCAAGACGCGGGAAGATACATGCCAAATTTGTGTCTCTCCCGACGTGCCTAGTTAACTTCTCCCGCACTACTCCCCCCCCGACTAACTCCGCCTCTACTAACTTATCTCCAATTTAGACCTTGGAATCCGGGTCGCCCACCTCAAGAACCCCAGATTCGAGCATTTCTTTGGTTTTTTTCGCCCACAATCACGTATCTAAAGCTCATCTCCTCTTCCCCTCTCCCTCCGTCCGCCATAGCCGCGCACTAATTTTTCCTACTAACTTGCTTTCCTCAAGTTTTTCCCCCGATTTGACTATACGATCGAACTCGCCCCGGCCGGAAACCCCGGGTAGGCTCCTTCTTCGCCCACTTTCATCAAAAAAGCGGGTGGGGTATGCCCCTCCTCCTCCATGATCCCTCCCCCGTTGCTCCTGCCATGTTCGATCCTTCCTACCGCGCACGCACCTGGCACGTTTCCGTGCCCGAGTTCGCCCCTTCTCTCTACCAGCCCGTCACTCCTGTCTCTCTGTTCGCCACAGCCCCCGACTTCCATCTGCACCCGGGTTTGCCATCGCCCAATCCGCCTGCGTGCACCTGGGCTGATTCATCGCCCAGGTTCAGTTTCTCTCCTCTAGTCCCCCCTCGCTGTCTTCGCCCTGCCTTCGGCCCGTTCCGTCGTCCCGTTCGTCCCTCTTCTTCCGTCCACGCTGCTCTTCACTATCCCACCTTCACCTATGCGCTCGGCACCTAACGCACGCTAGAGCCGGCCCGACCAACGCCCTCGGCCGATTAGACTGACGAGGTCAACAGCCGGAAAAGAGACCCCGCCGCCCGATTTATATGCATCGGCCTTGCACTAGGGCCATGCGAGTCTTCTCTGCACCGCTCCACCCGAAGGACTTCGGGCCAGCTAGCGCCCCTTTGCTATCGCAACAGACGACCGCCGGGCGAATCCCGCCGTGGGAGGACCCGATCAGTCCTACGCTCCCCTGTTGCCTGTCCGTACCCGGCGCGACCCGCGTCCGGGTTCCTCCCCGATCCTCTGCACGCCTTTCCCTCGCACATCGGCTAGGCAAACCCCCTTTCCTCCTTCCGGCCGCCCCTAACCCGATCCGCGTCCGGGTCCATTCCCGGACCTCTTTCATACGTCACCCCCACGTGGGGGCCATGCAACCTTCCCTACGTCGTTCTAGTTTTAGCGAATGTCCCGAAGGACTCGCACCGCGCGACGCTCCTCGGCGTGGCTAACAGTTTCATGGTCCTCTCCCCCTTAGCCTGTTTCCCGCCCGGGTTCACTCCCGGACCTCCCTCTTATTGGCTTCGCGGATCTCCCCTATCTCGCTTAGCTCTCTCTACAGGAACCCGGCCCCCCTTCCGAATTTTATGCATATGAACCTTGCACAGGGGCCAGGTAAATCCGTCTCTATATCGTTCCTAGATTCTCCCCCTTCCCAGTTGCCGCGTCAGCAAAGTCGGTCAGCCCTCCAAACTCAGGCTTTCTAACTTTTGTCCCTCGGCCCCACCATCCGACTTGAGCGTACGCTTCGACAGCGTATGGGCATACCCAACAACTTGGGTTGCTGGCCCTAGGTGTTGTTATCAACCCCCTTAACGGCTCTAAACTAATACAAAAAAAAAATTAAGATGGCCCCCAACTATAACGAAGGGGGGTCACCTGAGAAGGGAAAACGAGTTGCGGACCCTGTCAATGCTCTCATAGCCCTGCGTCGAAGGTCCCCGGTCAGACCCTCCCAGCAACCCAAAAGGGGGATAGTCCCGCGGGACCCTCGACCCCTCTACTTCTTGCTGCTCCGTTGCTCCCACGCCATCGTCCGCCAGCCTCGAACCCCGTACCTCCGTAGCAACAATCCAACACCGTAACCAATAGGGCTAAGCCCAAGCCTGGGATGTGCAGGCGCGGCCTCCCACATAAAGAGGTGTCGCGCAACGCTCTAGGCGAAGATACCCCTCAGCCACTCTTTCAGGCCACCTTTATACCCACGGCCCCTAGGTACCCGTGCCGTCTTGCCATCCCATGGCATGGCCGCCCCGCCCGCCGGCCTGCGCGCCATCGCCGGTCGCGTGTGTCAATCAGAAACGAGCTTTGACCCCCTAACTAAACCCGTCACACAATCTGGGTCGGTCGGCTACCCCAGCCGCCCACTCAATCAGAAAAATCACACGCGCGCCTTAAAATTGTGCGTCCACACACCCTTCCTACTGGGACAACCTCAGCCTACGCACGGATTGTTACCGCGCTTCCGCGCAGGTACCCACAAATCCAAGTTAACCAGACCCTCCTGTCACTTGCAAAAACCAGGGCGGATACCCTTGTAAGGGTATTCGCGCCGACAGCTTACCAGACCACATTAAGCGACGTCCCCGTCGCTCCGCCAAATCAAAAAGCTATAAATCCATTTACACTCCAAATGCTGATGAGGTTAGAACCAATCTGATTAGCTGACAGACTTGGGGTTGAGGCCTCCATCAAACCGTGCCAACATAACTATATGCTGCCAGGGTTTCAACCTGGGTCCCCATTGTCATGACACCAGGACGCTGGTGTATTACGCATCAATACTACAACATAAGTTCCAAAGGCCCTCAGATCATCCTCTTCCCTTTCGTCCTAGACAACTGTCGGCCTCTCGTTGGGTATCTCAGTTAGCCTCTTTCTCACAAGCAGAGCCATAACTAGGGACGCGGGCATTAGATGAGACCTACGAAGGCATTCTCGCCTTCTCCCAGCAAATTCCTCACAATCAAACGAAATACACGCGCATAGGCTTATAGCCTCTCTCGGCTTTTTTCTGCAGCCTAGTACAGAAACGCCAGGTCTCCATCTGGGCCCACTATGGCCTGGGTGATCGGGCCAGGTCTACGGCCCACCGCATTGTTATCTTAGCGGCGGTACCCTCCCGCTGGTTATACAACGACAGGTATGTCCCTGATAATCAATCAATCAGGGCTTCCAAAATACTCGACTCTTATCCCGCGAAGTAATTTCCCTGGGATGGGCAACTCCCCTTAAACTCTTACCTCGCGGGCCCTTAGCCAGGTTGTGCTGGCTAGCAGCCATCCATTAGGGGTTGCGCCCAGGTGGCACTAAACTTTACCGTTAGCTTGGTATTCCTTTAAATATGTCTCAGAATTAGCACAGGCGGCCAGGCGGGGCATCACAAACAATTCACAGGCCGCTGCAGGACTACGCAGGGGTCTGAAGGCATTTACCGGCCCTCCTATAATAGGCACGACACCCTTCGCTTAATCATAAACAGTCTCCCCGTCGGATCCACAAGGCCGCGGCTCCTGACTTGATCAGAGTCAGCAGTCGCCCATCCTGAGGCATCTCTCGCCCATTTCAAATATTTCAAGCAAACATGATTCCCTCTTGTCAGGCTTTATCAACACAAACAATGCTTTCCATACCATTTAATTTTTACCCACCCTTTCTTAGTAAAGGGTGCCTCTCACAAAAGATCTCGCAGTCACCCCCTCTTTATTTGGGATGAATTTTCGCGCGGCCTCTTCCAAAACCATGAAGGGGCCCCAACAATAACACAATTCCCACCCTCCAGAACCATGAAGGGGATCTTAGTGACAACACAAGTACCACCCTCCAGAACCAGGAAGGGGGTCTTAATCACCAAACAACTCAAAATGAGGGACCATCTTCTGGGTCCTTGTACAACTTAGACAACAATGTTTGGTGTGGCAAGCAATCCAACTTCTGGATTCCTCAATCCCGTAGGATCCTCACAATCTTTCACAAACAGGCTGCACTCCCCCTCTTTATACTCTGCCCTCTCGTCCGCTCGCAAGCAGGCTGCACGAGTATACCGGAGGGTAGACAACTTTACAGTTTACACAATCGTGCCCATGAGATGTATCTTGTACACCTCGCACACAAAGCCAATCATACATCAGGATAAAGCCACACATGTGAGAGTGATAGTGATCGTCACAAGACAAGTCCCATAGGATCTCAACTTATGGTACACTCAGGGAGTAGAATGTCTCCCTCAAGACTCAAACACAAACACTCAACTCAAACTCTGTCCATATGAGCATGGCTCGCGCCCCCACTGTACACTCGCGGAATACACTCGGGGACACAACATCTACCTAGAATCTAATGGGTGTCTAACCCCCTGTCTCATCCTACTAAGGAAAACTCATACCCAAGTCTCTCTCAAAATTCAAATCGTCTCCGCACCGCAAAACCAAAAATGGACTGAATAGTCTCATGTGTCCTACGGCCGACCCCCATGTCCTAAGCCGTAGCCCATGAAAGAAAAGCTCAAGGAAAACACGATCAACTATGTATGCATAAGCAGGCAGGGACTCATCCTACCACCCCTAAAGTATGCGCACATCTAGGGCCCCCTCAGCCAGCTCAGCCTATGTACACCTCCAACCTGTCCCCTATGTGCAAAATACTCTGGCCCTACTGACACATAGACAGACCAGCCCCTACTCACACAACTCCTCCTGGTTCTGCCTGTATAATTGGGTCCTGCCCCCATCTGGAGCTCGCTCCACTATCCTGCCCTGTCTGTCATAGAACTTGCCGTCGACCTCTGCAACCCGCCCCTTGGCCTTATCCCCGAGGAGCTCTGGGCAGTCCACGACTCTATGCCCTTCCTTCTTGCACCAAAAGCAGGAGGTGTTGTGCCATCGGGCAGTTTTCTTCTTTCTCCTCCGGGAACTCGATGCTGAAGGCGTCCCTATGGTCTCGGTGGTCACCTCATGACACAATGGTACCCCCATATGGTTCCGAGGTTCAGACTCCATAGCCTCAGCATCCTCACCCCCTCGCACGGCAGTACTCACTGGCACATGGTGCGTGTCGAACTCTTGGGATCCCTCCTCATGAGGCCTCTCCGTCGCAACCACATCCCCACATGATCCTGACGGCTGAGAGCCCGCCACGGCGGCTGGCTCACTCATGACCTCCTGTTGCTGCTGACGCCCTGAGTCAGGTCCTCCTGAGTTCGTCCCTGTGGCCTAGGAGCCCAACTCCGTCCTCAACTCTCCCAGCCTTGGGGCGTAGTCTGGAGTGTCAAGCCTCTGACGCCTCTCCTGCGGTGTACCTGTCCCCATGGTTGCCGCCAGCTCATGCAAACGCGAGCCTCTGCTCTCCGTGGACATAGCCATAAGCGACTCCTGGGCGCCACCCTCCTCCTCGACTGAATCCAGAGGCACCTCCCCCATTGGCCCGGCCTGTGGAGGGGCCTCAACCGCTGCTCCCCGACTCGGCGAAGCCTGTATCCCTCGGCCCTGGCCATCGGCACCGGCTCGTCCCGTCTGGCTAGCCTCCCAGGCTGCCGAAAGCCTGTCCACGATGGCTGCCATCTCCCCAAATCTCCTCTCCCACTCAACTTCTCTGGCCTGGCTCCTCGCCCTTTCCTCGGCAAGCTGAGTAGTCAGGTGCTCCACCCCCCACTTTCCGGCCGCGAGCTCATCGCTGAGTAGGCTATACCGCTAGAAAGACGTAACCGCCACCTCACGTATCCTCTTATCTACACACTCGATTGCCATCTTTGTAGCAGAGAACCCCAAATCCCCCATCCCCCGCAGCTCATCCACCCTCTCGTCCACCTATCCTGCCTCTCGCGATCTTTGGCGGGCTGCATCCCTCTGGCTTTCGTATTTGGCCAACTCGTCGATCCTCTGCTCGCTCGTCTTGGGCTCGACCGGCGGCATCGGCTCTATCCCTGCCGCCTCCATCTCAGCCTGCCTCGCGTGTATCTCGGCCAAGCGGACTCGTACCCTGGCGGTCTTCTCTTCGCGAGTTTCCTTTGAGGCCCTTTCCACTCGCGGCTCACGACCTTCTGGAGTTGATGCCATGGTACCTATCCCCTCGCCAGTACGCGGCAATGCCGGCGGTAGTCCCCCTGGTGCAGGTCCTCTGGTAACTGAGCTCTCGATCGCATGCGTGGCCGATGGCAAGTCAGGGAGTACTTCCACCCTTGCTCCCTCACACGCTCCCTGATCCTCCATCTCCGCCTCCTGCTCAGGTGTAGCAGCGGCCTCAGGGGAAAGCTCTGGGACCTCCTCACAATCTGGCTCAGGAACCCCCTCTGGCCAGGACTGTTCCGCTGGCTCTGGGACTGGGGTGCATGGAGGGGTATCGTCTCCGACCGTGATCACCTCCTGAACCTGAGGTTATACCGGGTCCGGCCGCTCGGCTTCCATCTCAGGATCATGCGGCCCCCCTCGGTCTCGCATGTCCGTCTCCGTCCCGAGGTCCAGAGGCTCCTCTAATGGTACATAGCGCGCCGGCTCAGTTGAGCCCTCCCCCAACCGTGAGGCCTCCCATCGAGATACGTCAAGGTGAGTCGCTAAGCTCCGGAATGGCGTCTCCCATGGTATGTCCGGCTCATGCCCTGATGGCGACAGTGAAGGCGGCCTCAGCTCCTCACTCGTAATCCGCCGAAACTCAACTGCCCGGAGACCACAAGCAGGGAACGACTCCCCTTCCGGTGTGATGGGGCCCTCCTCCTCTCTCTGGCCAGCCCCGCCTCTCTCGGCGCCGGTTCCCTTGGCCTCTTGCTTCGCCTTCACCTCTCGACCCTGGGTTCGGGCCTCTCACGCTCAAGCCGTCCAAACACCCTCCTGAGCTGAGCCTGGCAGTCCTCCCAGTCTCGCGCCCTCTCTTGGACCTGTCTGGCTACTGGCCTCTCTGCCCCCCTAGTCCAGATAAGTAGGGCCTGCATCCACTCCTCCTTCGCTATCCCCTGACTCAGCATATAATGCTCGTATGCGGGAATAAACTCCTTCGCGTTCCCCTCCTCCAATCGAATGGGCATGCCATCACGTCCTCTAGGGGAAACTCTCAACCTCTGCATCCCGGCCTCCACATCTGGCCAAGTCAGGGCCTCCTCACATATCTGAGCGACAGGCTCCTCGAACCGCCCTATCCCCCTCAAATGGTGGATCCGCTCTACCACTGACCATCCTCTCTGGGCCGCATGATCCCGACACACATCCAGGAAAAGCTCAATGTTGTCGTCATCGAACTCTGGCATAGGCTCTCTCCTAGGCGGCCCGTGCTGCTCGCCTTTCCCAGATGCCCTCTGTGACCCCTGCCGCGACCGCGCGTCCCTCCCGCCCCTCTGCATGGCTGCCTTCGAAAAGTCAGACCTGCACAACAGGCGAAAGACAACAAACAGGCACATGGCAGGGTCAGCAACTGAGCTTATTGGCCTAGGAAGGTCCCATACACATCCTCCACCCATCCATCCTAATCCCGCCTCCCAATCATCCAGCATGTGTGATACCTGGGCAGGGTTTTACCCCTAAAAAGATCTAGTGGTCCCTTACCTATTCCCTGGCCACAAACTTTTTCAGCCTCGTCCCTGATACCCAGTCCCGCCACCCCGCCCCATCCAACTCTTCGATCTGATAGGCCCCAAACTCGCCACATCGCACGATCCTATAAGGTCCCAACCATCGTTTATCAAGCTTTTTGGACCATTGTTTTTCCAGCGAGGAGTCATACAACAACACTGCATTTCCAACTTTCAACGGATCCTTTCTTACACGGGTCATCTGGTCACATCTCATCTTGTCTTCCATGCGCCTCCTCTCTACCTGACCAGCGGCCTCCCGCAACCGTTCTTCAACAACTCCCACTTGTTGTGCCCGAATATCGAGCAGCTCTTCAAAAGACAGGTTCACTTCTAGGTCCTGGCGCCTCCACGTCTTCATGAAACTCTCTATGGGAAAGGTGGCATGCCTTCTGTACTATAGTGTGGCTGGCGCATACTTGGTAGTCATTTTTATTGTAACGTTCTCCACGAAGAAAGCCGCTCGCAAGAACTTCGGCCACTGAGCCGGCCTACCCTCCGTCCACTTAGCCAAGAGGTTTGTGATGGTACTGTGCCTCCTCTCCACATGTGCATTCCCTTGCGGGTGCGTGGCCGTAGTGTAGTTAGCCATTACGCCATACCCAGCAAGCAAGGTTCGCACCTCATTGCAGGTGAATTCCGAACCTCGGTCCATCACGAACTCTTTGACAAAGGGATAACGCAGGTAGTACTCCTCGATGCAATTTGCCAAAACCGGGACGGTCTTCATCCGAATAGCCCGACCGTCCACAAACCCAGTAAGGTTATCTCGTGCATCGAAGATGTAATTACACCCATTCTCGCCAGCTGGCATGAACAACAGGTTCAGGTGCACGACCGCACCCACTTCCCTCTCCAACCTTGGGTGCAGGGGTTCCCCTGACCTTTGCGCTGACCCCTCTTGGCAAGGTACACAGGACTGACAGTATTTGATGACCATAGTCAACATCCCGTCCCAATGGTACAATTCGCTTATCTTTGCGCACATGGCACTAATCCCTCTTTGCCCCCCTGCTATACCGTCATGTAGGGCTGCTATGACATCGATCTGCCGGTTCCTCCCACATACAATCCTCTTGGGGTTTCCGACCTGCCGCTTTATAAACAGATGGTCGTCTCTTACTACGTAGAGATGACTCATCTTGTGGGCTTTAGCACTCGCGTCCCTATCCCTTATCTCGCATGACAGGAATAATCCCAACTCTCGATAGATCCCGTCATACTCTTCTGTGCGAAAGGCCTCCCTGATCTCTCCCTCCTCGAACTCATCGTCCTGGCTTTCAGGAACAAGAATTTCACTTTCCTCAGGATCAAATGAGTTCCTCTGGTTAAAGTTCCCCTCAGGAGTGTATTAGTGAGCAAATACATCCCTCCCATTAATTGCTCATGCTCCTCCACCTGAGTTGGGCCCTCCTCTATCGTCCTTACTTCTTCCGCCAGACTATGTGTACCCGCCAATGCCAACTTCATCATCCAGCCAACATCCTTACTCCCCCACGGATCTTCCTCCTGGAAGGGCTTGAGGACCAATTCCTCCTTTCGTTCGTATCCCCTTAGCGCTAGCCATATGGGGTGTGTGACGCAGCTAGGCACCCTCAACGACCATTCGTTTATGTGGAGGCGAACGTCCTCCTCTTGATCCAAGAACCCGTCGACTGGTGGGGTGTCCTCAACTGACTCCTGATCCACCCCTTCCCAGTTGATACGGCTCAGCCCATCTGCCTTGTTCTTGTCCTCTGGAATTCTCCCCAGCTCAAAGTTAAACATCCAAATGTAGGGTAGCCATCTCGCGATGGTTGGGTCAGATGAAGTATAACTCTTCAGAGAACAAACAAGCGCAGTAGGGTCCACCCTCAAAATAAGCCTCCTGCCAAAAATATAGTTCCGGAAGGTCCTTAGGCAATGGAGTACTGCCAACGTCTCCTTCTTAAACTGAGAGTAATTCCTCTCAGTTGTATTGAGGGTACGACTTTCAAACTTTAACGGCCTCTCCTTCCCCTCAACATCTGCCTGAATCAGGACCCCTCCCAAGGCAGTTGGCCCAGCGTCCGTCTCGACAATGAATGGTTTTTCCTCCGTGGCCTCATAGTTTGGCGCTCCCAACACCAAACCTCCTTCCTTAAACTCTGCCTTCATCCTGTCCATGGCCTTCTCCTGGTCTTCATCCCAAACCCACTCCTGGTCTTCATCCCAAACCCACTCCTGGTCCTGGCGCACCAACTTTCTCAAATGCTCCATCTTGGCGGCAAAGTCCTTCACGAAGCTCCTCCAAAAGCCACCGGTCCCAAGGAAACTCCTTACGTCTGTTATTGAGTGGAATGGCGCTGGCCACTCAAGAATTTTGTCCGTCTTCTTTACGTTTGGCCTTTGCCCCTTCTCATTACAGACAAAACCCAGAATTGTGGCCTCCCTCATGCAGTTCTTCGACTTGGGACCACTTGCCGTCAGGTTGTGCTCTTCTAGCAGACTCAGAATCTGGTCAATGTCTTGGACATGCTTCCAAACGAATCGCCTCAACCCAGGCATCGCTTCATCTTCCTCCTTCTCCTTTGGACCCTTAACCGCCAGATCGTCAATGTAGGGCTAGATGATATGTGGACTAACTGTCTGCATGACCTTAATCATGTGCCTTTGCACCATCGCCACCGAATTAGTCCACCCCTAAGGGGCTACATTCATGTGGATCAGCCCCCTTGGCGTATGCATTGTCGTCACCGGCCTATCTGGCGGATATATAGGAAACTGGTCGTACCCAGAATAAAGGTCTATAAGTGAGATTATAGGCCTCCCTGCGCATGACTCTGACAGGGCGTCCGCGTTTGGCAATCCTCCCGCGTCCCATACTGTCACCGCATTCAATCGTTGCAGGTCTTGCACCCATCGTAGCATCCCGTTTGGCTTAATGAAGCAAAACCAAGGGGAGGCATACGGCCCACTGGAGTAGTCGGCCACGTGCGTCCGCATCTTGCCGTCCAGGTAATCCACCACCTTCTTTTCCTCATCCGGATTCGGATATCGCGTGCCCCTCAAATTCCACGGCTCGTGTGGGACGGTATGGACTCGTATCATTGGGATCTTATCTACGTCTAGCCTTCCACGCTCGTCGTCATTAAACGCATATGCGCAATGCCTTCTCTTCATGGTCTCCACCACCAAGGTCCTCTCCTGAGGTGAAAGGAAGCCAGGTTCGTCAATTATCAGCCTCTCTTCACTCTCATCATTGATACGGCACGGCCCTGCCTGCGCATGCTCCCACACACGTCTTATCAGCCCTCGCTCCCGCTCATAATAGGCTTCCTCATCCTCCGTGACAAACACGGGGACCGGGCGACACTTCTTATCTATAGTCTTGTACCGCCTTTGGGAGCCCTGCTTAAGCCCTCCCCTAAAAAAGGCCGACTTGTCGTTCGGGCCTGGGCCATCGCAGAGTCTCCCCTCCTTCCTGGAAGCCGATATATCAGCTCCACCTCTCCCATCTGAGGGTTTTCCAGGACCTGCTCTGTCAACGCCTTTGTGGCCTCGGGGTCCGCCATATCATGTGTCGCCACTACGTCCATCGCCTTATTTACATCGTTAAGGCTCAAAGACAATACCCCGGCCGCCCCTTCCTCCTCTTGTTCCTCCCGGAGCCTTCGTCGCGCGTACTCAGACTCCTCGAAGGTAAAGGAGGTGAGGTTGAGCCTGTTCCTCCCACTTTCGGGTCCTGTGTTCCGGCACTTGATGATCTCGTAGTTCCCACAGGCTGGATCGGATAGGGTCAGGATCATCGTCCCCTCATGCCTGTTGAAGACCAAAGTCTCCGTTCGGCGGAGGAACGACCTCCCCAGAAGGATAGGGTGATCGACATCGGGCATGACGAAGAAGCACGTTCGTGCCCTTACCCTCCCAATTCCCACCATCACGTTAGACGCGGTGCTGCAGAAAATTGCCTTACAATTGGCGTCATGCAACACACCATGATCTGAGTCGACAACTTCCAGCCCTAGCATGGTCGCATCTCGCTCCCGAATAATGTTCATCTCAGCGCCCGTGTCCACCATTGCGATGCTCGGCTGGTCCCTCACCTTCAGATCCACCAACCCACACGCCACACATTTTCAATCCATCCTGGTGCCCGCCTCTGTCCATTTTATCTCCCTGGGCAAAATCGTGCTCAGGTGGACGTTGGGCACTAACCTTCGTGAGAGCCTCCCTTTCAGCTCACCACGGAGCCTTGGTGCCGACGCCAAGATGTCTTTCATATTCATCAGATCATTGTGACCCTCCAGGAGCTTGTCCACCATTCGCTCCACGTCAAAGCCCCCCTCCAGCCGGACTGCGTACTTCTTCCTTTTTGGCACGCCGTCGTGCAGGCCCGTCTCCGCCTCTCCCTGAATTCCTCTCTTCTTGGCCCTCTGCTCGGCTCGCCGGTCCTCCTCCTGCCGGAGCCTCTCATCCTCTTTGTCATCAACTTCCTCTTCCTCCTCCTGGACCTCCACCACTTCCTTTCTGCATCCAGTCTCAGGTTCCCTGCGAGGAGGGGCTCGGCCAGGTGCCTGGCTGGACCCTTGACTAGCGGTAGCCTTACTTTGGCCCCTAGTCTGCGCGGTCTGTGGCACCCTTCCATGCGACGTAGGTGGCCTGAAGGTCATCCCTGACCTAGGACCTGCCCCGACTGTCGCCACGCCTGGACACCCTTGCGGTCCTGATGACGACTACGGGCCGGACCCATAGAGCATCACTTCAGGGAGGCTCATTTCCCACTCCCGGGCCTCATCGCACATCACCCTCAATCGTTCCTGGTACCTGCCGACCTTTGCAAGCAGGTCCTCCATCCTTTCCAGGATGGTCGAAGTGGACTCTCTCACCACTTCCAACCCCTCGTCGTCCGACTCAACGACTATAGGCTCTTCCTTTATAGTCCCTGCCTTTAGTCGTTAAGTCACCTCCTCACTCTCATCCACAATCTCTTCAATCCTCACACCCGGATCCTCTCTTTCTTGCCATATTCTGAACATTGCTGGGGCGGCTCGTGGCCATGCCGCCGCTCGCCTAAGGGTCTCTTGCCTGATCCCCCCCAGGATCTTGGGATCAATGTGCTTCCCCCACCTATCGTATATGTCCCCGTCCATACAAGAGGAGATCAATCATGCCAGCTCGTCGTCCCGCCGTTGTTGGCAGAACCGTATGGTGTGCCCCACCTCGCCACAATGCCAACAAGTTGCATTCCGCCAATCGAAGCGAGGCCTCCCGTACCCTTGGCCATCTTGGTTCTGACCCCCCTGACAATTCCAACCTCCCCCACGGCCTCCTCCACTTCCTCCTCGCCCCCGGCCACCCCCTCCTCGACCCCCTTGGCCCCGACCCCCATTGCCTTGCCCGCCTTGTCCTTGGTTCCCTCCTCCGGCCATGCTAGCCTGCGAGGCCTGTTGGGAGGGCGGCGATTAGGCCACAAACTGGCCTTGAGTCGCTGGGTAGCTCGGGGGAGCCATACTTGCCGATTGGCCCGAATAGGGGACCATGTGTCCCGTGTGGGCTTGACTCCCTCCACATGAGACACAGTGGTTGCAACTGGGCCAGGGCGCGGACTGACAATGCGGCACCCAGTGTCCGCAAGCTGGTGACGGCCCCATGTGCCACGGTCCCGCTGGCGCTGGCGTGGCCGCGGCGACAGGCGGCTGTGCGGCAATGGCTTGGGGAGCCTGCCCCTTCCCTGATCCCTGCCCTCCCAGCAGCAGGTTGCGTTGCTTCTTCTGGGCCTTAGTCAGGGCTTGGAAACCCGTCTCCCCTCCGCCGTAGTCTTCGCGCCCAGCCTCCTCATCTACTGCCCCTGAGGCCCGGCCTTGCGCCACAGTCACCCCTCTTTTCTGTATTTCTGCCTCATTGTCATACCCCAGCGCCGCCAACACGTCCGTGACGATCCTCTTCACCCCTGGGGTCCCGGATGCGGTAGCATCCCTTTCCTTCCTCTTACGCCTCTGCAGCCGCATCTGGTGCTGTTCTACCTGGTCCGAACTCCCCTCTTCCACTCCTTTGTCTATAGTTGTCCAGGTGAGCTTCTCACTCCCTTCCCCATGCTTTGTCAACTCTGCGGCCTCCGAGCCCGTAAGCAACCCCAGAAATGTGGCGCATTGCGCCTCCTCCGAAATCCCGTGCACTTTCCTCGCCTTTTTCTTGAATTCGTGCACGAACGCCCCGATCGTGGAAAAGTCGTCTTTGTTCATGGCTTCCAAGTCCGCCATGGTCAACAACCCATCCCCCAATCTGTACTTCCTTAGCATCATGTCCCTGAACCTTGCCCAACTACCATTTGCTGCATCCACCACCCTACCCACCTCCTGATGGTGGCTATGAAGGACGTATCTCATGATACGTTGGAATCTTACTTCATCTGCCAACGCCACCAGTGCCTGCTCAATCAGGTCTAGCCAATCAGACACCCAATCTCCCTTGAAATGAAACGTATCAACCTTCGGGACATTGCTCGGCGCTCTCTCGCGCTTATCCAAGGCATCGATAAGCTCGTCGAGTGTCACGCACTTTCCCCCGCCGTCCGCCATCTCCTCTGGCATTTTGATCAACCGCCTTCAGCTTCAATCTTCCTGTTATAAGAAACGATAGGACGAAAGGCCCCACTCAGCAGTTCAATCCCTCACGATCCTATCGGGTTGACCCCTTAAACACCCAATGCTCCAGACCTGGCAGACATTTCTTTTCCTATTTCCCTTAGGCTCACCCAGATAAGGCCTATCCTTACCATAGAGTCTCCTCACACACTCGCCTCATCCGCGCCATCAGCCAAGCCGCCAATCAATCAATTATTCATAGCTACAGTCATATAGACCACCGCACAATCCATCTCATAGTCTTCCCCTTATCCACTCATATGCCTAGTTCTCCCCCATTCCCTTACCTGGATGTTGTTCCACCAGGGACAACGGTAGGCTTTCGTTATCCCCGGCAACAACGCCACCTGTCGTGCGCATCAGTCCGGCACCTCGCGTGGCAGTGCGGGACCCTCTCGGCCACGTCACGCAGGAGTTGGACCAACCTCGACACGAACATGCAAATGGAGCTTCCTTAGGCCGCTCCGGCCGAGTGCGCCAGCCATACCTCTCGCGAGCCCCTATGACAGGATAGGGCCTTCGCGAGGCACAACTTACCTCCACCTTACGGGAGTTGTCACCTCCCCTCGGTGGGCGTATCCCTGCCGAGCTACCAGTCCACAATACGAAAGCTAATCAGTTGCAATCGCAGAGGTGGACCAGCCGAGGGCGTTTCTTGTTCGCCGTAGCATAGGGGGTACGCGCGGTAATACACCTATCGGACCCGCACGCGAACCGACATCTTGGGGGGGTTGAGGTCCCAAGCGCGACTCGTCGTCGGTCGACTAGGACGCATCCCACACACCACGAGCACACCACTTTACGAACACAAAAATAAAACACACACACACACATCAAACAACGCAATAACACTCCTAGTCCCTTAGTAGTCATTCCATAACTCTTGGATGCGGAAATCGGATAGGCGTCACACGTGAAACTCGATATAAAACCACACGGACGCAGGGCTATCTCATATCGACTCGCAATGCGAATGTGCGCAAGCAGTCACGATGATGGTGTACTATGTGGTACCCACACTCGCGCGACCCTCGTTAATCTCGAGGGTCCCGTTCGACACTCAAGTGTCGGCTGACACGCGCCTTGAGGGTTAATCTCTCGACGCCAGACATCCGCCATGCGCGGTTGAAGACCACACACCCTCTTTTGCACCTTATGCAAAGCGGGTGGTACACAGGTCCATGTCTGTGGTGGTAGTCGCTCTCTCGCGGCCCCGGGGGTAAGTTCTCCTCGGGCCTTGGCCCTTTGGCGTCCAACCATAAAAACTCTTAAAAAGCAAGCGATATAGGATAGGTCGGCGGTTCCCTTGCCTCGGGGTGGTGCCCGCGACCTATAATAATCCCACGTGTTCGCACATGTGTGCGAGTCCCTAGATCCCATAACCTTTAGATAATAGGGCGGCGAAACGTCGCGCGCAGGATTCTAACATAAAACCGCGTGGCCGCAGGCCAATTCTATACCAACCACCGATGCCAATCGTACGTGGTAATCGCGGCTCCGGCCTGCGCGATATTGAATGGCTGAAGGATTAATATCGCGAGGGGTTACCCCTCACGATATTGAACGGCTGAGGGACATGCCGTTCCGCTCTCGCGACGCTTCCGCCCTCGGGGTGGGGTGTCTCGCTGGGCAAAATAACTAGGCTCTGAGCGGGGGGGGAACTCCTCCCCTACAGAGTCTGGGGCTTGGGATGTCCTGGACAAGGACCTTGAATCTTGGCCCAGGACCGACGTCCGACTAAGAAACCCCCAAGACGCAAATAGGCAGAAGGGAGGGTCTTCCCTGTGCCCCTCAATCTCAACCTTTGAACAGATTTTTAACACGGGCCTCTTAGGACTCTCGAATATTCATCCTAAGCGCACCCACGCACACACTCATAAGGGGGATAGAGTTGTGACGATCACTTCTCACAGGCACAATGAGACTCCTCACAACCATATGTACGTAAATGGGATCGCAGGCAATCCAAATCCAAAATCCGAGCCACAGGACATACCTGCAATCACATCAAGAATTGAACAACAAAACACGCGCTACACAGAGTCAACCCAAACCAATTTCCGCACTCATACCCGTTGCTTTAGCCATGCAAGCCCCAATCTCCTGTCCAACCATCCATAATTAAATACTCAGCACCTTTGTCAAATGGTCATTCAATAAAAGTCCAGGTGAAACCCTCAACAAACAATAAAGTCACTAGGGCTAAAGCCTTTTAGGTTGGATATGGAGAGTGGGTTGGAATAGAGTCGTAGACCGACGAATCGGCAACCGACGTGTTATCAGTGATAACAGAAGATGATCCTCAAGGGATCAAGCTGAATCTAGTACTGATCTTGAATCAGACACCCCAAAGGACCTGTAACACAAGGCAGTTCAAATGCCCAAGCTAAACCATCAGCATATGGGGGATAAACCTCCATAGCACATTCTCACTCAAAGCTACCAACTAACTAAGTTCAAACCTGTCTCTAAGCCAGTGTCCAAAGCAAAGGTAGACTAATGGCAGAATCTACCCTATTCAGGGTGGATTGCCAGAATCGCCACCTGTCAAAATATAATCTAACTCCTCTAATTCAAGAAAATTTCGGCAGCGTTTCCTGTAGGAAAAGTGTCTTTTCAGAATTTATACAAACTCAGATATCAAAAGCATGAGTAATCTATAACTTTGAAAAGTCAGATTTTGTCTAACTCCCTGAATTAGTAGAAATTTGGCCAGCATCCCCTTTGGAATTGGGGATTTCTCAGATTTATACCAGGCCAAATTTGAACTCAGGCCCCAACTTTGAGTTCATCTTAGATAAAATCTGAGTAACTCCTTAGTTTTGCAGAAATTTCGGCAACACTTTCCCTAGAAAAGTGCTTTCCCAAAATTTATACAAAGCTAAGTTTAAAACCTGAAACTAACTTTGACTTCCCAAAGTCCAATTTCGTCTAACTCCCTGAATTAGCAAAAATTTGGGCAGCACTCCCTTTAGAGAAGGAGACTTTTCAGATTTTACTGAGTCAGATATAACGAAAAGACAAGCTGAACTTTGGCAAGTCAAAATTTGTCTAACCCCTTGAATCTGTAAAAATTTCGGCAGCGCTTCCCGTAGAGAAAGTGGCTTACAAAAATTTATACAAGTCCAAGTATAACAATGAGTCTCAGCAATGCAAGAATCGACCTAAGTAAAACAAAGTCAGCCCAGAAAATGCAGAAATGGAGCCAACTTCTATCGCTCTAGCACGTGGCGAGCCTCTAAAGCAACTACCTATCAACCTGAACCCCAGATCAAGTAGTAATCTTACTCAGCCACATGCAGGCCGAACCACAAAGGTAAGTACTCTCACGAACCCCAAGCTTTTTAGCAAACAATAGTTCATGCTCCCTCAGTGAGTTGCCCCTTTATAACCAACTTTCATAAGGCATAGGTCAGGTCACCTAAACTTACAGAGCGCGCCCAATTTAGCCAGGCCCAAAGTCAGAATACCTAAACTTATAGAACGTTCTGATTTGGCCATGTATACACGAACAGAGGGCACAACTATTTCTCTCGTCTTTGGGCATATGACTAGACCATTCTAGTCGCCCTGAACTGCTTAAGCAGCCAAGTTGTATATACCTCTCTCTGAACTTAATCTTCAAAGGGCACATAAGGTTGAGCCGCTCAACTTAGAACACTGCTCAACCTGCCCAAGTTTACCCTCAATTATATCTCTTAGTTATACTCTCTTCCATTATGATAAGCTATAGTCAGGCTATCTAAACTTATAGAGCAGTCTGACTAGCCTGTTCTTAATAACATAATAGTATAATATCACCAATTTATAATCATTGGGTTCCAACATGTGGAGCGCTGAACCTCGCGGTCGTGTCACGCAGGATTTTACCTTTGAAGAATAGCTAGTCACCACTCCGACCGTGCGCGCGTGCTATACCTCTCACGACGCCCTGCGACAGGTCGGGACGTCGCGAGGTACAACTCACCTCTACCCGAGGGGCTGTCACCACCCTCTGGTAGGCGTATCCCTGCTGAGCTACCAGCCCACATGCGAAGGCTTTTACATGCCTTTGTAGAGGTAGGTCGGCCGAGGGCGTTTTCTCGATCGTCATAGCATAGGTATACGAGCGGTTGAACGCCTAAGACTGACCCGTTTATGTATCGGGCATCGGGGTGCTGATCTCTCGGACCGACTTACTATTCAGGTCGACTCGATTGACGATCTCTCGCGCATACTAAATCCTATTCTATCTTAACTTATTCCGTAAATTATATATATATTATATAAGTCCTTTCAAAATAGATACATTCATGACAAATGTAGTTCAAAGGCTGAAACTTAAAAGGCAAGGAGATGTCTTTACATTTTTACACAAACAGAGGCAAACATCAGAATGAACAGAATTTTGACTTTGAAAGAGAAACAATCAATAGACTCTCGGCCTTTCAGCAACATCACAGATAAAAATAGGCTCATGACCTGTCAAATATACATCAAAAATAAAAGATTGGCTCATGGTCTTTCAAAGAAACAGGATATGAATAAGGCTCTCTCGCCTTTGTCAATTGTCCTAATCTATTCAACATTAAAGGGGGTAAAAGTCGAAAAATCCAAACCAAATGTACAAAGGTTACGAGTCGACGAAATGTCTGAGTTGAGGCTCAGGTAAGCATAAGCAAATGCGAGTTGAGTGAATAGCACGTGGTTGGTCGTCTTACTGACGTGCAGACAAAACAAAAACATTTCGCAATCCTAACAGAGTCAACCATTCATTCACATCCACACACATTACACTTGTGCTTCCAAATCTCTCTGCCAGACATTCCCTTTTTGACTCAGTCATTCAAGGACCTCATTTGACCAAACACTGACCCTTCAGACACTGACCCAAATTCAGAAATGCCATTTAGAGCAAGGGTTGATGCAAAGTGTGGGTGTAGAGGGTGAGTGAAGGTTGAGTTGGTAAACCAACCTGTTACCATAAGGCAACAACATGTAGACTTGTATAGACTCATAACAAGTCTCCTTGATTAAAATGACCTGCAAATACACACAGGTCACAAGATCTCAACACCTCCCTCACTATCACTCTACACGAAGTTCAGCGATGTAAACTTCAATTCTATGAGTGGACTATAATATAGTCCGATCAAATGTAAGTATGAAGTAAGAAGAATCCGACAGAAGTCTTCACCTCATACTTACTCAAGCAGTAGAATAGCTCAGACATGAGTATCCTACCACTTATTTTAGTCTAACTGGTTCAGACCTAGACAGACCATGGGATGACCCGCACAAGAGTACATCAATCAATCTGCACTCACACTTGCTCTAGGCCAACGTGTATGAAGGTGATCACGGCTCGAGCTAGGAACAGGGTTTCACATGCATATACCTGATTTAGCAATTAGGTGAGAACAAACGACATGGACGTAGTAACCACATCAAATAATAATAATAATAATAATAATAATAATAATAATAATAATAATAATATATATATATATATATAGTAATAATAATAGTAATAATAAATAATATAATAATAATAATAATAATAATAATAATAATAATAATAATAATAAAACAAGGAATATGAATGAATGCACTACATAGAAGTCTAAGTCACAACCAATCATGCAGAAGTCCAGATAATCATGTAACGAGCAGAGTTGAAATGCATCTCATCCAAATGAGAGCGATGTAGTGATTTCGTGAGCCAACGGTCAAACCCGCAGTGTTCAATGTCGATCCTACTATCTGGTGCCCAGCTTACTGTACTCATCCTGCCTGTCCTACCTACACCTGTGCAATAGGTTCACTTCAACTTTGAAAACCAATGTGCATGACGCCAGTACCATAGTTGACTTCTCACACGCACCAGATACGTATCTTTGTCCCTCTTGCTCTTTATCTCTCTCTCTGTCCCACTCTCCGTGTATACTTGTCCTAGGAATCGCAACTGTAGCATAAGTCTTGGTTAAGTGCCAAAAGTCAAGTCTACAGTCTTTCGGAAGACCCGGAAGTGACCTTTCATGAGTCCAAGTAAGAAGTCCGTATGCAAGTGGGAAAGTGAGCCGTCCTACACAGTCCGGTTAACGGTACCCAGTCCCGGTCGCACATTGTCAAGTCAGCAGGTACAATGTGGGACTTTGTGTTCCAAGGGTCCGGTGGAGAGGAGCAGACCAGCGACCAACAACTGTATGTGCCTGCCTGTGTCTGTTGGTCCCTTTGTCTATTTGTATGCAGGTACCCAGACAGCATCTGGACCCAGCAAAAGTTTGCAGTTGTACTCTGTCCAGATCCTCGGTTGTGAGTCAGTTTGTACAACTGTGGGTAGGTGATCTGAGACCAGACCGCCTCGTCTAACTCTACATAAGGCCCGGTCCCCCAGGACGTCAACATTCAGTCCTGCTATGCTGCCTTGACGTTGACTTGGCACCGGCTTGACGCTAGCTGTGTGCTGGTACTGTAGACGATGACGCAGGACTGTGGCAGCATGCTGGCCTGACGCTGTCTACAATGGGCGCCAGTCTCCGCTTACGTGTCGAAGGTCATCTGTCGACCTCGTTGATGTGGCGCAGGTCATCTGTCGACCTCGCTGATGTGGCGGAGGCCATCAGTCTACATTGCTGTTGCGCCCTATGCTGCTTGTCTACGCTGTTGATGTGGCGCTGCCACCCGTCTCTACTGCCGATGTGGCATTGGCAACACTGGTTGCTTGTTGATGCGGTACTTTCGGTGTGATTAGGACTTAACAGACTTGTTACCGGGTACTGTTCGATGACGTGGAGGCGAGGGGAAGCCCGGAGAAGGAGTGGGTTAAGACGGGCTATTCTTTGATCATTTCTCCCACCTGTTCATCTGTCTGTCTCCCCTCTGTTCTCGTCGTCTATTGGTATCGGGGCACAGTATCAGGTAGCACAAGTACTACTTTCTCGGTTACCGGGGACCTTGTGCAGATCTAAGTCTACTTGCACTACAGCATCTGACAAGTATCTTGCATTCTAAGTTTATTACTATAATAATAATAATAATAATAATAATAATAATAATAATAATAATAATAATAATAATAATAATAATCATAATAATAATTATATGTAAAGAATATGAGCGTGAACGATATACAGAAAACCAAGTTGCGAAAATCACACAGTTGAGCAAGTAGTAGCATCTCAAGTAGAGAGTACAAATGCACCGAGAAAACCATCCATAAAGAGCAATACAACGAAGTATTGAGCCAATGTCCAAGCCTGTAGGCCACACCAACACAGTATCCAGAGTCGCTGCTCCCTGCCTGGTACCTGGCGCCCAGTCAACTCTACCTAACTATCCTACCTACAAATGTAGTCAGGCAACAGGCTCACTTCAACTCTTGAAGACCAATGTACATGAATGTCAACACCATAGCGACCTCTATTCATGCACCAGGTACGTATCCCATCACCCTCAATCAAACCTTGATAACCCCATTCTCGCCTCCTTCCCTGAAGGCCACCAGATCACCCGCATCAACCCCTGACATTATAGGTGGGATTAAAGCACAACAATAATAATAGTAGTAATAATAATAAAATAATCATAATAATCATAATGATATTAATAATAATAATAATAATAATAATGTAATTAGACCCGCTTTCTTTTCCACTCCTCATACATGCAACAGATGGTGATTCACCCTGGCGCACTGCACCCACTCAAAGCTCAGAGATATGAAACCCGAGAACACAGTTCAGATGCAACTCGCTTCGACAGGCTATGGCGCATCAGCGCCTGTACATCCCAACTCGTCACTGTGCCCGACACTGTTCACGCACACTCCACTCTGGATCACTCTGAATACTCCACACGCACTCACTCTGTATGTCACACACATACATACACTTACTAACTCTAACACTACAACGGCTATAGCCGCACTATTAAAGCAAGCTCATACACCTATTCACACACAAATGTACTCACATACACACATATACATACAGACACATACGTATACACACTCACACACGTACACACTCACACATATAAGGACGAGCACACGCACACAATCACACACACACACACATACATACACAACTAGCAAGTCCGCGGACGAGCGGGGTGTATGCTTCCATAATCTAGCGATAGGCTCATTTGATTATGCTCGTCCAATCGCCGAAAGTAGCGTGAGATCAGCTGCGGGATCGGGGACCTACCCGACAATGCCCGACGCCCTCCTCTCTTTAATCCAATCTGTCGAAATGTGCAGAATATGGAGACTCCGGCTCGGGAGACACGCCGGGCATAAGCTTGCAGTCAGACAAGTTGGGCGGATAGCAGGTATGCCGCCCTCTCCTCCCTAATATTTCAACAAATATGTATATATATATATATTATAACTATGATTAAAACATCATAATAATGATAGTAATAATAATAATAATAATAATAATAATAATAATAATAATAATAATAATAATAATATAAATGAAACAATAGCGAACTTCCAGAAACCAAGGAGCATCATACCCATCAGACCAGATAGTCGTGACCTCGAACCAAAAGCAAAATAGCGAGCACACCAAAAGCTCATAATCGGCAATGCTGGAATAGTCTCGTCATCATCACCAACGAAGATCCAATGTTGATATCCTATCTGGCGCTCGGTGCCCAGACTACAGATGGCAGATCCTATCTATCCTAGACTACAACGCCGCTGATGACGTCTACAGCTCCCCAAAGTACGAGCAGATCTCGGCCAATGTCGTTCACCTCAAGCACCAGGTATGTCCCTCTCACCACACACAACCTCGATCCCCAACACAGATGCCACGTCACCCACGTGTACCCTTCTCTCTCTCTCTCTCACTCTCTCTCTCTCTCTCTCTCTCTCTCTCTCTCTCTCTCACACACACACACACACACACACACACACACACACACACA
>BFEA01000247.1:18905-44153 GCA_003427395.1 Chara braunii
AGAGTAATGAGTCAAGTTCGCACAACAGCGAACTTTAACTTAAACAGTCAACTAGCCATCCCGCTAGATTCCACACCAATGAGCCAAGTTCACACCCCGGTGGGTTTCGACAGTCAACTGGTAAATTAGCGTGTTCCCACCGCAGCGAGTTTCAGCTGTCAACCTTTGATGAGCCGCTCCATTTTATCTTTCTCTCTCTCTCTCGCTCTGTTCTTTCTCTGTCTTTGATTCTCTCTCTCTCTCTCTCTCTGCTCGCTCACACACACATATACACACACACATACACAGTTGGTACTGCAACATGGAGATCTGCGCAGTCCAGGATTGGACCTGGAACAGCTTGCTGGTTTATGCCCACGAGGCTGCAGTACTCCATCTATTAGCAAGGGTCAGGTATAGACTTCAGYAGTCCATCATTCCACTAAAAGCCAAGCGAATCAGTCTGCCATCCCATGAAGAGCAATCCCCCCCATGGAACAATCGAACATCATCCTTCCTTAACAGCAACACCCCTCAGCATTCTGGCTGTTCCATAACAGTTACCATCTGATCTTACCGTGTTCTGTTAACTTGTACCAGAAGCAGAGCATCTGCCGTGGAGATTGGTAGTGTATAAGCAGGTAGTTCCCAGGGCAACCTGACTGAGGAAACTCCTTGTTGTTCACATAAAACACTGTCTAGTTTCGTGAATAGTCAACCAACCAGATCCCGACTGCAACATCCTTTGCTAAAGCCAACATCATGTCATGTCTCGTGACTTTTCAACCACGAACTGTTGAAATACAGACCCTCGTTCGATCCCCCCTTGGATCGAAACGAAAAAAAATGGATCATTTCTCGATTTATGAGTGTCATCCTTGCGCATGGTCCATGTTAATCTCAGCGCGGCTGATTTCAGCCGCGCGATCTCGAAGATCGCACGACCGAAATCGACCGCGTCCAACCGCCCTCACGTTGTGGGCTGCTCTAATAGGAGTTGGCCCAGTAACGTCTCCTCGGGTTCAATCCCAGCATATACTGGGTGGAAGTAGAATGCAGTACCTACTGGGCTAACTCCCATCAGTGATAGGAGTAACTTTTCTATAAGAAGGCTTCGGCCTTGGCCATTGCTCTTGCCTGTGGCCTTACAGGCCCTGCCAGCCTGAGGCCTTGCAGGCCCCGCCTGCTTGAGGCCTAACAAGCCTCACTTGTTGGCCCTGCCCCATAGGTTGGTCGTATGACCACGGCTTGATTGGTCACCTAACTGGGTAGGCCTCGGCATCGGCCTGTCACCACCTTTTTCCGTGGTCGGCTATCTATCGATAGTCTGCACGACCACCCATATCCAGCACGACCCTCCGTTTAGCCTACTTAGGCTTTGAATCGCGCGGCTTAGCAGCCACGCGACATTAATTTAAGTAGAATAGGTCTAGCTTTAGCGTTTCCACGTTTGCGTGTCCTTCCGGCCCTACTAGAAACTGCGAACTATCGCTATTACTCTCGAACGCCGCAAGTGTCCGAACTAAGGTTCAGAAAAGTTATAGTCTCACAGTCATATTTAGCTTGAATAAACTTTTGTAAATGTCGTCTCACTCCTTCAATTAAAAAAGAAAAAAGAAAAAAAAATCAGATACTATCCGACGTTCAAAACCCCCGGCAAATACCCTTGGTATTTGCCCCAACAACATTCCCATGCCCCATTCAACGACGTTTCCATCGTTCACCCTATATTAGCAAGTAACATAGGTTTTTCTAGGTTCCTATGACACTCCTCTGTAAAAATCACAACAAGTTTTCTTAATCGAAAATTAAGCCAAAGCTTATAGCTAAAATTCGAGTCATTTCCTCGGTAGTTCAAACTCAATATTTTTTATTGTAATGGTATCAAATATAACATCTAGCAAGTCTTTGACCAAAACCTGAAATTTTATACCGAATTAAATTCCGAAGTCACTAAAATATCCAGAAAACTTTGTCTGAATGGTTTCAGCATCATCCCACTGACGGTCACTCAAAAACATCATTTAGTCTCTCAGAATGATACCGGAAATCCTTTGGCCAGTCCCAAAACAAAAACTCAATTGGTTGATACATCCATTCATCTAAAAAAAGATCAGGTCTTTCGAAAATAATCAACCTCCAGGGTGGCTAAGACAAAATATGAACCAACCATTCATGAGCGAAATCATTCATCGAAAGTCCTTGTCCAGGTTTGTATCTCACTCCAATTACAAGTCATCACACATTATATTTTTTCGGCATGCCTTGTGATATGCGCCGAGGAGAGGTGTAATCCTAAAAAAGGATAACATCCCGACGTCAAGCCCCACTTTAGACTCGAGCCTCACTGCATTCCCTCCGATTCCAATGTCATGTTTTGCTAGCCTCATTCTCTATGACCTAGGCTGGTTAGACCCGACCATAGAGACGAGGCGACCTCAACCGTCACAAGACTAAGGTGACTACTCCTTTCCTTATGGCGAGCGACAGTCGTCACCCTTACAAGCAAAAATACCAACAACCACAATAACACCGTCCTCCCCTTCAATGATAGTTTAGTCACTCTCCTTAAAAATGAAAAGTGACAACATCGCATTGTGGACCAGGAACAAAGTTCCGGCATGGGCCTCACTATCATTTACGGAACTCACTTCATCAGGACTCATAACTGCATGATGACTAAAAGCATTACAAAAGTTTTAGGCTATGATAAATAATTGCAGTACATGCCTTTGCGAATAACACACGGTGCTATCCTACAAGTCATATAATGCAAATTACATATCATTGTCCTATAACCTTTTATAACAAAACATACATCAAATAACAACATACATTTTCACAGAGAGTTTCATAACATTCCAATCCAAAAACATTCTAAAATTTGTATTGCATCATATTACATTCAAAAAGCGATATGCAACCATTCAAAATTAAGAGTGGAAAAAAAAAGCTCTCAATCTATTAATAAAAATCTCACCAAAAAATTGTACGAACAAATGTCGTAGATATTATTAATTATTACAAAACATAGAACCATAGACCCCAAATTAAAGATAAATCTCAATCTAAAAAATCCAAGTTACATCCCCCTTTGTTTGACCCTAGATAATAGTCAGCAATTAATGATCCCCAAAAAAGAATAAAGAAAGAAAATAAACTTTTCTATCATCCCTCTTAGTAAAACTTTTACATCAACTGAAACTCTTTATTAAGTCATTGGAATGAATTTCCGCAAATGCGATCTGGATACCCAATTCTGACCTCGAGCCCCATCCAATTCCTCAATCTCATAAGCCCCATGCTCAGATCTTCTATCAATGCGATAGGGTCTCAACCATCAACTA
Source organism: Chara braunii (assembly GCA_003427395.1). Classification (NCBI taxonomy): domain Eukaryota; kingdom Viridiplantae; phylum Streptophyta; class Charophyceae; order Charales; family Characeae; genus Chara; species Chara braunii. The sequence goes on from BFEA01000247.1 coordinate 22,232, forward strand.
TTCAATTTTTGAGACCACCATTTTTCCAAGGACGTGTCATAAAGAAGAACAATATCCCCAACTTCCAACGGCTCCTTATGAACACGAGGCCGCTTATCTCATAGTTCCTTATCTGACTATCTACTCTCTATAGTAGAAGCGGCGACCTCCTCAACCCTTTCCTCAGACGCCATCTCATGTCTTGCCGTTAATTCCAATAACTTTTTCATTGACAGTTTCGTTTCCACATCCTACTTTCTCCAAATGATTATGAAACTTTCAATTGGAAAAGTTGTATGTCGCCCAAACCACAATGTGACTGGAGCATATACAGTTGTCCCCTTAATGGTGACATTCTCAACAAACAATGTTGTCCTCAGATATATTGGTCATCTTGAAGAATTATCCGCACACCATTTTGCCAGCAAATTTGTTAGAGTGGCATGTCCACACTCAACCGGCGAATTTGCCTGGGATGTGTCATTGTCGTATAGTTGAAACTTACTCCAAGTTTTTTCAAAAGTGTTTGCACTTCCCCAGCCCGAAACTGACCACCTCGATCCTTAACAAATTCCCACATAAATGGGTAACGAAAATAATACTTTTCGATGCATTCTACAAAAATCTACCCACTACTTTCCCGAATAGCACAGCCATCAACGAATTCGGTTAGGTTATCCCTTACATCGAAGATATATCTATATTTATTTATCCCAGGTGACATAACCAATAGATCAAGGTGCACTACAGCTCCCGGCTCGTTCATATATCGTGGATTAAGTGGTTCAACAAAACGCACATCAGATCGCTTTTGAAAAGGAAAACAAGATTTGCAAAAGTCGATTATCATCTTGCCCATCCTTTCCCAAAAATAAAGATGTTGAATTTTTTTAAAAGTGACTCGTGCCGATCTATGTCCGTCTGTCACACCACTGTGCAAGGCTGCAATCACATCAAGTTCTCGTGCAACCCCACATACCTTTCTCTTTGGAATATCATCATTAGATTTATTGAAAAGATGACCATATCTTTTGTCGAACAACTGGGTCCACTTCATCCTCTCTCACCTCATCATTCAACCACATCCCCATTAATCTATATTCCCCGTCATATTCTCCTTCTCTAAAAGTTTTCCTGATTTCACTGCTTTCCCCTTCTTCATTCATCATCTGCAGACGTTCCTCGTGAATCAAGGAATTCACAAGAACATACATCTTCCCAGCGATCCTAAAAAATTCATCAAATTGTTCATACTCATGTTCAATCGTTAGCGGTTTTTTGATAAGCTCGACCTTATCACATAAAGTCAAACTCACAATTTGCTTTGATGTTCTCTCACCCTATGGGTCCTCCTCAATGAATGACCCCTTCATCACTAGCTCTGATCGCACATGATGGAAACTATGAGCATTCCAACTAATTTTCCCACGCCGCGTTGTTGCATCCGCCAAGTAATTATACGAATTGATACTTAATTGCAACTCTTCTCCTTCCAAGAACTCATCCACAGGGACTGAATCCTTAGCCTGATCCGTTGATGAGTCTCAATCAACACGACTCAACCTATCGACGCGATTCTGAGTGTTTGAAATGTGTTTAATTTCAAAATTGAACATCCGAATGTGTTTCGATCATCGAGTAATGGTTGGATCAGAAGAAGAAGAATTATTCAGCGATTGAGCTAGAGCCGTAGGATAAACTCCTAAAATGAACCGCCTACCAAACACATAATTTCGAAAGATACGCAGACAATGAAGCACCGCGAGAGTTTCCTTTTGGAATTGAGAACAATTTCGCTCGGTAGTATTGATTCAACCCTATTAGCTGTGAGGTTATACTCATTTAATTTCCTCAAGACTTTTCCACATTACATATGTGTTCCCAAACGAACTTTCGAATGTCAGGTAACACTTCAGTCTCATCCTTGACGCGAGGTCCTATGATGGTCAAGTCATCGATATAGAGAGAAGTCACGTTCGGATAGAGCGGTTGCATGACTCTCATCATATATATTTGCACAATCTCGACGATATTTGTCCAACCCTGTGGTGTCGCGCACATATGAAGCAGTCCCCGATGCATATGCATCGCCGTCATAGGCCGATCTGTCGTATAGAGAGGGAACTGATGATACCCCGAGTACAAATCAATTAGGGTATTGATGGGTCTGTCTGCGCAAGATTCTGATAGTTTATCTGCATTCGGAAGTCCGCCCGCATCACGAGCCGTCATAGAATTCAATTTCTGCAGGTCCTGAAACCGTCACAAAACCCCGTTCGGCTTGATGAAGCAAAACCAAGGGGACGCATACGGTCCATACGAATAATAAACCACCTTGGTCTGAATTTTTCCATCAAGATAATCAACAACCTTCCGGTGATCCTCCGGATTCAGATATCGTGGACCCCTCACATTCCACGGCTGATGCGACACCATATGAATACACATCATTGGGATCATATCGAGGTTCAACCTTTCACGCTCATCATCATTAGAAGCATAAGCCAGATGAATCTCCTTCATGACTTCGTAAAATCTTGGAATGACCGACTCAATTCAGATCGATTACCGACGTTCGAAGCTTCCTTGAAACTTGCAGATTTTGACGTATTTTTATCCGCGGGTTCGCAGCGAGAGTGGAACACTTACGAAAATTGGTACGCAAGAATCAGATCTGGGAATGGAAAGCGAAGCAGTAGGCAACCGTTGAGGATATCAAGGCTGAGTTTCGAGAAGGCGGTTTGATTCTGGGAGTTCCTTATTTTGATGATGATGCAAGACGTTCTTTCATCATCGAGACAGATGCGGGTCCCACAACTTTGGGTGGGGTCTTGATTCAAAAGGATAATGATGGACGAGAACCTTCTCTCAAAATCAATTGTGTGCGAGATATCCGACAATGTCAAGGGGAATTCGTGAGGATCATACTCCCCGAATGAATAATTTTCTCTTCTCAACCTTTCCGATTTGGGATTCGGTTGATTCTACGAATTCTCCGGCCGAGTGTTTGCACATCTTACCACCTCGTAATAGCCACAAACCGGATTGCACAGAGCCGCAAACATTGTACCATAATGTTTGTTGATTATCATGTTTTCTGTTGAGCACAAAAACGACCTTTCCAAAAGAATCTCGTGTTCCACCTTTGACAAAATATAAAAATATGCACGCGCCTTGACCTTCCCGACTGTGACCATTACACCACTAGTCGTACCACAAAACACAGTCGCACCGCCGTCCCCAACAAAAAATCCGAAATCGTTACGATTGATTTGCACTCCGGCCTCAATCGCATGTTTCTCCCTCATTATATTCATCTCGCCCGTCATCCATAAGGGCATAAAATTGTCCAAGGCCTATACGGATGTTCATATGTCCTGTGGCTACACATTGTCAATTCTTTTTCATCCCAAGCGGGGCCCAATTAACCTTTGGAAAAATAATTTCTCCAAGCTTAATTGTCATGACTTTTTTTCGCGTCATTCGTTGTTTAAATTCCTCGTGGAGTTTTACCGAGACGACCAAAATCTTCTTTAAGGTGATCATACCACGCTGGCTTTCCAAGATCCGATCCACGAGCTGCTCAAAATAAATCTCTTTTTCCATCGGGATTGTATACACATTCTTTTTCTTGCGAGGTTCTTCTTCTTCAACCTCTGCCTTCCCTTTCTCTAGATCTCTCTTCATAGCTTGTTGCCTCGCATGTTGCTCATCCTCTGCGCACAACCTCTCATCCTCTTCATTATTTTCTTCCTCTATCGAAATGAGTTCCCCTTCCTGAGGCCCTTTTGAACTTTCCCCTGGCGCAGGCTGCGCTTGGGAAGTTTTTCTTCTCTTTCGAGGTTGTACCATTATGGTTGGTGTTCCCCACTTAAATAAAGGTCGGGATATCACCATTGACCGAACCAATGATGTTGTTCCTGGTGCTGATGTGGTAGTAGGTACTGACTCATCTTGTCCTCCAGTTCCCATCCACCAAACAAGAACACATTTGGCAGGTTGGGCCAAACTTCTTTCATATCGACACACAACTTAACAGTGGAATCTCGACACTTGCCCAATTTCTCAATCACATCCCGAGCTCGGCAAATAATATCTTCCTTCCTCTTCTCCATTTTCTTCTCCTCACAATCATTGACTTCCAAAGATGTCATTGCTTCTTCCAGTTGGAAGAGACTCGCCTCTTCCGGAGAGGGTAAACGGAATGTGGCCGGAAGAGGACGGCCTATCTGCCGGAAAACGTCCTTCCTCATCCCCCCTTCAATATTTGGGTCGATAAGGTTTTCTTCAAAGTCGAAGACTTTGCATCGGATGGTCGTGAAGGCTATCTGCTCTTTTTCATCCTTGGCTAGAATCTGATAAAAACGGACAACGTGACCCTTCAGATTACAATATTTGCAGACTTAGTCTTTCTGCCAGTTTCCATGTCCTTCTCCATTCCCACGGCCTTTACCACGGCCTCGACCAGCTTGTGGCTGACTTTGCAGACCCTAGCTTTGCTGACCTTGACCCGCCTGTTGCTCACCATTCTTATTTCCTCCACCCTTGCTACTTTCTCCGCGTTTTCGAGAAGTACCCTGCCCTCTTCGAATTTGATTCAAGGTTTTTCTCTCAGCCTTGGTCAATTTTCGAGGAGACTCTTCTTCTTCTTCGTTGTCACCCTCACTACTACTCTCCTCAATAATTGGCTCTTTCTCTTTTCTCTTTCCCCTTTTCACTTTGGTCACCATTACCTGGAGTTTTAACCGCTCCTCTCTCATGTTCGCCATCATTTCATTCATGTCCGTCAGGGTCTTGTAGACCTCCTTATCCTTGTCTACCCCCAAGTACACCCTCTTTCGATCCTCCTTCTGCTGCTTCAGCAGACGGTAGAGGATATGGTCAAAATTTTATGTCAGCAAGTTATTACGAAGATTGAATCAATTGTACCGCCCTTGCATCCCTTTCACCAACTTTCGTTGTTCCACCTTCGTGAAGTTATTCAAAAAAATAAGGCATCGATCCTTATCTGGAAGGTCAGGAACCAACCGTACCACCCGCTCGAATTCCGTCAAAAATTGTTTCATCGTGCCGAAATTTCGCCGACTAACCTTTCGCAGATCCGCCAAATCCAACAATTAATCACCCAATCGATATTTTTCCAACAATTTTCCCTTAAACACCGGTCAATCCTGCTCCACTTCGTCCTTGTACTCCACCTTGCAATACCTTTTCACCATTTGCAACATCTTTTCATTTGACCACCGATAACAACTCCCAGTTGTTCAAACTTATTTGCCCATCCCGAGACGTTGTTGTCATCGAATAATGGAACTTCGACCTTTGGGAATTTTTCCTTTTGGGATTGTTGAATGATTCTTGCGAACTCTCGGATATCACTCCTCTCATCTTGATTGTCGTTGTTGTTAGAAACCCCGACCATCTTAAGAGATAAAATCACAACAAAACATTTTCAGAAATCAGTCAACCTCTTTGGGAAATTCAAATAATATTTCTCATAACTTTTTCTTCCCTCTTTTTTCTTTTACCTTTGGGATCAAATTACTAACTTTTTATAAGGCCAAACAAAAAGGAGAGTAACTTTTCATTCCTTCAATCACTCAAGTGTCATTCCGCTAGGGACAACGGTAGTTTATCGTTATCCTCGGCAACGGTGTCACTTGTTAAGAGCATCGGCTCCCGCCTTTTTGCAAAGCGCGAGAGTCCTCCCGGCCATGTCACGCAAGAGTAAACCAAAACAAAAGCAGAAACAACTTGGAACGACCCATTACAACCCTGCGAACCGTCAAGATGGTCGCAGTAGCGTCAACCTTTCGCCGCTCTAGCCGGGTGCGTCAACTGTACATCCCACGGTCCCCTACGACATGATAGGTTTCCGCCCGGCACATCTTGCCTTCCCTTAGTGGTTGTCACCACCCTCAAAGGTGTATGCCTACCGAGCTACTGACCCATATGCGAAAGTTTTTAAATGCAATTGCAGAGGTAGATCAGCCGACGACGTTTGCTCGCTCGTTGTAGTATAAGTACATGCGGTTAAAACGCCTATTGAACCCGGAAGTTGCTCGTCCATTAGGGCGCTGATCTCCTAAGTACGAAGCGTACGCCGGTTGCTTGGACGGCGGTCGCTTGGACGGTCTCAACCAAGCGTGAAACCCATAAAATAACCCTAGTACCTTGACAATTCTTTGGAAACAAAACAATAAATCAATACAACCTACATCATATCACTCAATATCGATTTTTTGACTTGATGAGATGGTTTGTCGAAATTATTATTCTCAGCCTATATGATCAATCATCTTTATACCGCCGCTTTCGGAGCGGAGACTCGCTATTGACAAAAAACAGTAAGGAAAGACCAATATTTAAACTTTCGGTTTATTGTTTGACTCGGTGAAACTCTTTACTCATTTCAATCAAGTTACGCATAACGTATATTGCTACGTGTTTAATTACCCCTCAATGCATAAGCATGATAGTGAGATAATCGGGTATTCCGAATATTATCTATCATGTTGATCCTATCTACTAAAAAATGTTTTTTTTTTTTTTTTTTTTTTTTTTTTACATTACCCTTCTCGAGAAACCACGGCCAAAACTAGCCCAAGCTTCAGGGTAATTGGTTGTGCAGCATACCGAGCCACATCTCACTCGTAATAGAGTTGAGGATCAGCTCTAGCCTGCACCTCCAATTGATCAAGCCTCACAAACTCGTCGTCACCGAAAATCAAAGTCACTGTTCGCGTTTCACGCCGCACTCGAACTTCGTTGGAGTCGTATAGCTTCGTTGCTCGATACGCTAGCTTCCAAACAAACTCTCGGAAGGGCTTACTAATCTTCAATAACCTTGTCGTAGTATTTTTCATTATCCGCACGAATCCATATCTTTGACCCGAAGCTATAATCTTGACTCCGACAATTACACGAGAGAGTGGCATCATATTTGTAACTCTATGAAAATATAAGATATATTCATTGAGTTCATCTCGCCGTCGGGCCACATTAGCTCGGATAGTTGCTCTATCTTCCGGAAAAAGATCCGCGACCATGATTGACTATCCCGATGAAACCAGTTCATCACGTCGGCGTGTCATTCAAAACCATGGATCGCCGCCCAGCCCGCTCGATATACTCCTCATCAATTGTGTCACGTAGTAGTAGAAAACATGGGATGGTCAGATCATGTCGTGTTCCCACCATCTGCGCAAGCAGAGAAAACATTAGTTGCTGAAGCGTTATCGTATCTCATAAACCTCATCTTGCCACTCATCTTCAGTAAAGGGTTCAACTTAAATAATGCGATATCCATTGGCCCGAATCCACTCCACGTGGTATATGGAAGAAAAGGTCCCTACCGGTCGTTGGTCCATAACATAGTACGGAGCAACATCCACCGAATCTTTGACGTTTCTCCCACCTCTGGGTTCAGCTCATATGAATGAACAACCTCTAAGTTCATGTCCCCAAAATCTTGAGTTGGAAAGGGAGGCGTCAGTTCATAGTGCATGATGTGTAGCTCGAACCCTGCCCTAAACACATACTTACGAGGCGGGTTTTGCAAGCTTCCGTCCCCAAAACGTGGGGTGTCCTTCTCCGTGAAGACTTTATAAGGATTATACATGAATCGCCCTTCTCGTACGAGGCCACTTCGTGACCGCGTTGGTACACCGACCCATTCAGTTGCCACCTCATGCGAGTGGAACAAGCGGATGAGCACCGTTTCTGTAGACATCTGGACGACAAAGCAATAACTTTGTCAAAATAACATTACTTGCACTAATCTCTTTAAATCAAACTCCCTTTTCCCCGACCGTGATTCTTGTGTCACGGTTCTGCCGCGAAGGTAGTGTCTATTTACACTTCATCTAACACTACTAGGTACATGAACAAGACTTCTTTTGGCACCAGTTCCCCATACATTGGTGACACCTAAGGCGGTCACCCAAAAAGGTGTTAATTTTAGCCTTCCCCCATTTGAAAGTATGAGAAAATAACCACCCTTAGCTACGAGACCTTCTTCTCTCTAGAAAATGGTCTGGATTACCCCTCGTTCTCGCCCGAACACATTGTTCAGATCTCAGAAGTTGGGCTGGCTCCACAACGATACTGCATGGTATTCCCCCGTTGAACGCCGTTGAACGGTTCACTCCGGGTCAATAACCGGGCCGGCTCCTAAAGCAACAAACCCCTGCCCCAGATGCTTAAGAGAGAGAAGAAGTCTCAATTCCTAGGTGTAGTCATTTTTCTTATACTTTTCACTGAGGTCGACTTAGACAAAAAGAGAATAAGATAGAGAAGAATACTAAGATTGAGACTCTTTTTGACGAACACAGAAAGAAAGGTCATTAGGGATAGAATGAGAGATTCCTTGGGAAAATACAAGATTATTTTCTTACTTTTCTTCTCGTCATCTGCGAGTTTCATTCTTTCGGCACCCATCAACTACCTTTTTGCATTATGTTGTTCTTTCTGATATGCAGACAGGTATGGTGTCGGAGAGAAAAAAATGTTTCCATCATTTCCTTGAGCGAGCATAATGCAACTCTCTCCCACATACATCCTTTACCTACTTGCAAAAAAAAAAAAAAAAAAAAAAAAAAATCCATATCCAACCAAGTCAGCCCACCTTTCCCACATGCATGACGTCACACACTTCACTCTACATTTCCCTGAATTCAAAGCAAGGTCATGCAAGGTGTGGGTTCACACAGGTATGTAAGGGGAAGTGAGTCACAACTGACCTTGAATGAAGTTGAAGGTGACTCACTCAAGAAAACCAAGTACTTTTCTCAAAGAAAAGGATCGGCCGCACAACTCACAAGTTCTGCCCGTCCACAAAAGATGAACAACGTCCTTCTCAAATGTTCACAAAGTCACAAGCGGCCACTCTTTAGGACTAAAGTGAGATATCCTTCGAGGAGGGTGCTCTCACCTACAATTCACGCATGGTCTCACTACAATCTGAACGACACCTCGTCCACCAAAGATACTCCCACCTCAATCACAAATTCAACCTTCTGCAATCACCCCGTCTGATCATAAAATGTCCACTGCAATACTTATCTCAGTCTCAATCCGCACTCGCTCGGTCTCAAATTGGATCCCAAGTGTTCCTCACGCCACCGCCGCACCACCAAATGATCCTATATATATATATATATATATATAAACCTGGATCGCGACGCTTGTCCAAAGTCAGTAGCACCTCCGCTGTCAATATTGTAGTGCAAACACCCAAACGGCCACACTGCCAAATATAGTGTCGTTAAAAAAATCACCGTTGTACATACAATATACCGCCGAAAAATCCCCCTGCGGCGTATAAAAAAGCTGCAGCACCTTCCCTCAAAATCACCACGGTGCTCACAGACTGTTCTCAGCCAAAGTCGGGTAATGGCCCCGGTATCTCAAATGATCTCACATGTTCTCAATGATCTGTACAATTCGATATGGAACGTTGGGCCTGGTTCCCAGCACGTGCTGCTCCCCACGAATAGACTGGAGCACTTGTTTTCAATAATAATAATAATAATAATAATAATAATAATAATAATAATAAATCACTGCGGCGTTGCTTCCTCACTCAACATGCCCCTAACAACCCGTGCTTGTCGTCGAACAACACCTCGTCGTGGGCCTCTTGCCGCACGGTTTAAGTTTATCACAGCCTTACGACCGCAACTTATGCAGCATAAGCACAAAGGTCGGGCAAGAAACTCCCAGCCTATGGCTATGACTGTCTCTCTTTTCATTCAAGTGCTCCTGCAAACCTCCAGCACCTGTCTCTTATACACATCTAGATGTGTATAAGAGACAGGTCAAGTAGAATGCCCAAGCAACATTGTCACAAGTGTGAGGCTGCTGGGTGGGAAGTTGGCTTTTATAGCCAGTTGAAGGCATGCGAGCATAAGCACAAAGGTCGGGCAAGAAACTCCCAGCCTATGGCCTGTCTCTTATACACATCTAGATGTGTATAAGAGACTTCGTCAGCACTCCCTCGTTACACCAGCAGTCAGTCAGCCAACATCTACTCAAGTAGAATCTCTTATACACATCTAGATGTGTATAAGAGACAGGGCTATGACTGTCTCTCTTTTCATTCAAGTGCTCCTGCAAACCTCCAGCACTTCGTCAGCACTCCCTCGTTACACCAGCAGTCAGTCAGCCAACATCTACTCAAGTAGAATGCCCAAGCAACATTGTCACAAGTGTGAGGCTGCTGGGTGGGAAGTTGGCTTTTATAGCCAGTTGAAGGCATGCGAGCAACTACTTTGCCCACAGCCAGGTAAAATTCATGGGTGTTTTCGGCCCTCGATCTAAATCAACGGCCAGGAGCTAGATGCCTTGGTTTTCCCCTAGAACGACTATTTCGTAAAAATGGACATTTTTTATTTTTTGAACGAAATTGAAACTGAGTTTTTTGGCCGAAAACTCATCAAAATTTGTTGTTCCTGAGGGTCCCCCCTGGCTGTACATGGGCCTAGCTTGAGACCAGGCACCTCCAGGCAGGACTGCCTAGAGGTACCTGGTCTCAAGCTAGGTCCATGTACAGCCAGTGAGTCCAGCGTTTTACAAACGCCGGATCCTCAGGCACAATAAATTTTGACGAGTTTTCGGTCAAAATACTCGGTTTCAATTTCGTTCAAAAAATAAAAGATGCCCATTTTGACAAAATGGCAGTTCTAGGGGAACCAAGGTCATCGACCCCCGGAAATACCTGGTCGTTTTCCCAAGCAAGGTGCTCCCTGAAATGGTTGTACTCAGCCACTTTAATGCTGCCTGCTCAAAACGAACAGGCACAGTCCCATCACCCCCTGGAACCTTCTGGGGCTACACCTGTTCTGCAGTCGCCACCATATTCGCAACCGTCACTTTTTTGTTTTTTCCTCTTCTCTTCTCTTTTTTCTCTTACCATAACCTATAGTTCAGGGGCAGCTCGTTGTTTGAAAACGAACGAGCATCCCTTCTTTTCCCGGAGTTAACAAGAGTCAAGCTCAAAAGGGCTTCCTTCCCCTTCCCCTCGCTTGTATCTGGCGCAGAATAGGTGCCTGATACAGGCGCGTGACTGAAGACAACTGCCCGTTTAAAAAAAAAACGAATGGGCACTACTTACCTTTCGATTATTCCTTCTCTCTCTCTCTCTCTCTCTCTCTCTCTCTCTCTCTCTCTCTCTCTCTCTCCAGGTGCAGTCGTCATTAGCGACGAGTGATCTGTTGTGGCAACCCTTAGAGAAAGACGAATGGAGGTCCAAACGGCGCCGCAAAAAATGTTCGTTCAACCACCAGGAAACGACTCGCCTTTCCCTCACAACTGGAAACCACCCGAGGCGTGTGCAGAGAGTCCCTTGTGACTCAAGACGCCACGTCCTGAATGTAGCCGCCCTATGGCGACAGATTCTTTCAACCTTGCTCCTCCCAGTAGTAACTCATTCGTCAAAACGAACGGGCGCTTTAGTAAATTCACGAATCAAAAAAAAGAAGAAAAAAAATCTAAAGAAGAACAAAGAATCTAAAAATAAATGTAACTAAACAAAATCCAAAAAAAATCTGAAAAACGAAATTTAATGAAAATCTCAAAAAAAAAATTAATAATAATAAAATTAAACACTTACCTCGTTGCAAAAAACGGTCGTCCATTTCTTTGGGCGCTGTCAAGTGCACTGGGGTGTTCAGTGCCCCAATCACTTACTCTCATGCCATATGGCGCTTTATGTTTTTTTTTTGCTAAAACCAACAGCATGTCATGTCTCGTGGCTTTTCAACCACGAACTGTTGAAATACAGACCCTGGTTCGATCCCTCCACTGGGATCGAAACGACAAAAAATTGGTTCATATCTCGACTTATGCGTGTCATCCTTGCGCATGGGTCATCCTAATCTCAGCGCGACTAGTTTCAACAATGCGATTTCAAAGATCGCACGGCCGAAATCGGCCGCGTCCAACTGCCCTCACGTTGTAGGCTGCTCCAAACGTAGCTGGCCTAGTAACGTCTCGTCGGGTTCGATCCCAACATTTGTTGGGTGGAAGTCGAATGCAGTCCTACTGGGCTAGCTCCTTTCACGGCAGTGATAGGAGTAGCTTTTCTATAAGAAGAGTTTGACCCTAGTCATCCCTCCTACCTGTGGCCTTACAAGCCCTGCCTGCCTGAGGCCTTGCAGGCCCCACCTGCTTGAGGCCTAACATGCCTCACTTGCTGGCCCAGCCCCATCGGTTGGCCACGTGACCACGGCTTGATTGGTCACCTACTGGGTAGGCCTTGGCATCGGCCTGTCCCCACCCTTTTTCGTGGCCGGCTATCTATCGATAGCCTGAACGATCACCCATATCCAGCATGACCCTCCGTTTAGCCTACTTAGGCTTTGAATCGCGCGGCTTAGCAACCATGCGACATTAATTTAGGTAGAATAGGTCTAGCTTCAAAAAAGTTCAAACTAAGGTTCAAAAAAGTTATAGTCTCATAGTTATATTTAGCCGCAGGTGTCCGAACTAAGGTTCAAAAAAGTTGTAGTCTCACAGTTATATTTAGCCTCAATAAACTTTTGCAAACGTCAATCTCATCAAGTCCTTCAATTCGAAAAAAAAAAAAAAAGTGAAAAAAAAAATCGAATAGTATCTGACGTTCAAACCCCCCAGCAAATACCCTTATCAGGTTATTTGCCCCGACAACATGACTTGAACGTCACTTCATCTGTTGTGGAGCTGTAGACATTGGATGTGTTGAACGTGGCACTAGTTGTAGTATGAGGAGAAGAAGCCGGACTTGTTCAAATCTCAAGCGAGATCAGATTATCGACGTCAGATGCACTATCGTGCACCAACTGTCAACGTGTGTTTCGTCCTCTGTTACTCGATTTTGAAGAAGCCAAGTCTGTGGGAGTCTGGACATGCTGAAGTATCAGGTTCAGTAATTCTCTGATGTAGTTCATTTCTCTAATCATCGTTTAGATATATTGGAATTGGTGGCAAAGAGGTCAATGGCGACTGCCTGCGCATGGTATTTACAACTGTTTTTTTAATGAAGGAACAGGGAATTCATAAGAACGCCTCTACGAATCTAATTACTGACTCCAACACTTCCTTGCGTATCTCGTGAGTGGTCGGCGTCCACTCAAAATGATTACCACGGGCTAACACTTTCGCTTCAAAGCGATTCGATCCTTGAGCGTACTCCATTTAGGCTTTCTGGTTACAAGGTTTATTCCACTATGTTGATGACACTTTTTTGAAGTTGCTTCAGTTTGGTGATCTTCTTGGACAGGACATGTATACGAGTATCTAATGCTCATGCAAGCTTTACTACGTTTTTTTTTTTCCCGACTGCTAAGTACGTTGACTTGAGCACACGAATTTGGTGATAGGTCTTTGGTCTTCACCACCAAATGCCAATGTCTTGAAACCCAGACGGAACAGGAACAACGCTTTCTTTGTGGTGATCCTATACTAGAGGAGCCTGTGGGATGAAAAGAAAGTGAGGAAAGAAAAGAAAGAAAGGAGAGAGGATTATGAGACAAACCCGACTTGGTGTCTTCATGCTTTCCACATGAGGATTCACTGTTGGAGAAAATGTAAAAAAAAAACAAGGGGATTGTGTGACCTTATTTTCTCCCTTTCTCCCCTTCCCTAAGATTTGTCAGCCATCCTAATTGTTTACTTCTAAATTGACAAACTCCTTGATTGGGTGTCATTTAATATGATCATAATCTCATTCCGACTTCATAAAAACGGTAGAGAAATCTCAAATCACTAAGGAGTAATTGTCGAGCTGTGTGTACGACTCCTTGAAAAGCTAAGATGAGTTCAGTTTTAATTGACGAAACGCCGAGATTTAGATTTGATCTGGTGTTGTAGAATCTTTGAGACATTAGCAGAGTCACAACCTTTCGGATTCTGAGTGATCATCTATAGCATTCTAACGAGAAAGAAAATACTCGATCCATATGGAAATAAGGCATTGTTTCGCACAGATGTTGCATAATGACTAATGAGTAAAAGGGGAACCATTATAAGAACAATGGTCTATTTCATTGTCAAGATTCTTCTTAAACCACCACTACCTCCAATCCTATTTTTACCGACCCTGAATTTCACTGCACATCAAGTTTTGTCGAGCCGGTGTGCCATTGTATATTGCTTTCTACATGCAAAAAAAGAAAAAGAAAAAGAAAAAAAAGCTTCACTAAAGCTGTGAGAGTCGTCAGGTATATTCTATGAGGTGTTAGTGAGATTGTGCCCTCAGTAAGGGCAGACGATTAAGATAAACAAGAAGTATCCCTCACGTCGTGATCATGATCATGGTCGCCCGTCGGGTACAGGATGCTACAGTACTACTTTGAGTATGACGTGAGCTTGCCAGTTTGTTCCTCCGTGTGGAATCCACTCCTCTCTGGCTGGGCATCAAAAGTAAGGAAAAAAAAAAAAAAAAAAAAAAACATCATGCGCGCTCCACACTTACTGGCCAGATACATTCTATGAGGCTCTAGTGAGACTGTGCCCTCAGTGAGGGCGTCTGCCCGATGACAACTTGTGAAAAACAAAAAAAACGAAAAAACACCCCTTACCTATGCTTGTCGTAAGATACAGGACGCCACAGTAATACTGTGAGTGTGAGGTGAGCTTCGCAGTTTGTTTCCACGCGTGGAATCCGCCTTGCCTCTCTGGCAGGTCACCAATAAACAAGGAACGAAAAAAAAAAAAAAAAAAAACGAAAACAAACATAAGCACGTTCTTCACGTACTCGCCGGATACATTCCTCAAAGTATTGGTCTCAATTCCACCTCGGTGAGGGCCTTCCCCGACGTCTCTGGATTCAAACTGCTTTGTTTTTGAACTTTTTTTTGTTTTTATTTTTCAAAGTGGACCCCCAATGTTTCATTCGTTCTTTTTTTTTCTTTGCTCTACCCGACCCTTCCCCAGACCCCCAAAAAATGTAGTGTGACGTATATTACCGTTTTTCCCAACACTGAGAAAGGTAGTGTTGGTTTAACGCTGGGTAATACCCGGTACGCATATGTATTCCAGCGTACGCATACGAACCCAAAATCGTGCGTACGCGGATGTAAAAAAAAAATAGAAAAAATCTGAAACAAAAGTATGTTGTGCAGAATAATGATACAAATAACTTTTGCCTGGGTGTCGATTGCTTGACTGAAAGATTGATACATTCATCAATCGATCAATCAACCAAACAACCAAGCAATCAACCAACCAACCAACCAACCAACCAATCAATCAATCAATCAACCAATCAATCAATCAATCAATCAATCAACCATTCACTCACTCACTCACCCCCTACGTACTCGATCAATAGCTGCCGTAGCCATTTCTTCCCCCTCTGAATCGGCCCAGGTTTTGTCCTGGGGGTCCCTGCTGCGAGCACCGGTGGCACCACCTGTCCGTGGACACATACGTCACCCCAATCGGCCCAAAATCGGTTGTCCGGGATCTTCGACAACTTGGGTCCTGTACCTCCGACCCAATCGTCCAGCCCAAGCATCCGGTGATTGGACAGCTAGTAACGAAGCTAAAATGTTTATAAAAAGTTGATGAGTGCGCTTGTGCGAAAATGTTTAAAAGAGGTTGAGAACTGGAGAATGCTAATGAACATTGTTGCTTGTCTGTCGATTGAGAGGCCTAAACCCCAAACCCTAAATCTTAGGCCCAAGCACCTAAAGGCTAAAAAGGTTCAAAGCATTAACTGGAGAGTACTATGGAGCACTGTTATCGATCTTCCAGCAGGTGACGCTCCTCAGCAATATATGGAGCCTCCCATGGGGTGGTTGCGGTGCTTGCATTTATCAACACCCCTAGCATCCAAAAGGGACCTTTTTTTTCATAAAAGAAAAAAACAAAGAAGGGGTAACTAGGGCGCAGTCACAATTTCTGTTTAAAATCCAATTCAGGCATCCCTCCAATACAGCACACCCCCACCAGACCCTAAAGCTTGGTTGTATACATTCACCATTGTCCACGCTTTGGCACACAACATTCACGAAATCATGCCTGAAGCTAGGCTGGTCCCCGGGCCGCCCAGCGCCCTGGTCATCGCCCCGGGGGGAGGGGCGGACCGCCTGGCCAGTTGTCCCGCCCGGTTGGCCACAGTGCAACCCTGGCGCATTGAAGGAGGGGGAGGTTCGATTTTTTTCAGCACAGGAGGCCTTTTTTCCCCCATAGAGGGTCGTCGAGGCCGGAAACAACAACAACAAAAAACAGGTCCAGTAGACCCGATTTCCCCGATTTGAAATTGGGACAAATCTGGGTCCTCGATCTCAAAGATCGACGGCCCAGATGGGCCGCGATTTAAACTCACTGAGGGCGGGAAATGCCAGCCCCCATTCGCTCCCCCACACGACCGCCCTCCCCCTGAAGTCCCCCTGTTCCCTCCCCCTCACGACGTCTCCCTCCGCCTATCACCATTTGCCCACTCCGACACCCCCCGCCAACGGCCCACGCTTTGTTGCCCGCCAGCACCCGCCAACGCCCACCATAGCGCATGACCCCGCTGTCACCCGCCAATGGCAGCCTTCGCGGGTCCCCACCAGCACCAAGGTAAGCGAGTTAGTTGCCGGGGGGGGGGGGGGGGGGGGAGAGGGAGAGACAGACAGAGAGAGAGAGAGAGAGAGAGAGAGAGAGAGAGAGAGAGAGAGAGAGAGAGAGAGAGAAAGAGAAAGAGAGAGAACAACTTCTTCTTCTTCTTCTTCTTCGCCCCCATTTCGAGCACCCCTGCCCGCCATCCTGCACCAGCCATCTTCTTCTTCTTCTTCTTCAACCCCATTTTGAGCACCACTGCCCAACATCCTCCACCAGCCGTCTTCTTCTTCTTCTTCTTCTTCTTCTTCTTCAACCCCATTTTGAGCACCACTGCCCAACATCCTCCACCAGCCGTCTTCTTCTTCTTCTTCTTCTTCTTCTTCTTCTTCTTCTTCTTCACTTCTTCTTCTTCTTCTTCTTCTTCTTCTTCTTCTTCTTGGCCACCATCTCGTGGCCCTCTGCCCACCATCCTCCACCACCCTTCTTCTTCTTCTTCTTTCGCTGCTTCTGCTTCTTCTTCTTCGCCCACGTTTCATGCCCCCCTGCGCACCATCCTCCAACCCGTCTTTTTCTTCTTCTTCTTGGTCACCGTTTCATGCCCCCCTGCCTGCCATCCCCGACCACCATATCCGAATTTTTTTATTTTTTTGCAGTCTTCTGCACGCGTGGGGCCGCGTTTCCCACCTTCCACCACAGCAGCCATTTCCCCCAACTTTGCAAAGGGTGACCCCTGCCCGCCATCTCCCATCACCCATCTTCTTCTTCTTCTTCTTCTTCTTCTTCTTCTCCTCGCCCACCCTTTCTGACCCCCTGCCCGCCATCCTCCACCACCCTGCCCGCCATCGTCTCTCACCCCCTGCCTCCTGCCCACCCACACTTTCTGACCCCCTGGCTGCCATCTTCTTCTTCTTCTTGTCGCCATAATTTCTCACCTCTTGGATGCCATCCTCCATCACCAAACATCATCTTCTTTTTCTTCTTCTTCTTCTTCTTCTTCTTCTTCTTCTTCTTCTTCTTCTTCTTCTTCTTCTTCTCCTTTTCTTCTTCTTCTTCCTCCTCCTCCCCTCTTCTTGTTCTTGTTCTTCCTCACCCTGTCAAACAGAGGGCACCACCATATCCCCGATTCAGACAGTCATCTGAATTCGAGGGATGCGACCCCAATCGCGAATGAGGTCACTGTGTGTTTGTGGTTGTGTGTGTGTGGGTGTGGGTGTGGGTGAGAGAGAGAGAGAGAGAGAGTTCTGTAATCGTTCTTGGATAAATGTGGACATGTGCTTTCTCTCCAGGTTCGTTTTCTTCTTTTTTTCTTTCGGTTTTGTCATCCTTGCACTCTTCTTCTTCTTCTTCTTCTTCTTCTTCTTCTTCTTCTTCTTCTTCTTCCTCCTCCTCCTCCTCCTCCTCCTCCTCCTCTTCTTCTTCCTCCTCCTCCTCCTCCTCTTCTTCGTCTTCTTCGTCTTCTTCTTCTTCCACATACACACCTGCAATAAGTCTCTGACATACCAGCAAGACAGCCTAAATGCTGTCTCTTATACACATCTAGATGTGTATAAGAAGCCCCCCCTGATGAGTTTTTGGGCCGCCTGGATTTGCCGGGTGGGACCCATCGGCCCCACCCGGCCGAGGGGCAGCCCAGCCTAGGCCTGTAGTGCATTTTCAAACTGAAACCGTGACTACACCCTACGTAGTTTTCCCGAAAAGGAAAGGTTCCAATTCGCAACCATAAACTCACGTTTCCTCAGCCTGACTTTTTCCTCAACTGCTAATAACAAAAATGCTGCCCGTCAAGGTGGCGGTTGCACCCAGACTAGCTCCTCCACATATGATCCCTCCTTTCCTGCGCTACCGTCTCCTGCCACTAGCGTGTCACAAGAGTTTGCGCACGTGTAAACGGCTAGGGTGCTGAAATCCAGCGCATTCTCATCACTGCTATCCACTTTGAGAAAGTAAAGAATTTGTGGCAGCACCTGAAACTCAAAAATCCGGGGGCTCCTGCATCTTCCGCATGCAGCGATTCTGGAAGGCGTTGGGCGGTACGACAACTGGGGCCAAAGGGGTTTTGCTCTCTCGGCGTAGCAATACCTCAGACACTGCTGAGGAGCGCGTGCCACCCTGGATTCGAATTCTGCCCATTGCTTCTGCCCCTCATGCAGGGAAGCCACACCTTCTTCAGTCTCTCTTAACTCCTCTGTGGGGTAATCCGCATCCCCTTCCTTAAGTCGCCGCTCATAGTCTGCAAGCAACGCAGCAATCCTATCCCTCGTCGTGGAGCATTGTGTGTTTCCGTCATCTTTGCCGTTTGCTGTGTCGTTGAGGACATCTCCATCCGCCGACTCCAGTGGCTCTGGTTCAACCTCCAAAGCATACTCTGGCCACACTCTCGGATTCACAGGTTTGACACGTGCCACTGCTCCTCTCTTCCATGGTGCCATCACGTGCGCTGAAGTGATAGAGTCGGTGGCTCTTCCAGATGCTCCCGGCTGCTGCGACTCTTTCGCCTGCGCCTGGAAGTGGCGACACTCAGGTGCATGACCCCCCTTCCAGTGATCAACTTGATGGCACCTCGAGCAGTAGTGTGAACGCCGGCAACCCCCACACCTCTTTTCAGCCTTCCATGTAGCACACCATTCACATAAGGGTGGTGTTGCTAGGGCAGGCAGCGACACAGGTTCCTCATCAGCAGGTTTGGGGGCATCGTACGGATAAAATTGATTGGCTCTTGGAAGCTGGCACCTGAACGCCCTCACACTCTTCTTCTTTGGGAGGCAGGGCGAAGCTGAGGAAGCTGCACTTCCTCCTCCTTCTCCACTCCTTTCTTCCTGCACCGTTTCGTCCTTGTTCTGCATCCGAGAGTGTTCCAGCAAGCATTGAAGATTTCGGCATGCAAAGACGTACACAGAGCGATGGAAGGCAGATGCCACGGAGTCCACAGGAGCATACACTTGGAGCAAAAAATCCAGTGGTTTTCCACACACTTGACAGCATATGCAGTCTCCGCTTGGCATATTTACTGGGTCGAGCCACACCGGAGCACCGCCTACCTTGCTGGGGAAGCGAACGGGGGCAAAATCATCAGGATCTACCGGTTCCACACAATGTCCTAGCAAAACCTCCTCTTCCTCTTCATCGTCCTCCTCCTCCTCATCTCCATTTTCTCTCTCTCGCAAGCCCCCAGCCTGATCTGGAGGCAAGTCAAGGCCTGAAGATGTCATCGCAACCGTGAAAGCAACAACACACCAAGAGCGACTAGTGCCAGAGAACTGGCAGTGGCTGCAGCAGACCTCTCACCCGATAGAATCTCTGCACAGCCAGCCAGCCAGGGCATGAATGAAGTCACGCAGCTGCCTCGAGACAAGATGCAAAAAACATACACACAGATCAGATTCAAAAAATATTGTCCCCAACAATTACTTACACGTTTTACTTACACGTTTTACTCGCATGTTTTACTCGCATGTTTTACTTGCATGTTTTACTTGCATGTTTTACTTGCATGTTCTACTCCCTGAAGGCCGTTGGACAAGTACAGCCGGTTTATGGCCTTGAATGGCCAGACAAGGCCATCGCACCTAATGCCGCTGCTACTCTACAACCATGACCAGATGATCAGCACAACTGTGAACTGCAATAAAGAAGGCTGCTTGCTGATGGCTTACGTACCAATTAGGAGTCGAGCAAGGAGGAAAGGAAGGGGATGAAGGAACAAGAAAAAAGAAAGGACTTAACCCACCACTGCCACCTTTCACAGGCAAAACCATCCCTACCTTTCTCAGGGAACCTCGAAACAACTATGTATCACAAACCGCATTCTTCGGGTGAACACTCCTACCGGACCAAAAAATAAGGCTGCGCCAGCCAAAAAAACACAGAAAAAAAGGGGTAACCTCAGTAGAGTCACAAAAACGAGTTATAATTGCACTAGTATGGGGCAAGATACAGTTTGCAATTGCACTCGGCCAGAAAGCTGGGTTGTATACGTCGCCCGAACTGCAATTCGAACCTGTATCTTGGCCCCTAGTGCAATTACAACTCATTTTTGTGACCCCCGCGTAGTTTCTTTCCCCAAAGAAAAAAGACATTGTGCTGGCGCAACGGCAAAGCTTGGCATGCACGTCCTCTCTGCCTCGACGACGAAAAGAGGTCAGTAGGTCGTGGTGGTCTAACAGGACTTAAGGAGGAGAGAAAAGAGGACCCAAGGTAGCTGGCTTGGAGATAGATTACAGAGAGAATGTGGCAAGCAAGAAGAGAGCATACTTTTTTCCGGTCCATTTTTTTGGGCACACAAGTCACATTCAGTATCGCATTTCGCTGCGCTCTTCAACGTTGGGAGCGCCAAGCTCTACCTTTCATTCAGTAAGAGTTCAGTACGGAGCTGTCGGCATTTCGTTTGCCCGGAGTTCACAGTAAAGGATCAATAGGCCATGCTCAAGCAGTTCGTATACATCTATACTCGATTTCGCCACCAGTACCTCCGAGCCTATTTTCGACAAGTCGTGGCCAGCACCCGAACTTTTAGGAGGCCCAGCCTGCCGTTGATAAATCTGATCGGCGGCCGTCGTTTCATTTCGGCCTCCTGAAAGATCGGCGGCCGTCGTTTCATTTCGAACCGTCAAAGGTTCTGGTGCAGGACAGAAGCACCTACCGTCTTCACCCGAATACAACATACCCTCATATGAATGTGTACACAAGCTACCTTTCCGGCCCGATAACGTCGTAATAATGGTACGTTGTGGTGTTCGAGGCAAGACGGTAGGGAGCGTAGTCCTTGTGCTCTGTCAGTAAGATTTCGGTAAAGAACAAAATTAAACACAGACAGACACAGGAGCATGCAAGAGATGGTTCGCTCTCTGTTCCCGCGCTAATTGACCATTAAACTGTGTGAAACATATTTCGTGCTTTGGGAGCGCGAGCATCGCGCTTGTTGGACCCGACCCAGAGTTAAACAGAGTTAACAGGATGCCATAAAACATCAGTGGCGCCTGCCTGACCCGGTGTCAATGCCCGCTTGATGCCCTGAGCTAGCATCAACCAGAGTTAACAGGGTTAGCAGAGTTAGCATAGCAGAGTTGGCAGAGTTAACAGAGTTAACAGCATGCCATGCACAAGAGGTAATGCTGAGTTAACTGCCCGAAAATTTGCATCAACAGAGCACAACAATAGCGCCGGTGCAACTTGACCCACAGTCAACACCATCCCATGAACGAGCCAATAACGATTCCCCACCACCTTACTCATCATGCCCAGCCCCTATGAAATATACAAGCGAAGCCAGTGTGGCTACCCCCCGCACCTATGGAAATATCAATGAGATATTCGGCGTCTACGTAGGTATCCATCGACAGATCTCATGGTCCGTAACTCTCTCTCTCTCTCTCTCTCTCTCTCTCTCTCTCTCTCTCTCTCTCTCTCTCTCTCT
>BFEA01000247.1:47069-61883 GCA_003427395.1 Chara braunii
CGTGTGGGCCCCCGCGCCGTTTGAAAAAGCAGAGTGCGGGAAAATTCCCACTTTGCTTTTTCGAACGGCGTGGGGGCACAGAGAGAGAGAGAGAGGGAGGCAAAGAGATCGCCACTCTGCACGGAGGGCAGAGCGGCGATCTCGTCGCCTCTGCCTCTCTCTCTCTCTCTCTCTCTCTCTCTCTCTCTCTCTCTCTCTCTCTGCGTGTACGACGTGAATCTTCCCGCGAAATGGGGAAGATTCATTCCCACGTTGGTTTCATTCCTGCTTTGCTGGGGTTCGAAAAACCGAAGCGGGAATGAATCTTCCCACTTTCGCGGGAAGATTCATTCATCGTACACACACACACACACACACACACAGTCGTTGTTGTTTTGTTTCTTTGGTAAGTCTTTTTTTTTTTGTCGGGAGTGTCATCCCGAAAGTGGATGAGCCAGGCCTTTGTTGGACTATCGGACGCTGCTATCGGCCTACCTCCTGAGGCTGCGGCGCGTTAACGGGCAAGCCCGCTGCCGATAGTTGGGCCCAGTACTGGTGGCTTAACGACGTCACCTTGTGCGATTAGCGCGCCAGGTGTTGCCGGGCCGCTCACCTCGCCGCGCAATGAGGCACGAAGAACACCTTGCTCTCTCTCTCATCGAGGGTGGGGCTATGCCCGCAATGCAAGAGTTGTCACCCTGGTAGTCCGTACAGGTTAGGTGTAGCGTTAGGGTAGACTTGGAAGGAAGAATGGTAACTTTCGGTGCTCTTCAGGTATTACCATGGTGAAAAAGAGATGGTGGAAAAGGGGCACCAAGAATTGGTCTAGGGTAGCCAAGCAGTCTTGGATCCGACTCTATCGCAGGGTGAAAATTCGTCTCGGCGCCGCCATATCTGGAAGGTTTTAGACCCTAGTTAGATCAGTCGTGGTGAAAATTCGTCTCAGTGAAAATTCATCTCAGCGCCGCCATATCCGGAAGGTTTATAGGATAGCTTGGCTAGATCGCTGAGCTAGGAGAAGGAGCTCAGTCGTGTTACACCATGGATGTAACCAGGAGGAAACCTGAGTAACAAGAGGGGTAATCTCTATCGAAGTAACTGCCCGATAAAACTCTTATAAACTACCGCTACGAAGAATGCTTTTGTGAATTTTCAATCCCCGAAAAGGGAAGTTTCAGGCAAAGCATCGAGTAGCCTCCAGCCGGAGTAGGTTATCTAGCTTTATAACTCCCCCCAAGTCAGAGAATTTCACTGCGCCAACTTTGGCGTTTCATACCGCTCGAACCTGTTCGACGCACTCCGCTCTGCTGTCAACTACGCAACTTACCGTAGTATTCAGGATGGGGCATCCGAGAGAGACGAGAGGCGACGTCCTTTATAAAATTTCACATCCTCACGACTGGTAGTCGGTGCACCGTGGTCGGGAGTAAAAACAAAACTCAGACAGTGGTGTAAGGGATTAGGAGCGGAGTAAGTGTATCTACTCCAGAGGAAGAGGGCAAGACTCTCTCATCGCGCAGGTTAGTGGTGGCAAGGAGCGGGGTAATCGGACCGATTCGGAAAGTACGGGGGAGGGAGAGAAGCGAACTCAACTTACGAAGTGGACTGGAGCTGGTCTACCTATCGGACTAAAATGCAGACAAGCGCAATAGTAGCTAGGTAAGACGGTTCAATTGGGCTGCAAAAGTCTTACCTTGCTGCTGGGACGACAACAGGCTCGGCGGTGCATCTGCAGTGGGACACCAGGAGGCAACCAAGTCAGGCAAGACGTGAGCTCATCAGCAATCCGCCCACTCTGGCGGGTGCTCTAAAGTCAATTAGCAACTCTCAGCAACTAACTGGTTTTAGGTACCGAGATACCATCTCTAATGATACCGCCGCTTATCTGTGGACAGGGGTGCGCATACTGAGAACACTGGAGGAGCTCCAGTTCAGGTAACGGAAGTATGTTCTGGTACGGATTTTCCCCCGACCTCCGAAACACATAGTTTAGAGCCTTGTTTGCGGGCGTAGACACGGTGTACACACACTGAGAGCATTGGAACGAATCTGGTTAGAACAACTGAAGGAAACAACATCACTAACTCTTCTGCAAACTCGTAAACAAGTAATCCGGGGTGCTGTATGAGGATGAAGACGTTCTGCCCCCTGGACTATTACCTTGGCTTCCCCTAAAGCAGAAGAAGGCCAGGTCAGGGTCAAGGAAGGAGATTTATCCAAGGTAAGAGATTCGATTGGTCGATGTTATGATGAAGGGGTATGACCGAACGATGTCAATCTCGAGAAGGTAGTAGAGGATGAGGAGGGGAGAAGATTTGTGGTTGATGGGGCAGTAGATGAGGTGAAGGAGCAGTGGTTAAAAAAGAGGTCCGGTGTAGTGATTTTTCAGGGAGAAGCAAGGAAATTGGCACGTTCGGTAAAAGAAGACATGATTAGAGCATATGAGGATGGGTGGATTGCGAGGAGGCTCAGACTGTTCCAACCAGAGACCAGAAGAGGCAGAGTTAAATTCGAAGGGCCGAACATGGCCTCGTACGTAGCTAAGGCAAAAGAGATTGCAGACTGGTTAGTCCAACAAAAGGAGATGAAGATAACCTTAGGAAAGAAGGAATATCTCATCTACTTCAGACCCAGGTTATCCAGACAGGAACTACAAGAGGTGAGAATCCAAGAAGCACAGACGAGATTCTGGATTATGGCCCTTAGAGTGCCACTTGAAGCATACTATTTCCTGCTAAGCGTTATGAAGAACATGTTCGGGGAAGTAATCTCGGTACAACCGCCGGAATACGACAACGATTGTCCAAGGCTAATGAACGCAAAGTTCGACATGCCTCTAGAAGCACGCAACAAAATTGAAGACGAATTGGTCATCCAGTCCCCAAAAGGAGTGAGGTGGAAGGTTGAGATTGTCTCCCCCTACTCGGACTGGTGTCGGAGGTGTAAGCAATACTACCACACAGAGGAGTATTGTCCCAAGTTCAAACAGAGCAGGGAAAGTCAGAGAAGTATGGGCGAATGACAAGCAGGATACAAGGTCCGGTTCCGTCAACACGTGCAGAATCAGGACCAGGCTACCCAGAGGAACACAGCGGAGAGAAGAGAATCACAAGCAGACAGGTGCGTAAATCCACAGCAACAGGCCAGACCCACTTAGGGCCAGGGGTCAGGGGGCCTGCCAGAACCGGCGGAACAAGCTCAGGCCAGGTACAGGAGGCCGGTGGAACCAGACCCGACGGGTCATGGCATCCCGCATCAGGGGGTACCCCACACTGCTGGCCAGGATTTTGGGGCGGGGGCCCAGTACTCAGCAATCAAGCACGACCCTCGTCCATGCAACCACAGGGCCTCTGGACCCATGACAGAGAAACAACGGGAGGTGGACAGGATTGGGAGGGAGAACAGATACCTATCACAGGCCACCCCCTGTTACATCCTTGGGCTCCCAGGGAGGAATGGCCAGCGTGCAACGGGGAAGGCGCGTTCAATGGAGGAACATGAATGGGAGGCACTGTCCTCGCCCCCCTCCCAATGCATTGGCAAGATCATCAGCGGACAACAGTCTACGAGAACTACTATCAACATCAGAACTTTGAAGATCTACACCGTCAAGGTTTGCCCAGACAGGTCATCTACCCGCAGCCTAGGTACCCAGTAGGACCGTATGATTGGAAGAGTTGGGCACAGGACAAGGGCTCCCCTCCTGCAGACCCAGGTAGATGGGGACTGGAAGGCGGTTCGAACAGAAGAACAAGGAGAGGCAATAGAAGACGCTGGGAGGCATGGAAGGAGGACAGTTGGGGAAACAGGGAGGGTTACACACAAAACTGGCATCAACAGATGCCAAATCAAACGAGTAGGTTAAGAGAAGAGGGGATGGCAAGGGAGAGACTCCAACGCACCACACGCTGGCAAAACCACCATTTCTGAAGAACTGTCGAAGACCTCAGTATCCTCTCGGTCCAAGGTTCGTTGGGGCAGTGAATGCAGTGAGGAGGATAGAAGAAGATCAGACCATCAGACAGTCACATCATCTTTGGAGAGTTCAGCAGACTCTGGACTGAGGAAGCGGCCCGACCAAGAAACAGGGAGCAAACAGCGATGGGGCAAGGACAAGCGGGCGGAGGCGTTGGAAAAGAACCAAATGTAGACTGTGCAGCGCTGTCTAGTCCCCCTCCTCTGCACAAGAGCAAATGAGGGGTCTTATTTTCTAGCTGCTTCAGATGCTGGAGGCGCACCCCTGATCCCTTCTATGGTGGTGGACTGCTCCCCAACCCCATCCTCAATTCTGGAGGTCACGCGAAAATTGTATGGAGCGCATGTTCCTGTCTGCGTCATCCCTCACTCCTCAATGGTCAATGTGGTATGTGAATCTACGTAAGGGTACAATAAAATGTACTTCCCGCTGATGGATGCCTACATCCCTGAAGAAGCGGTAAACTCTCTGGCTCAGTCGGGAATCAAGTGGTTCCCTGTGGATCTGATAAGAGAACGCAACTCGACTGAACTAGAAACAAACCAAGTGTTGCTGGGCATCTCAGCGCTGGTGCTACTCAATGTCAATGATAAGCTGCTAAAGGAAGGAAATTTTCACTCTACATTCCTGGGCACCAAGCTGACGGAAGAATGACGTTCCACCTCTAGAACCAGTTCATCCCACAGCAGCGTTCAGTCCAGGCCGAGGCATACTGACAGAGGCAGCTCCACGCACACCAGCACAGACCTCCAGAATCAAGAACAACAGCACACAACCCCCCGCATCCAACCACAGGTGGAAGCAGCGCAAGCCAATGAACAGAATTAGAGTGGCATCTTGGAACATCCAAGGTTTGGGAGACTCCAACGGACGGTGGAAGAAAAGAAGGCTAAAGAGCTGGCTACACGAATGGAAGGCAAATTGCGTAATGATACAAGAATCTAAGCTAAATGAGATCAAGCTGCAAGAGTTGGCCTTGTGGTGGGATGGGCCACAAGTCTGGACCCCGGCCCAAGGCACTCGGGGTGGAGTGGGGATCCTACTCCACCGGGATTTACATGCGTTGGTGATTGACTCAGAGGTAGATATGTGGGGCCGGTAGGCCTGGATGAAAGTAGAAATAGGGAATGAGAAATGGGTGTTTATGACGATATACGCCCGGAATGATGTGGGAGTAAGGGTGAGGTTCTTCTGAAGGCTGATGTCGCAGATTCCAAAGTCTGACAACCGGTACTGGCAGGAGATTGAAACCTCTCTTTGGATGAGGCCCTCCAGCTGGGGTCACAATCAACAGACAAAAAAGACATGCGGGCCCTCCTAGAGCTCAGTGCAGAGCTCGCCCTCATCGACCCTTTCCCTGTTTTAAGCCCGGACGACCCAGGTTACACTTGGTTTTCACATCTACACAGAGACAAACAGGAGGTGACAAGACGACGCCTAGACTTCTTTCTTCTAAGTGAGCAGGTCTTAGAGAGGATAACAACGGCAAGACAAACCTGCAACCCGATATCGGATCACAAGCCGGTAGTTACCGATTTCAGGTTGCACTTGGGACTGGAAAGAGGGAGGAGCTTCTTCCGCCTCAACAGCCAGATCCTAGAGGAGTCGGGCATCAAGGAGTTGGTAGAAACTCACATGTCCAGCTGGGAGGAGGCCAAACCTCTGTTTGACTCATCAGCAGACTGGTTGGACGGGGGGATCACTATCATATCTGGTGTTCTGGACGTCTGCTCCAGAATACTGGCAAGAACCAGAAACAAGAGAGAAGCGGACTGCAGAAGGCGGGTGGAGGAAGCAGAAGAAAAGATGGAAGGACATTCGATCTCGGCATTGGTGTGGGCTGCAGAAAGGGAGAGAAGGATGGCAAAATTGGAAAATCTAAAGGTAGTGAAACAAAAAGATGGACCGAGGTTCTGCAGGAAAAAGGGATAGAAACAAACGATATAATGTCCAAAGAGACATTTTAGAAGTTGCATCCAAGAAGGACACACCAACATCTGATTGAGTTGAAGCACCTATTTGTGGCCTCCGCTCCTCCAGCCTGCTCGGCAACTGGCATGCTCCAATATGCAAGGTCGTACTATTTCGACATCCTAACGACCAGACGTTCGCGGGAGGAGGTGAATACGGACCTGTCACTAACTTTAGAGATGTGGAACGACACTACAGTTTGACTACAGGCAGCAACAAAGTTGGATTTGGACAGACCTCTCACCCTTGAGGAGGTAACCCAAATGCCGGAATCAATGGCCAGGGGTAAATCACCGGGGGTTGATGGACTGACGGTCGAGTTCTACTCTGCCAACTGGGAAGTATTTGGGCCACTGCTGGTAGAGCTATACAACAAAGTCTTAGTCGGAGGCAGACTGGGGAAGCGGATGACACATGGAGTGATCACGGTGTTGTTTAAGACAGGGGACAAAGTGGAAGTGAGAAACTGGAGATCGATCTTGTTGTTGAACATGTCCGATTCTAGTTAAGTCTCTAGCTCAATGGTTGGGGAGGTATCTACCAGAGCCAGTGGAGAGAGACTAGGGGGTGTTCGTTCAAGGAAGATCCATATTCAGCAATATCGTTACAACCATAGAGACGTTGTAAATAGTTCAGGGGGAGAATCTGGATATAGAGGTGCTCTTATTAGGTTTAGAGAAAGCCTATGACAAGGTGGGATGAACTTTTGTCCTTACCACCCTGCGAAAGACGGGCTTCGGGAACAATTTTTGCTCTTGGATCATCGCCATGTATACGTTTTCAACCTCCGTTGTAATGATCAACAGTCATCTCCCAGAGCCTTTCTCACTGTCACAGTCAGTAAGACAAGGGTGTCCTCTGGCTCCTCTCGCCTTCGTCCTCCAGATGGAAGTGCTGTTGAACAGGATTCGCCGCCATCCGGAGATCAGGGGGCTGCAACTGCATACCGGGGAGGAATGTCGTGTCAAGGCTTTGGCGGATGATCTGTTTGAAGTCTGTGAAAACTTTGTCCTCGCGCTGAATGCTCTGAAATCTGTTATGAGTGAATACTCAATCTTGTCGGAAGCCATAGTGAACTGGGGTAAATCGATGTACATGCTGTCGGGACAGAAACCCCTGTAAGGGTTTCTGCCCGAGTTTTTTAAGGGCAGACACTGCCCGACCCTTGCTTGGGTTGAAAAACTTGATGAGATTGACGTGCCAAAGGTTATTCAGACCAACCCTATAACTGAAAGACCTAAAGCCTGATGTCGTTGACATAGAACGTCGTTGACGTGAGACGACGTCGACATCCATTTAAGACAGCGGGAGTCGGCACTGTCATCCACAGTTCTCGACGAGGCCGCAGTAGTGTGCAGTCGTGGAAAAACTAAAGTTAGACCTAGTCTTCCTAAAATAATGTCGTGCGGCTATTAAACCGCGCGATTCAGGGCCTAAGTGAGCTAAAAAGAGGTGTGCGCCGGGTATAAAGCCGCGACGCAGGGGAAATAGGAAGAAGAGTTTAATTCTAGGGCCGCGGGGCTTGACGCCGAGCCAGGGGGTTGATAGGCCGATGCCAAGGTCACGCGGCCAACCGAGCGTGCAGGGCCGTGAGTTGGCGGGGCCGGCAAGGCCACAGGCAGGCAGGCAGGGTTGGCAAGGCCACAAGCAGGCGAGGCCTGCAGGGCCGCAGGTAGGCCGGGCCTGTAGGGCTATGGGCAGGCAGGGCCTGCAAGGCCGCGGAACGGAGGGACAGTGGCTGGGCCAAGCTCTTCTTATAGGAGAGCTGCTCCTATTACTGTGGTGATAGGAGCTAGCCCAGTAGGTTACCACACCAAACTCTCACCCGGCAGATACCGGGAACGAATCTGACATGCCAGCCTACTGGGCAAAGCTCCTTTTGGAGCAGCCCAAAGCAACTGGACGCGGCCGATCTCGGCCGCGCGATCCTCAAGATCGCACGGCTGAGATCTGTCGCGCGCAGATCAAAGTAGCCCCTGCGCAAGGATGACACGCATAAATTAAAAAAAAAAAAAAAAAAAAAAAAAACACTAAAACTAAACTAACGTGAAGCGCCACATGGCGCTATACGAAGTGACTGGGGCACTTTAGTCCCCAGCCAATGTGACAGGCGCCCGTTAGAAACGGGCAGCCACGATTTAGGTAAGTTCTTTCTTTTTCTTTTTTGGATTCAGTTAGATTTTTTTTTAGATTNAAAAAAAAAAAAAAAAAAAAAAAAAAACTGAAATTAAACTAACGTGAAGCGCCACATGGCGCTATACGAAGTGACTGGGGTACTTTAGTCCCCAACCAATGTGACAGGCGCCCGTTAGAAACGGGCAGCCACGATTTAGGTAAGTTCTTTCTTTTTCTTTTTTGGATTCAGTTAGATTTTTTTTTAGATTTTGTCTAGATTTTCTTTTTTGTCTTTTTCTCTTTCTTTTTTTGAGAGATTGCGTCCCCGTTCGTTCCGGACGAACAGGCAGAAAAGAAAGGCACGATTGTGCCAGACTGTTTCGTCGAACTTCCACTGACTCATCAGGAGGCTGAGCCTCGACAGTCAGTTAATCCGCCTGAATCAGCCACACAAACGCGGTTGTATTCAGGCGACGTGGTACACTCAGAGAGAGAGAGAGAGAGAAGCCTACTTATCTGCGCCCATTGGTTGAGCAACGGGCTGCAGACCGCCGCCTGCACCTGGCGCCGTAGGCGTCCAGGTACGGGCGCGGGGGCAATAGGGAAAGAAGACCCTGTTGAGCTTGACTCTAGTTGGACTCTGTGAAATGACTTAGGGGAGGGGGGGCCGTTCGTACTGAACGGTAAGCTGCCCCTGTATAGAAAAACGAGGGGGTAGCAGCCACGTACGTGGCCGTGGGAGTGGAGTAGATATTGGGTGGAGATTAGAAGGAGAAGAGAAAAAAAAAGGGGGAGTCGCGAATCTAATCGCGACGCCGGTCCAGATGCAGGGGGTAGAAGCTTCTGGGCCCTAAGTTGACAGCAGACTGTTGGATTTCAACAATCTGCTTTACTTGGCTCTATACGGCCATTTAGGGCTGCGTCTGGCCGGGGGTGGCGGCCAGATGCATTACCAAGGCCTGGAACTTGGTTTCCCTAGGGGAACATCAAGTTCTCAACCCTTGATCTCGTTTGAGATCAAGGGCCAGGCCTGACTCCGAGTTTTGGATGGGGGCAAAGCAGCTGCCGTCAGCCTCCAGCCAGCTATAAAACAAGCCAACAGCCAGCCAGCCAGCATTCATTTGTGGCTGGTGCTGCTGGCATTACGCTTGGTAAATGCTGGCTGCTGGAGGGGGAACTGCTGGTGGAGTAGGAGKAGCTGAGAGGAGCTGCTATTGGCGAAGGAGGAGGTCTGCAAGAGGGAGTGAGAGGTGGAGGTGGAGGCTGTCATGGCCACCACCTCGGTAGACTGAAGAGTATAAGGGAGATGCTGCGTGACTCTTTCGGCGGCGGCATCCATTTTTGAAAAGTGTGTAGGGGAGGTGCTGTCCGCTGGGCACGGTGGCAATGCTTTTTTTGGTGGTGACGCGGAAGCGCTGCCGAAATTTTGCGGCGACAACTGTGTTTTTTGGCGGTGACGCGGAAGCGCCGCCGAAATTTTGCAGCAGCAGCAGTTTTTAGCATTGGTGTGAAAATGCTGGCCGGGTTTTACGGCGCCAACAACAATTTTGAGAAGTGTCGTCAAGAGAGGGTGTGTTTTGAAGTGGTATTGGTTGCAAGTGGTGACAACGCTAGGGCACTGAGGGGATTGTGTGTCAGTGGGCGATCCTTGAGGGAGTGGTGTGGATCACTTTTCTGACAGTCTACTGCGATGATCTTCTCATCTGGGGTGTGGTTTATACGACTTTCTTGAGTGGGTCGCTTGCTATCCGTGGTTCAGCTTCACTCAAGGTCAGTTAGCCTGACTCAGTCCTCTTCACGCCTGTGTGAACCCACACTTGCTTGACCCTGTTCTTTGAGCGTTCATTGAAAAGGTAGAGGAGATGTGTGCATGCGCGTGTGAATGGAAGTCTGACTTGAGAATGGGTTTGCATTGTTTTCTTTTGAACTTGTCGCTTGTTCTAATGTGCAGKTGAGTAGGAAGATGCTTRAGAAAYGGARACTTAAGCATGTCAGCGAAAGTGAATGGGATGATGATTGTTTTCTAATTTTCGCTTACATGCATGTTGAAAGGGCGACAGCAGACGASGAGGAACGGAGCGATCACGTAAAGGGGAAGAAGTGAACTGGACATAGATTTTTCCTGAGGTTACCCGTTCTTTCCCGAATGTCCCTCTCTATCTATGCCCRTCTGTCTAAATGYTKTCTTCTCTGTGACTTYCTCCTTCGTCTAGGTTYGCCCTTGACGTTAGGCGATAAAGGGCTSACYRCSTGCCRTGGTAAGTGCATTTCCTTTCCCTATGAGGCATCCGAGGYGGGGGTTSGTTGCCTTAGGGGCCGACCCTGTTAACGACTYGGAGTGGACCGCTTAGGCGGGGGGGTACCATGCTGTCGTGGTGGAGCCAGCCCGACTTCTGAGATCCGAGATTCGCTCGGGCGAGGACGAGGGGTATCCCAGACCACCTCCTAGGGGACGGACGTGTGCTATTCACGGAAGGTGTTAAGTTCTTGGCGGCTCACGTTAAGGAGAACCGTTATAGTTTACCATTCTAGTGGCCGTCTTAGGAGCCACAGACGAATGGGGAACTGGTGCCATAAGAAGCCCAGTTCGTGTGTTCACTAGCTATGGACGGAGTGCGACTAGGCACTGCCCTCATGGACAGGTTTGCGCCATAAGAAGTGCAAGCCTGGGGTTATCAGGGTAGCTGACAAGAAGATGTGCCTAGAACATTGCTTTGAAAGTTAATATGTCGGAGGCGAGTACTTCGTCATTCGTGGAACAGAAAGAGTAATTATTGCCCAGAAGGACAAAGCAGCCAACAAAATTTGAAGTCGGATTCCCGCCTTCGGTAGGGTGACCAAAATGTCAGTCGGCTACTAATTCGCGTAGTGGTCGTTGGCTTACTGGTAGATGGCGTTCACTCCAAAGTTAGGAAGGTAGTGACGTCATCACTAAAACAATGACACTCTAACTCTGCTTAGGAGTCGGGGTGCCCATATTCCTTGCTAGCACTCAGTATGGGGCGGGATGAAAGAACTTGGCAACGCATCTCATCAAGTCGAAAAAGTCATGACAGCTCAGCCATCTGGCAGGTAGAGTGAAGATACTTTAGTCAGACGCCATTTGAACATGGCCTTGTGTATAGGTCATGCCTTGATCTTTTGTTGATAAGCGTTGTTTGAGGTCAAGTCAACCTTTGTAGCATGTATGATTGTATCGATTTCAGAAGATATGTCAATTTACGTTGACCTGAATCGTTTCACGAAAGTGTTGTGCCTGTTTAATTTTTTGATTGCCTTTGAAAGAAGGGACTAGGATCGCACGCAATTTTCCTTACGCTTGGAATGTCACGTCCTAGTCGACCGACGTCGGTCCGATTCCTGGGAGATCAGCGCCCCAGGGACGGGCGACGTTCGGGTCCGCTTTGGCGTTTAACCGTGCGTACCTATGCTACAGCGAGCGAGCAAACGCCCTCGGCCGGCCTACCTCTACAATTGCATTGTAAAAGCTTTCGCATGTGGGTCGGTAGCTTGGTAGGGATACGCCCCTAAGGGTGGTGACAACCCCTTAGGGAAGGTAAGTTGTGCCCCGCGAGAACCTATCCTGTCGTAGGGGGCCGCGGGATGTACGGCTGGCGCACTTGGCCGGAGTGGCAAAGGGTCGACGCGGGTTGTCGTGTCGTCCCCGAGTTGTCTCTAAAAAGTTAAAAGACTAAGTTTCTCTTGCGTGACGCGGCCGGGAGGGCCCTCGCTCGCGCGGAGGCCGATGCGCTCGACAATGCTGTCGTCCCAACTTGTACTGAAGGTGAGATGGGAAATGAAGAGAATAGCGGTAGGGGAGGAAAAGAAATTTCTGGGCATCCGAATTAGTTTGCAGATAAGCTCATCAGGTCAGGGGCTGCTACTGCAACAGTGGGTGGCTGCAAGACTCCGAATATGGGGGTCAGCCTGACACCTGTCAATTGTAGGTCGGGCAATGGTAATTAACGCAACTTTGTTCTCTACTCTGTGGTTTGTCACTACAGCCAAGGAACTGGCCGAAGGAATTGTAAAAGCCATCAGGAGGCTGATCTCACGATTCCTCTGGAAACCGAGGGCACAAAATGGGGAAGGGTTTGTGTCCAAGGTGGCTCTTGAAACGCCATCCTTCCCTCGAGAGAGGGGTGGCCTGGGTCTAGTTGACCACTCTCGCAAGAATCAGGCCGAGCTCCTCGGCTGATTGGTGAAGGTAGCTACTGCACCCACTCGAGACCACTGGATTACCTTGGTTGAACGCATATTGGTTGAGGAATGGAATCCGAGTCGCCCGCATGATGTCTGGGCGTGTTTTTTCATGGCATCATTCAGGAAGAAGAGACTCAAATCAGCCTTTTGGGAGCCAGTTCGAAAGGCATGGAAGAAGCTACATCCGGACATCATGCACCCGCCCGCCCCGAAGGAGGATGTACTGTGCCAGCTACTATTTGAAAACCTTATGATCCTGAGCGAATTCGGCTCTCCTTTCGCAGAAGACGACACAACAGGATCCTTTGGACAAGCCTAGGTAAGGCGAGGAGTGGTAAGGTTAGCAAACATTTGGTGCCCCATTCTGGGAGGATGGAAACCAATCGGGGAAGTTAAAGCAACTTTGAAAGGGTTACAGTGAGTGGAGCATCACTGACACCAAATCACAGCGGCAATTCCTCAGAGCTGGATGGACCTGCTGGGACCAGAAAGGAAGGATACGATAGCTACCTGGTACAAGTCAGACACCGAGGAGGATGACGCAGTGATGTAGAAGGTGATGGACATCCTTGCTAGCGGGTTCAGGAAAGTGGAACGGTAGAGATGCATGGACTTCTCAAACTCCCTGGCCCGGATAGAAGAAGTAACTGTAATGATCTGGGATAACCCAGCACAGGTGAGAGTAATCGAAAGATGCTGTCGTGGCTCAATCCTACCCAACCAAGTATGGATAGGCAGGGTGCCACTCAGACAACTCTCCATCGACCCATAGGCATGGAGCTGGTCAACTAGAGACGCTGGAAATCCAACTCTAAGGATGCTAGACTATTCTACCGCATAGGGCTATCAGTTAGCAGCCAAACCCATGAGGACTCCTGCCCAGATAGCCACTACGCGCTGGCAAGCAGTATGCCACGAGGACATGATAGGAGAGGAAGCAAACTTTGAACGACTGCGGAAGTTCCTAACAGGCCTGCCAAATGGCAAATAGGTGAGCATTCTCTGGCTACTGTCTCTCCTTACTACACCCTCGGCGGTGCGGCTGTTGGGCCGAGGGATGGAGGTAAACCTGGGCTGCTCAAGATGCAGATGGCCTTTTGTGGTGGGATTGTCCAGCGTCCAAAAGAATCTGGAATTGGTGGGCCCACCATTGGAGGGAGTTCGGGGGAACAGGGGTGACCTAGGATGAGATTTGGGTGCTGATAGGTTTTCTCCCTCCGAATGTGGATGGTTGTCGGAGTTGGGG
Source organism: Chara braunii (assembly GCA_003427395.1). NCBI lineage: Eukaryota > Viridiplantae > Streptophyta > Charophyceae > Charales > Characeae > Chara > Chara braunii. The sequence goes on from BFEA01000247.1 coordinate 60,560, forward strand.
TTACGTAGCGCATGTCACGAGAGGCCTGATCTGCGAGGTGATATGGTCCGACAGAAACAGGACGAGATTCCAGAAAAGACCCATGTCAGACCTGGAGATAAAGGGACATATCAAACAAGGTCTGAAGCTGGCGATTCGGGTTGACTGCAGAAGGAGAGCCAAGGTCGGAAAGCGAAGTACAGACAACTACGTTGGTTCTTGCACACATGGGCCAGAAACCATAAGCTCGCAGCAGTTCATCGAGAAAGGGGATTGGTCCTCTCCCTATGGTTATCAGACAAGGCTACTGCCAAAAGGTAATTGTCCTCTTCGCCCTCAGTAGTCCCCTTGTATTTCCCCCTCCCTTTCGCATACCCCCCAGTCTAGGATTAAAGTTATCTATATCCTGTGTCTCCAGTAGTCCCCCTCGTCTCTAGCCTGTCTGGCCCCGGAAGTCTAGGTACCACGACACTCGGTACTGGTATGGCCTCAGTGGGCCGCTAGGAGAGTGTCACTAGACCAGGACTCAGTCCTCTGGGCCGTATTAGTCCTAGAAGTAGGATGGCCAAGTAGGGCTCTACAGGTGAGGTATGCTGCAGGTTTGATGTTGTTATGTCTATTATTGTTGATCACGACACAGTATGATATTCTCAGTATGTCGTTGGAGTGAGGTAGAAGGACAGTGGCCTAAATTTGGTCAAATTTTGTTCCTAGAATTTCCTTAGGCTCCTAAAATTGGTACAAGTGTGACTCGAGCAACTGCTCGTAAGCGACACTGGGTAATGCTCCCAGGATAACTCCGGGTTGAATTGTGAGGTCCCCGACCTCAATTTAACGTGTTATAATGAGATGTTACGTTAAGAAAAAAAAAAAAAAAAAAAGCAAAGGGGGGGCGCGAGAGAGGGCTAACCTCCGCTGTTTTAGGCTATTAGTAGTGTGTTGACATCCCATTTTCCACTTATTTTCCAAGATTAGTGCCAAAATAGGTGCTTTGTTTACCTTCTTCACTTTAGGTACTCGAAGTATACCTTCTTCAGGGCATACTCACACTTGGACCCCAAATTCGCAAAATATGCAGATTTCGAAAGGGCCCATTTGAGGTTTTAGGCATGGTTCGGGTCGTACTGATGTAGCTTTTAGGATGGGACAAGGTCGCAGCCGTCTGGACAAATGAGGATATAGTAATCGTCTACCACGTGGGCACGGAGAACGCAACCCTAAGGTAGCTAAAGCAATGAGACTAAGAGCGCGCACGAGAGAGAGAGCGAGCGAGCGAGCGAGAGAGAGAGAGAGAGAGAGAGAGAGAGAGAGAGAGAGAGAGAGAGAGAGAGAGAGAGAGAGAGAG
>BFEA01000247.1:61998-86558 GCA_003427395.1 Chara braunii
AGAGAGAGAGAGAGAGAGAGAGAGAGAGAGAGAGAGAGAGAGAGAGAGAGAGAGAGAGAGAGAGAGAGAGAGGCTGAATGGAAAAATTGAAATATGGATCAAATTGCGGCCGCGATCTATTTCACGATTGGAATGTTTTTTTTTAATTTTATTTAGTATTCAAGTTTTTCATGGAAATGTCATAATAAAATTTACGAGAACTCCAATTTCAGGTTTTTTCACGCATTCTTCTGAGCGTTGTTAGGTGGCTCCAACCCTACGCCGCCCTTTACTTCTCTTACAAGGTCGCGCTACAAGGTTTCTATTTGATTGGTTTCTACCTGGCAGGGGCTCACCGACCACGGGTAAACTGCCACGACAGGCTGATGGAGCGGATGGTCGGCCTACGACATTCAGTTCAAACGGGCTCGAGCATTGAGCAGTGGTAATTTTGTGAAGAGGACCCAAGACGTAAGCTACCGATGAACACAAAGAGGCTACCACAACGAACAACTACCGAGGGGTTGAACGAGAGGGTGCGGCCGTGAAGGGTCGAGACGATACTAAAAGTCGGCGAATGGTCGAGGGGACGGAGGCACCGGGAGTTTACCGTGAGACTACGGGCGTTTTGAGCGATGATGGTGTCCGAAGTTGCCTCGAGTGACCAGATTCTAGAAGGCACCCTGCGTGAATAAGCGGTGGGATCGGGCCTGCACAGGGCCCTCGACACTAAGAGGAAAATGGTGCGGGCTTAGGACTCGGAGGCGGGCCTCCCTGCCTAGAATTTTGGGAGGGCCCGCGTAACTTTTACAAAGGGGGTTGGTACCACTTATGAGTGGGGACCACCAAGCCCAAGGCAGGCCCGCGGCAGGCTCGGGAATAGGTCCGGTGCCGAGGCGCTGCAAAAGGCCCGGTTCCCGACAAAAAGGCTCCCCTCGACAAAAACGTTTTGGGGGCCTAATCAGGCCCGGGCGCAGGTTCGGTACCAGGGCGCTGCAACTGCAGCAGGCCCACGTCGATACCTTGAAGCCGTGAGTGGGTCGAGGCCGAAAGCTGCAGACTTTATAAGCCCAAGAGGGCTCAAGTTCGGGGATTCTTCGCTCGCGAGGACACAGGTGCACTGGCGAACAGGAGCTGGACACGCACCGACGGGAGGCGCAGGAGACACAGGGCACGGGAGATAGACGCACGAGGAAGTAGATGCACGGGAGTGGACACGCCAGTGACACTCGCGCACGGGACACTTCCCGGGAGCACAAACAGGACACTTCCCGCCTGCGCGAACTGGAGTCACGCACGGAACACCCGCTCGTGTGGGACACGCTCAGGGACACTTCGCACGTGCACGGACGAGGACATGCGGGACAGGAGGCGCACGGGGAAGGCGACCTCTCGCACGCTCGAACCAAGTCACGCACGGTAGAAGACACTTCGGGGGATGCCGAGACAGGAGGCGCACGGGGAAGGCAACCTCTCGCACGCTCGAACCAAGTCACGCACGGTAAAGGACACTTCGGGGGATGCCGGGACAGAGGCGCACAGGACCTAGACACGCAGGACACTTTCCGCATGTGCAGGACATGCGCAGGAGACGGACTAGGGAAGAAGACAACACGCACGAGACAGCTCTCTCACGGCGGACAGGGTAAGCACCTGAGAAGGAGGTGCGCGCAGGGAGACAACAAGAAGGGTACTTGGGGCAGGCATGAGGATAGGCGCGCAGGATACACGCGCGGAGAAACGACGCACGGGACTTGAGACACGTGCGGAACTTCGCGCAGGAGGGACACAGGTGCGCAGGACGAGCACGGACTTGGCGCAAGCACGGACTTGGCGCACACACAGACACAGGTGCACAGAACACGGAGTACGAGGGCACCTCTGCAACAAGCTTGCGTTGCCACGTACTAGGCGAACACGTGCTCCCTTACTGGGCGCACTCCACGCACCTGCCGGGTCGAACATGTGGGCGCCACGCTCGACAGCGCGCACACCCTGCGCACTGGCGGGAACGAACGGGGATGTATCGCGCGCCGTAGCGCGCGCGTTCCAGGTACCTGCAGGAACGAACGAGGGGCGCAGCGCACGATAGAGCGCGCAACCTGCACATCGGCGAGAGCGAGCGGGGGAGCTCCGTACGCGGTAGCACACACACTCTACGCGCCAGCGGGACCGAACGCGGGGAGCACCGCGCAAGATAGGGCGTGCACTCCGCGCAGTGGCGGGAACGACCGGGGAAGCACCGTGAGCGATAGCGCGTACACACCTCGCACCGACGAGCATGAGCGGGGAAGCGCTGCGCTCGACGGCGCGCACCCCCGCGTGCTCGTGGGATTGATCTGAAAGGAGAGGTTGCACACTTGCGCGCTCGCGCGCTCGGACTTGCGGGACAGACTGAGGGAGCAGCGCAATACAGCGAGTTTGCGCACGTATTCGCAGCGTCCATTGGGAGAGCCATGCCCTGCGCATGCACTCTGCGCACTCATGGGATCGGGCGGGCTAACCCGCGTGCATCAGCGCACGCGCCTCGTACAGTTAGGAAAGAGTAAGGGGCAAACAGATCAAGTGAACAAGGAGGCTCCTTTGAGTGCGTTCGTGCCAAAGCGTGAGTATGGTCGATCAGGATACGGGCAGCTGTTGTCGGAACTAACGAGCCTTTGGGCGCGGTTGAGACCAGGGCTAAGCGGGCCATTGAGGTAAAGCTGGGGGCAGCGGATGATAAGGGCCATCAGGGCGTGGTCCGGGTCCCACGTGGAGCGGACCTTCAGACACAGTCGAGGCACAGACTATAGGGCTCTGTCGCGAGACAGAGAACCAGGTTCGGTTAGGAGATAGTGAAGAGAGCCTCCGGACACAGTAAGAGCAGACCCACGCTCGGAGCCTCTGAGGCACACTCCAACAGGGCACAGCCAGCGGACTAGACGTTGGGCTAATGAGCCATTTGGGCTATCGGACGTGACGGGCCGTTGGAGCACAGTCGAACCTTCAGGCGGAACGAGCCTTTTGGGTGCACTCGGATTACTGGGCGAACTAGTCTGTGAGGACGCCGGTCGGTACACCGGACTGAACGAGACTTTTGGGCTGCACACGGAATGCCGAATGGACTGGGCCTTTCGAGAGCGGACAAACCACCGATTGAAGCGGGCTTTTTGTGAGTCGAGCGGGTCACCTAACGAAGTGAGGCCTCGGGGCACGAACCAGGGCCCCGAGCAGGGCACCGCGAAGGGACGCATTCGGAACCGGGCTCCGCGCAGGGGGTACTTTCCAAACTGGGCCTTCGAACAGGCACGTTTACAATCGGGCTCTCCATTGAGGTGCGCAGCGACCTACGAGCCGCGACGGGTCACGTCGAGGCTTTGACTCTACTAAGAGACATCTTTTTGAAGAGGGCCTTTCTAAAGAGGTACAACTGGACTGGGCGTTTTGAAGCGGACGCGTTCCAAATCAGGCACTTTGAAGAGGCACCTTATCCGACAGGGCCTTTTTGAGGAGAAGGCGGGCACTTTTGTAAGGCGGGCCTCCCGAAGAGGTACAACCTGAACCGGCACTCCGAAGGGGCGCGTACCGAACCGGGCCTTCCGAAAGCGAACTTTGTGTTTCGGGCCCTCAAGGAGGCTCATGGCGGCCTAGGGGCAGTGACCGCTCATCTCGGAGCTTAGGGGCTCTAAAGAGATACATTCCCGAACCGGGCTTTCCGAACAGGCTCTTGGTGATTCGGGTTTCCGAGGAGGCTCACGGCGGCCTAGTGACTCAGGCGGGCGTATCCGAGCTTTGTTGGCACTGAAGAGGCACGAGTCTGAACCGGGCTTTTGAAGGGGTACTTCGTGATCCGGGAATTCCAAGAGGTTTACGGCGGTCTGGAGGCGCTGGCCGGTCATCTTGAGACTCGAGGACGCCGGAAGGGCACAATCCCGAACTGGGCCTTTGAAAAGGTACTTCCGCCAACCGGGCCATTGTGAGGGTACTTTGAGTAGTCAGGCTTGTGTGAGGCATGGTCACGACAGATCTCGAGTTATGGCCCCGGTGGGCGCGGGAGGCGGCTTCGGATACTGAGAGCTTGAGTACGGTTTCGTGCGACAGACGGGCTCGGTACCACCGACACCAAGTTGCAAGGAGGATCCAGCGACGGTTGATGACTAGATCTGTGGGCATCCAAACTGATCCCACACATGTAGATGTAGGAACTTCCGTTGGGGTCGGAGACTGCGCTGAGCGCCCTATAGTGCTGGACTGAATGGAAGCACTTATATTGTTCTTTTTCCTGCCTACTCTTTGAGACTTGTGTCACTTGTCATGGAGTCAGCCTGAACTGTACTTTGTCTTGGATGTGTACTGACATGGAATGTGCAGGTTACAGGAGCCCCAACCAACCCTCCCGTGGGTGACAGACACGGCGCGAGATATTGGGTTTGTGTTGGAGGCCGGCAGAGCCCTTCAGCCGGTCGACAGTGGCGCAGTTGCCGGGGAAGGCTGCCTCTCGGGACTTTGGTCTGCCTGTAACCGCGGGTACGTGAGAGGACGAGACTGCGATGGAGACCAGAACACGCTACGAGCGATCAACCTACCGGCGGTCAGCAGACGACGAGATATTGGGCGATGCGACACTTTGTCGGCTTGCGATCGATCCGGTGAGATTGTGATTTTCGCATTTCGTGATTTCGTCTTGCATATCCTTTCTGCTATTTCCTTGTGACTTGAGAGGGTCCTTTTGATTTTCGCACCCCATTTGCCAGTCCACCCTGATATCAACTCCTAGAGAAAAAATTGTAAGTAGGGGAAGAACTTGAAGGGTCTGAAGGGGAGGGGGGAAGCGCCCCGGATTGCAAGGAGATGGGCAGGATTAGATAGGCTAGCTGATCCTGATGGATAGATGGGCGGGTTGATGCACTATACAAGTCGGAGTGAGAGACCATGCCTGAGGTGGGAACGAGTAGAGGCATGGATAGGAGTGAGGTTGCACGAGTGAGACACCGCCCTCTTATCCGCGTGTGACTTCGGTCCACCCTTGAGCACATGAGTTGGCCGGCTCGTGCTCAGGTCGCGGTAAGGGAGGTAGGCTAGCGATGATGGTACACTGATCCGACCTCTTCCTTGACACGAGGGTAGGGGGAGATACGCCAGAGGGCGGTTCTCTCCTAGGCCTGTGGACGTTTTGGAGGGTTGCAGGAAGGATCAGAGGGGGCCTGTCGTGGGGGTATATGAGCTCAACAGTCCGAGAGTCACACAACGAGAGATTTATTGAGAGTTCCGTTTGGTTTCTTGATTAGGAATGGTATATATCGAGTCGGTTTCCCAAATATGCTTGGTTGGAGAGAGGGGCTCTTGCAACGTGATCAGCTTACCACTAGAGGGGAAGACCAAATACAGACCTACCAGAGAGGAGGGGTTAATAGTCCGGGACGGTGTTTTTCTGTGGGTGAGAATAGAGGCCGAAACCAGGGCCTGTGTCAGGAGAGACAGGGAGGCGACGCCCTTACGAGCGGATGTGAGCGTGAGGCTGTACTTGTCAGAGAGAGAGTGGGAGTGTCTCGTGATAGATACTGCCAGGCGTTATCCAACCCTCCTCTGTTTGGCAGCGTTAGGACGGAGGTTTGGTGCCCGGATCTTTAGAGAGTTCGCTCAGTGGAGTGGAGTAGATACCGCTGCAGTCTACACTGTGAAGTTTGCATATGATTGGGAGCTTCCTAGAGCGACTTCTGTGAGGTCAAAGACGGTCCCTAGGTTTTTGACGGGGCTGATTTTCGGTACCGGAATGGTGCACCAGAGACTTTTAGAGGTAGTACAGAGAGTGGTCCGACTGGGGACGTCTACTGTCGAGCTTGCGTGGCTCCTTACTTATAGCTTGGACAGGGCTGTTCCCACTCGTAGAGAGCTACGCCGTGTTGTGTTTCGCATCCGGGAGGAGCTACGAGAGGTCGGGATAAGTGGAGAGGTAGATAGGGCCCGAATATTGAACAGAAGGGTAGACGACGCCTAGAAGTATCACTGTAAGGTCGGGCAGCCGGTAGTATCAGGACAGTTCGGATACAGAGAGCCGAAACTTGTGGACAAAGATTGGGTAGAGTTTACATTACTTAGTAGATCGACTGTGGGGGCAGGATTTTAGACGGGAGCTATGTGGAGGACTAGATGCCTCACGACGAGATAGAGCACCCAGTTGAGCTTTGCCACTTCGACTATAGGGAACCCGAGTTCATTGGAGAAGATTGGGTGGAATTTACCTTACCCGGGCAAGCTGTCAGGCGAGGATATTTGGATAAAGTAAATAAGGAGTGGAGATCTATCCTGTTGAGGCCGGGGGTCTGGTTGCTGGTCGCACCCCAGGTAGGGTGTGAGTTCGACAGGAGAGGCGGGCTAATAGAAGAATCCCTGGAATTGGCGGTCAGAGGTTTCCTCTACTATCAGTCTTCCGTTCTAGCGGACATAGTTTTCCAAGTCGTAGAACGAAGTCGGTGGGATCCGGTCTTAGGGGTAATTCCGAGTCTCGACTCTCATACTTGGGCAGACAAGGTAACAGCGCGACGCATACTGCAGGAAGTGGTCGACAAGCTAAAGGGGAAGGAACGCTGCTACGACAGGGACTATAGGTCGGTAGTGGTCTCGCTTCGACTGGCTAAAGAAGGATTCTTGCCCCAACCCGAACAAGCTTTGAGGCTGCCCGTCCCGGGTTTTGTCTTGGAAGGCTTTCTAGGGGGACTTGGCCGCCTTATTGAGGTCTACCGAGCCTTCCTCGAGATTAGAAACATTTTGAGAAACAGTGACGAAGAGGGTTGACCCAACGGCGGTGGCAGCCGTCCTACAGAAAGACTTTTTGTTGACGGATCCTACAATTACTAGATGGCTCATGCATATAAGAATGTTCGACTATGTGGTGGAACGGATATCGGGGGCTAAGAATTCGGTTGCAGATGGCTTATCAAAAATTCCGTTAGAGGAAGGGAACCTAGGATCGCCCGGAGGAGTTGACAAGTTTTTATAGATGGAGATAGGTTCTCTAAGAGTAGAGACAAGTACGGACAGGACTCCGCTGTTCCTCGAGAACCTCTATACGGGGAAATACCACCGGATAGGGCGATATCTCATAGGTGAGGCCGAGTTGGATGACAGGGTTAGGAAGGAGGCCCAACAGTATTGCTTAAGAGCGAGTGGCCTCTTTAAGAGGTCACCTAAGAACGGGATGCCTATGAGGGTCGTCTGTGACGAGGATGAGCAACGAGACATAATAGCGGAACTTCACGACAACATTGTTGGGGGACACAGAGGAGTGAAAAGAACCTTTGAGAAGATCAGGAACCTTAATTGGTGGGATGGTCTATATAGGGATGTGGAAGCGTATTGTCTCACATGCGTGGAGTGTCAGAAAATGGTTGTGGTTAAGTATAAGGAACCACTGTTTCCTTCGTATCCTACAGCTGTACGTCAAAAAGTTCACGTGGATTTAGTTAAGATACCCAAAGGAGAAGGGGGAATGAATTATATCATGGACATTAGGGACGACTTGACCGGGTTTGTAAAGGCATGGCCATTGAAGCAAAAAACAGGCAAGGCTGTAAGCCAATATCTAACGGAGTATATCACTCGGTATGGTTGTGTGGGGAAGATTATTATGGATAGGGGGTCAGAATTTATGGCCAAAGAAGCCCAGGAGCTGCTCCAGAAAGCAGGGATACGGGTGTCGCTATCTATGGCATACCATCCCCAAACTAACGCTCCCGTAGAGAGAGGACATCAGTCTCTAGTGAATGCGCTCGCCAAATGGTGCGAAGGTAGGGAGAAGAAGTGGCCTAGGTACCTAAGATTGTCTGGGCGGATAATATTACCGTTCGATCAACTACGGGGTATCCACCCTACTCTTTGTGGTTTGGCAGACACTGCGCCTTATCAATAGAATTCCATATCGATTTTTGGCAGACGATTGACTGGAAGAAAGTCTCGACTAGAGAACAATTGTTGGCCGCAAGAATCAAACAAATAGCTGAGACTCTTAAGGATAGCACCCTGGATGCTACGGAAAAGCTAAAGACCCAGAGGGGAAAGGAGAAGGAGAGATGGGATAAGCATATCCGAGTCAGGCAAGAAGGGATACCCGAGGGAGGTCTAGTCTTGCTTTACGATTCTTCGTTAGAAAGGACATGGACTGGGAAAATAGCGAACCGATGGATGGGGCCCTATCGTGTGCTAAAAAGGCTGGAAGGTGGAGCCTATCTGATAGAGGAACTACATGGGACTACGTGGGCGGAACCAGTATCGGGTGCTCGCTTAAAAGTCTCTAGGGAACGAAAGGAGCCTACCTTGCATTTGCGGAAGGATAAAAAAGAAGTCGACAAGCGACTAAAAGGATGTCTGGAGAAGCGCGAAGCAGACCCTACAAGGGTGGTTACTCATGAGACAGGAGAATCCTCTAAGGTGTCTACAAGAAAAGGGAAAGAGAAGGCCCTAGGGGTCAAGGGTAGACAATGGAAAGGCACGAGGATGAAGAAGTGCGAAGTCGTAGAGTCGGCCGGGTTGAGGAAGGAAGAGAATCGAAAGGGCAAGGGGACTATTAAGGCCATACTGGTAGTGGACAAGACAGAGAGTCAGCGCCGCTATGAGAACAGGGAACGGAGGTCCACCAACCGATTAGGGGTCAAAAAAAGATCAATTAAGAAGAAGCAAAGAAAGAAGAAAAAGCAACAAAAAAAGACTCGGTAAGGAAAAAGAAGACAATCTTGGATTGATGGGTAGAGATTAGGAGTCATTTTTTTTTACTCCCTCTTTCCTGGATGCACCCAGATCGCTCGCCGGGGACGTCGAGAATGGGGGGGGGACTGCTGTCGGGCGGCTCCAACCCTACGCCGCCCTTTACTTCTCTTACAAGGGCGCGCTACAAGGTTTCTATTTGATTGGTTTCTACCTGGCAGGGGCTCACCGACCACGGGTAAAATTCCACGACAGGCTGATGGAATGGATGGTCGGCCTACGATATTCAGTTCAAACGGGCTCGAGCATTGAGCAGTGGTAATTTTGGGAAGAGGACCCAAGACGTAAGCTACCGATGAACACAAAGAGGCTACCACAACGAACAACTACCGCGGGGTTGAACGAGAGGGTGCGACCGTGAAGGGTCGAGACGATACTAAAAGCCGGCGAATGGTCGAGGGGACGGAGGCACCGGGAGTTTACTGTGAGGCTACGTGCGTTTTGAGCGATGATGGTGTCCGAAGTTGCCTCAAGTGACCAGATTCTAGAAGGCACCCTGCATGAATAAGCGGTGGGATCGGGCCTGCGCAGGGGCCTCGACACTAAGAGGAGAATGGTGCGGGCTTAGGACTCGGAGGCAGGCCTCCCTGCCTAGAATTTTGGGAGGGCCCGCGTGACTTTTACAAAGGGGGTTGGTACCACTTATGAGTGGGGACCACCAAGCCCAAGGCAGGCCCGCGGCAGGCTCGGGAATAGGTCCGGTGTCGGGGCGCTGCAAAAGGTCCGGTTCCCGACAAAAAGGCTGCCCTCGACAAAAACTTTTCGGGGGCCTAATCAGGCCCGGGCGCAGGTTCGGTACCAGGGCGCTGCAACTGCAACAGGCCCACGTCGATACCTTGAAGCCGTGAGTGGGCCGAGGCCGAAAGCTGCAGACTTTATAAGCCCAACAGGGCTAAAGTTCGGGCATGAATACGTAGTCACAAGGATGACGTACTATGTAGTACCCATAACCACGCAGTCCTCAATGAATTTGAGGGTCATTTTTGACATTCAAATACTGGTTGACACTCGACTTGAGGTGTTAATCTCATGGTTTTAGACAATCAGAAAAGTGATTGTGAGTTCTACCCTCTTCTGCATACTGCTAAAAGGAGTGGTAGGCGGGCCTCGACCCTTTTGTGGCGGCGAAACTTCCTCGACTCTTAGGAAGAGGCTCCATCTTCGGAGGCCTTGGAACATGTTAAGGGTTTTACTTTGACAGCCACCACAGACCTCAATGTCCATCTATGAACTCAACAAGCAAAACCAAAGGGAATCTCTTTTTAATCTTACCCCAAATTGCGCAACCCTTGCACTTGGTCAAAACAGACCACGCGAGTTCACCGAATACGAAGATAGTTAGATTATTAAACACGAGACGATCAGTCTCACAATCACAATGTGACGTTCTTCAAAATATCAGAATGATTGCAGACAGGGTCAAATCCTGACTTCAAATCATAAAACATACATGTAATCATAAAAGATTCAATATTATTGGACCACACACTACACGGGGTCAACTTCAACCACTCTCTGCACTCACACCCCTTGCCCTATTCACACAAACCTTAACCTTTGTTCAACCTTCCAAAAGAAAAATACTCGGTCCTTTTTAAATATTTATTTAATAAAAATTTATGTAAAAGCCCCAAAAAATATTTCAACCTACATCGGTCAAGACCTTAGGTTGAGTTGCGAAAATGAGTTGGAGTTGAGTTCGAGACTGACAAATCGGCAACCAACTTGTTATCAATGATAACAGAAGATGCTCCTTGCATAATCAGTCTGAAACTCGTCATGCCTTGGATCAAAATTAACGAAGAGGACCTGTAACACAACAAAAACAAACATTCAAACTATACTTAAGTATATGGAGAATAAAACCTCATATCTCATCCCACCGAACTCCTCGTATGACTAAGTCTAAAATGTATCCCTGATTGATATTAAAAAATTAAGGAAACTTTCGGGAACATTTTCCGGAGAGAAAGCGTTTTTTTTCATAATTTATACTAATTAAATATGAAATATAAAGTAAGACTTTGATTGTATAAAATCCAATTTTGTTTTACTCCCCGATTTAGTAAAAATGTTGGCAACCGTTTCCCTAGAGAAGTGGACTTCCAAGATTTATACTAAGTTAGATATGTGTTTTTTTCATAATTTATACTAATTAAATATGAAATATAAAGTAAGACTTTGATTGTATAAAATCAAATTTTGTTTTACTCCCCGAATTAGTAAAAATGTTGGCAACCGTTCCCCTAGAGAAATGAACTTCCAAGATTTATACTAAGTTAGATATAGACTCAAAAACCGAACTTGGACTATGCATAGATAAAATTTAACTGACGTTTTAAATTTGTAGAAATTTTGGTAGTACTTCCCCTAGCGAAAGTCTCTTCCAAAAATTTATACAAAGCTAAATATGAATCCTAACAAATAATAATTTTGATTTCACAAGTCAATTTTTGTCAAACTCCCTAAATGAGTAAAAATTCCGGCAGCACTTCCCGTAGAGAAGTAAACTTTCAAGATTTATACCAAGTCAGATATGTAATTAAGACAAAAGTCTAAATTTTACCAAGACAAAATTTGACTAACTTTTTTATATTTGTAGAAATTTAGGCAGCACTTCCCCTAACGAAAGTGCATTTTCAAAATTTATACAAAACCAGATACAAAATCATAACAACTAAACTTTGATAAGCTAAAATTTAGACTAACTGTTATGGTTCCAACTCATGGCGTACATCTAAACCTACTACCTATCAAAAAACCACTACCACTTAGACTTGAATCATAAGCAAGGAGACACATACAACCAAAGTAAGTCTCTCACTAAATCCCAAGTTGGTTAATAATTAATTGATTTATCAAGTAATTAACCATTACCCATTTTACATATCGCTCGACGCTAGATTATTCTGCTTAGAAACAATGTCTATTATACCGTAGGTTATACACAAACAGATTGCACAACAATTTCTTTCTTTTTCAGACATATGACTAACTTATTATGCTTATAAACAATTTCTAGACGCCCTTAACTAATTAAATACCATAAGTTTAAATAAATCTTTGCCTTTGTTTTTTTATATCGGCAAGAGACTGAACCATTATGCTTAGAAACAATGATAAACTGGATCAGTTTACTTCCAATTATACTTTTAACTTCACTTCTCTTCTTAGTGACGTGAATTAAGCTAGATCATTCTACCTCGAAACAATATTTACTTTCTTGTTCACATGCACATATAAATAAATATTTCAATGTATACCCGTTTTGCATTTAGTGTGTGACGTCGGGCTAAACCATTATGGTTATAAACAATGTTTAACCTTCCACAACAAAAACCTCCCTTAGAATAAAACAAGAGACCGAACCATTCTACATAGGAAAATATTCAGTCTATCTCAATGACACACAAAAGCATAAAGTTGGACCATTCTGCTTAGAAACAATGTTCAACTTCAGTCAGAAACCCCAAAAGAAACATGTAGATCAAACCATTCTTCTTATAAGCAATGTTTGGTCTCACAAATCAGATAGTCAAACCCTAAAAAAAATAAACACAACAACCAGATCATTTTGCTTAGAAACAATGTCTAGTCCTCCAGAAAATAAATGAAGAAACACAACACTGAGTCATTTTGCTTCGAAACAATGACCAACCTTTTAGATGACCTGGTCAGACACACGCAATACCACGTTCCTCCCACCTTCCCGCAGTTCATAACTTAATATGATTTAAAACAATAAGGCGAATTTGAGATTCATACATGTTTTCTTTCAACTTAATCCGATTTAGTTCAGATAAAAAAACTATAAACATAAGATTGTATACATACTAAAAAGATAAACATACAGAGATGTACTGATGGGGGATTAGTTGATTCACTCAAAATTAAAAAAAAAATACATGACGATTCCCTGTCTCTAGAACCTCGCTTAGTTTTCAGTTGAGCGCCAAACGGTTATCGGGTAGTTGAAAATTTAAGAATGAAAATTCTGAAGTGGGAGTTTTTGGCAGTCTGAAAATCCTGAATGGTCCTGAAGTGGTGAAAAGGTTCGAAGACCATGAAAACCACATGTTTAGGCAGGCCGCATCCTGAAGTGGTGAAGGGTGTCCTGAAGTGGTCAAGTGAGAGTTTTGGGAAGTCTGAAAATCCTGAATGGTTATGAAGTGGTGAAAGGTCCGAAGACCATGAAAACCACCCTTCACCACTCGAGGATGTAGCCTGCCTAAACATGTGGTTTTTAGGGTCTTCGGAGCTTTCACCACTTCAGGACCATACAGGATTTTCATACCTGAATGGTCCTGAAGTGGTGAAAGGTCCGAAGACCCTGAAAACCACTTGTTTAGGCAGACAACATCCTGAAGTGGTGAAGGGTGTCATGAAATGGTGATGAAAAATACGACTGTTGTTAGCCTTCTCTCAGTTGAGCTCCCGCAATCGGTGGGCGGACCCCACAAGGTCTTGCTGCGCTCTTACAAGTTTCCAATCCCGCCAGCCACCTTCCTCGTGTAAACAAAGGATTAGACTGAGAGTAAGAAAGGCAGATGGAGAGGTCGTTTAGTCACCCAGATACAAGAGATGTGCACTTAAACTTACGTGAGGGCCTTGAAACCTTGATACGCCTGAGAGCCCTGCAATGGTGGCAAAAAACATAGTAAACTGGCCAAATTGTGGTCAACGCAGAGTGAATGGCGCCCTGATAGTTCTCAAAGTCGCAGCATTGACCCCCTTTCCAGAGCTTGAACACTCCCCCAAGTCACAATGTCGTTACCTCTGACCAAAACACTGCAGCAGAGCTTAGAAAGGTTGCATTTGAATAGAGTATACCCAATATGCTATATTTGAATTGCCGGCAATAGTACAACAATATACATTAACCGAGCGTCGTGTAATGCACAATGTAAGCACAACACTAGCAACAAGGCACTGCAAGCGTACCGTGAGTGTCCTTAAGGATACACAACAAAGGGCACACTATTGTGCAGAGAGAGTTTGTACAGTGCAAGACCCTAGTAAGTCACATCGCCACACAGTAAAAGTTATGTGATTGTACTGCAAGCGCACAATAGAAAGCCCTGCAACTCTTGAATCATAACCAACAACAATTGCCTAGCACAACAACAAAATGCTCAACTTAGCAGCAGCGCAACGAACATATATCAGTAAAAAGCAGCAATGCACAACAAAGTAGAATAGCACCACACAGTGTGATGCAAAAAAAAACACAACAAAATCGTTTGCGTGGCAACAACAAATAATAAACAACAATAATTCCTCCTTTACTCAGCGCCCGGACTCCGATCCCACGACAGAATGAGTAGCAATCCGCTTGTAGCAGTAACAACGAAGACACAACGCAATATCGACATGAACAAAAGTATAGTTATAATTTGCTCATTTAGCACTGAAACGCCCTTGTGAAAAACACAGTAACCTGTTTCTGCATAGCAACACTCCTATGATTCTTCAAACCAATAGCCCGGTCAAACTCACATATGAATTGCCTGTTGTAATTGCTCCCCACTTAGTCAAAATTAGCTAACTGCGGTTAGCTCACATACTTGCCAAGTCGTTGCTCTCCCATGATCAAACTTGGTTCACTATTGTGCTTCAACAGTGGAGGGTCGCTCAACAGTCCGACTAGCAAGGCTCGTTGAAGCTTGATCTCTCCCTCTCTCTCCATGTGCGTGCAACTTCAATACCGTAGGCATCTTTAGCAAGTTCGAGGAAGGTAAGTCCTCTCTCTCCTCTCTCTTCGCCAATTCCACTACCGACTATGCACTAGAGGTTGCCTTCTGCACGCATCCAATCCAAGCAAACGAGATCATCCAACTGGTAAGTTGTTTTTCATCCTCGCTGATCTCCTCCCATCGTACTCTCCCATCTCGACTCCTAGTCATCTTCTTCATCCATGGTCGGCCTATCCGTCTGATGCACCTATTCGTAGCCACGGTCTGGCACATAATGCATCTGGCTCTAATCGCTGGTTGGATTCATGCATTCTCCATAAAAACAGAGACGCCTGTCGAGATGTAGGTAACAAATACGGAAGGCAGCATCGTCTGGTGATCACGATAACGACCACGAGGCACAATACCGAAATTGCTACCTATGGCCCAATAAGAACGACCGTGAAAAACAACAACTCAGTGACCACATAGTGGGCTATGGGTGCTTAGGTGGCAAACTCTAAGCGCATCCACATCCGCATGCCCCCCACTTTCTCTCATTCTCCCCATATCGTGATCTTGACAATGGTCACTAGGATGTCAAGCACAATGATGCGCGGATCTCTACAAAGGTCAGCCACGAGATCAAGATGAGCTACAGCAGAAAGACGACGACCACAGATTAATGAGCGATCGCCACAAGTAGCACTGGTGGTTGTCACCAGTTACAACATGAACACCACTCAGATGTCGACGACGACCCGAAATACTAGATCAAACATACGTGGCCACGAAGATAAAGAATGGTTACAATCGAAATCGCTCAAAAGCTTCGCATGTGCAAATAGATCCAACCTTGAAACGACGACTTCCAACATCGAAAAAAATATTTGTAAAAAGAATCACTGAATCTTTCGCTAGAACATGGGCAGATGTAGCCCCCCTAAGCGTGACCACCACAACAATGAAAGAGGGGACCACTGCTATGGTAAAGAAGGAGATCACGATGAATTCAACCAAACATGAAAAAGAGGATCCGGATGACTATGGAAGGAAACGAACGTGATGATTGTCATGGTGAACTCCCGAATGAAGGTAATTAGCGAAAAAACGACGACCTGCGGAACAAGGACACGCTCAAACATGCACGATAAGCATGATGAACACGAGATGTCCGATACACACGAGCAGTCGATGATGACCTCCAAGGCAAGTTAAAGATGGCAACAAGGGTGTCAACGAGGGTGACAATGATGGAGAAGATGAATACGACAACGGGGATCCCAAGACGACCACTATGAGGAGCATGAGGGACGCGATCGTGGTAACGACGAGCGGCGGGCCATCAAGGTTTCTCTCCACTACTCACCAAATGTGCAAAATTAGAATGAGTTTATGCTAGAACATGGGATAATATTTTTTCATTCCCCACTTATTGCTGCCTTATTTCCCATGCACTTACCCAGGCCCCACGTCCTCACTCACCCAGGTTGTCCCCTTCTCTTCAACAACCTTTGATTATATGAATGCACTATACCATTAACACAACCAGGCTCAATCACGATCGGGGAGAGGAAAAACTAAGTCGCTAAAACGAAATCCTCAGGCTGATGAAGCATGGCTCCAACAACACCCAACGCCAAGACGAACGAGCCGCTTATAATTAACGATCACCACGTGAGGCCATGCGTTATAACCTATGATGATGTTGGCAATCACTTCGATAAAGGTAAACCCCAGGGTCGAGTACAATGGACAACTATGGGACCGAGGTGACGGCCACAAACTCAAACGTGTACCGTGCTTCGACATTCACCAACATGCGAGATTAGAATGAGTCTTCCGCTAGAACATGGGAAGATACATCGTCATACTAATTCTTTCTCTTGCTCAATGTTATCTTCTCAACTAATTTGCTCGTCACTATTTTAACACAAAATCTAACTCGACCATTGAGCTTGCCAGGGTAAAAAATCCCTCACTTAACACTCTAATGTGCTTAAGTTCGTTGGAAATCGAGTGAGTTAAACAACTTCCGCCCCGCCATACCCACTTTTTTCCTCGTCTTCGCCTCCTCCGTTGTCATCAACCTTCCCTCTCTCGTCTCCTTTTATTCCTAATTAGTCCACCATTTACGTTACTCACCAACCAGCCTTACCCAAACTCCTTCCATGATTTCATAAGAGAACCCTTCTTTTGTCCGCATGTTGGGCTTTATGCCCAGCTCGGCTTGCCCGACCAGCCAGCTCTCCTCCTTATCTCACTGTGAACCAGCCCACAAATCGAGCCTAAGTTTACTAAAAAAAGTGGGACTAAGCTAAAAAACCACACTAATCCCTATTCCATTCCAGTTTTAACGAATGTCCCAAGGACAACGACCTTGAGGTATCATCATGAAACGGACTGGCCCAAGGTAACTCCGAACTGCAGTATGTCGCTCATCTACTCCCAACAGATATCGAACTCAGGTCTGTATTTCAATAGTTCAGGGGTGTACCAGCTGAGCTAAGCCAAATGGTTCCATGACCGATCACGGGACCTGCACCGGCTGCGTGGGAAAACAAAAGGGGGGGGGGAAAAACAAGGAGGGGAGAAAAAAAAAAGGTTGTTAAAACCGCCCTTTAGCCCCGCCCATGATCGGGGATGGCATAAAACCAAAGGGGATAGTCTTACCAAACCCTCAACCCCTCGGTTCCTTCAAGCTGCTCCATCGCTCCTCTCACCGCCAATTGTTGGCTTCGAGCTCTGTCTTTGCTGTACGAAAGTCAAGGCTGATATTAGTAGTTTCACAATTCCATATAAACGAGTGTTGCGTGGTGCGCGGGCCTACTAAACGCCCCAAGACCACATCTTCATCTATTGGTCGAACCCACGATCGCCGAACCCCATTCCCCACCACACAAAGGCCCTGGCTCCGCTCATAACCGACATACGCACCACTCCTCACTTAAAAGTCACGCCTTCATCATTCCAGCCATGAAAACTCAAA
Source organism: Chara braunii (assembly GCA_003427395.1). Lineage (NCBI taxonomy): Eukaryota > Viridiplantae > Streptophyta > Charophyceae > Charales > Characeae > Chara > Chara braunii. The sequence continues at coordinate 79,378 of BFEA01000247.1, forward strand.
ATCTATCTATACTAATCCTCCGTTTACCCTTACCTTCGCCGTGACTACGAAAGAACTCCTACTGGCGGGCAAACACATCACGGTGCTCCTCTTTGCGTGTTGTACGGATTTGAAAGTCCCTTCAAATAAAAATCAAAATAGCCTCCTCAAAAAACCACTGCATCGACCGTCGAACCTGACACCGGTTACGAAAAAGCCACCTCCTTGCACTCGTATGCGCCACACAGAGACATATCAACCAAAAGAAAATATCGTTTAATCATAATTTAATAAAAAACAAACATTTAACCAGCAGAATGTCGACTAGCGTCACGAAAATAAAATAAAATCACACTCGCTTGAAACTTACGCACTCACATACTCCCTATTTTTCCTTTGAGCTGACAGTCGGTCACAGAAAGGAAAACTGGCCACGGCTCACTCGGCGCATCCGATTTCGAGTCAAAACCCCTTCTTGTCACTTGCAAAACCAGGGCGGATACCCTTGTAGGAGTATTCGCGTCGATAGCTTATTGGATCACATTAAGCGATCTCCCCGTTACTCCGAACGATCAAAACCCACCAATTCAATCATGACTCAAATGCTGACGACAGAAGATCCAATCCGATAGACCGACTGACTTCGTTTTGAGGGTTCTATCATGCCTGTAACGACTATCTGCTGTCAAGGTTTCAACCCGAGTCTCCTTTGTCCCGTCGTCGGATGCCTGCATACTTGATCGGTACTACAACATAGACCTCATGTGGTTATAAAACTCCTAATGGTCCTCTTTCTTTGTCTTGGACAATTGTTGGTTCATCGTTCGATGTTACTCATCGTCCCACATGCAGGGTTATAACTTAGGACGCGAGCCCTAACCAATACCTTTATAAGACATTCTCGCATTTTTCACAATTTACACATAAAAAAACGTATAAGATCACAACAAAAAACTCCTCTTGAAGTCTAGTATAGAAGGGTCGGGTTTCCATCTTCGCCCACCATAGTGTGGTTGATTGGGCCAGATCTACGACCCACCACGTTGTTATCTTAGCGACAGTGCCCTCGTCGGTTGCGCAAAAATATGAGATTTCTCCTGATAAAATTTCGATAAGGACTGTAACAAACAAACTCGAGTCTTATCCCTCTAATATCTCGCGGGATTAAGGCTTTCTAGATCGATCACACTCCTTAATCCTTATCTTCTGGTGAGACGTGGGCCCGCTGCCAGGTTGCGCCGGTCGGCAGCCGACACTAGGGTTGCGCACCGGTGATGCTAAAACTACCCTTTAGCATCATTCTAACTGAGCAGTGTGTCGCAATAAACTTGGGCCTACTGCAGGACTACGCAGAGCTCCGTTTGACTCAAAGACATCTACCAGCTAACTATTGGACAACATAGAGGGCATAACATCCTTTCAAAAAATACAAATTCACCTCCAGATTCACAGGGTCGTGACCTCTCACTTAATCAGAGCAGTAGGTCACACATCTTAAGATCATTTCTCAAAAGTTTCACCATCTTTGCGACATTTCACAATTTCAAGAATGAATAACCACTTTCTTAGTCCTTCTCATCAGACTTTATTATTAAGATTGTTTTCCATATCATTTTCAATAATTTAACCACCTTCTACTTAAAAGGAGTCAATCATAGAATCATTAAACCATCTTCCACTTGAAGTTGAGTCACAATATCATTATCAAACCACATTTCATTTGTAAGACCATAGAATCATACTACGCTGAGGGACCAGCTTATGGGTCCTGAACACAATTCACTTTAACAAAAACATTTGACATGGACAAACTTTGAGTCTCATAAGGCAAATAAATCCCTTGGGATTTTCACACATTTTCATCAATCAACTATGTTTTTCCTGCTCATACTTAAGCTCTTAGTCTGTCCATACGACAGAATGGTTAAGTATAGAGAAGAGTAGGCAATTCAGATGTTTCACATTAAGAAGTCACGAGGTGCACCAAGCATTCCTTTCACACAAAAATCGTCGTACATCATTATAAGTTTACACACATGAGAGTGACTTTGATTGCCGGATAAAAGAGATAGAGTCAAATCTCAAATATTTTTATAGTTGGGATATCCCAACTCAAATGAAACACGATAACCACAATGTCACGATGTGTTGCACAAATGTCATGGCCTCAATAACTGAAGTAAAAAAAAAGTCTCAACCGAGGTGCAACCGCACCCATTAACTCGGAAGAAACAAGAAGACAAAAAATGTATCTAAGTATCACATAAGTAAAACAAAAGTACAAAGAGCTTCAATAAATTGAATGTCTAAAGTGACATCGGATCAAAACGCTGCACATATCACTCTCTCATAACACAGTACAGCCCATGGAAAAAATCTTACACTAACGTACGAGGTTATAATATCACCTATCCCCGCTCACCTGTCACCACACAAATGTACAAATATCCATGTTCGCTAAAACATTAAGACATATCCTTGATCTCACCTCTAGTTCCAACCCTATACACATGTAGGACTGGAGGTGCTTCATGATCGAGACGACAAAATCCAGTAAAACCAACAGGTCGTTACTCAATATCTCATAAACCACTCTATGACTCACTCAAATCATAAAACTAATACCCACCAATCCAAATGTATTTTACATATGCAGACATTTGTGAGGGCATCTCGAGGTCGTATAGTTGAAAAGAATCGCAAGTCTCAAAATATAATTACCTCGCCCTGATTTTCATGGCGATATCTCCAAGAGAATGCAAGTGCCAAAACAAAATAGGAACCACAACCGAAACGTCATAGCAACGATGTTGACAAGGACATATCTCCAATGCGATCACTTATTGATCTTAAACCTACACTCTCAGCCACACTCACAACAACCTTAAATTCACGGTGATCTCCACTTGCGCAAGGCTCACACTTATACCACGATCATGCTCTAGCCATTTTATCTTCTAGCCTAAGGTAGACACAAAAATTTGAAAAACACGTATCCAAAGTACCCTTTAGAATCTCATGATCCAACATATACACACAAAGCACACTAAAATGTACATCTAAGAAACTGAAGAATCTCACACAATATACATCTAAAATCCTACCAACTGCCATGAAACTGAAGATCGCACAAGAAACCTGTCCACTTTGTCAGCCTCTATACCAACATATGTACAAATTGACCCGAATGACCTAAAATAAAACCCCTAGTGCTTAAGTTTCTAAACACAAAGATCAAGGTCAATCGGCTCTCACGCCGCAATACTCTCGCTAATCCTATCCTTTTTACCACCTTCACGATCACCTGTCACCTCGTCCACCCTCTCCATAGCCTTGGCCACCTTTTCTATAATCTTGGTCAACCTTCCTATTCCAATCGCCACCACGACCGTCGCCATTACGTTCACCTCCACTTTGACCTCTTCCATTGCCATGCCTGCCGCCACCACGGCTTCCAGTGCCTTGAGCACCGTTCCCGTGGCCTCTTCTAACATCTTGCTCTTGGCCTCTCCCACTAGTTGCACTACCCTGCGACATTCGTTGTGCCAGTGGAGGGGGCGGCCCCACACGTCGGGTTTGTTTTGTCAGAGGGTCAGGGAACATCAGGTTCATTAGTAGGCCGAAGCAAGGTCCATATTGGCTTGTGGGGCCCTGACCACATAGTGTCGAGGGCGGTCATGGGCCCATTGGATTGCATGGCGGTCATCACCCATATAATACATGCTCAATCGAAGGGTTTCTGCTGATGTCAGTCTGTTTTCTAACCTTTGAGGAGTGGCTGCCGCCTGTTGCGAACACTGCCACTTTCCAGTACCTTGAACTCCTTGAGCCAGGTTTCTCGCCTTCCACTGAGCCCTTGTCAATTAAGGAGGTTTACGCTCCTTCTCCATCTTAACCATCGTCTTATGTTTTCTCTTTCTTGAATGCTAAACCATCTTTTATGAACCTTCATGAGATGTGGAAAACGTCGATCATTATCATCAATTTTCTTTCCACTCCTACCAACCGGTTTGCTTGGCGTTCCTTCTGAAACCTTCCGCTTGCCTTTCCTGGCTTCTTTCAATTGTCTCATCCTCTCTTCTACTATCCCCACTTGTTTTAATATACCACTTAACTCCCCTTGCGCCGACGCACCCCTGATAACTTGCATAGGGTTATCACAACACTGGTCCTCCACTCCATCTTCCAAAATCCTTAACCTCAAAGAACTCTCAAACCCGCTATGGGCCTGCAACTTTAGCATGAGAGTATATACTTCCTCACTGAACTCCTCACAGATGAATAACAGCAACGTGCTCCACATTGTCCTTTCGTCCCACATCTTTGTGAAGTTGAAGTCATGGTAGTCGTGTAGGAACTTAGACAAGTTATTCCCTCGAAACACCAGGGCCTGAAGATTTAGGGTCATCTAGTCAGGTACTAACTCTCGCAGTAACACTTTAGCGAGACATAAGCTCCTTCAGAGCAGGATCTTAGCTAGTCTACTTTTTCCAGCCATGATGTTGTTGTTGGCCTGAGCACTCATGACAAATAATAGAACATCAGACTGTAGCATGAAAAAACTAAAAACAAATAAGGGCAAATAATGTTGTCAATATCCAAGCACACTAGCAGTTTAAACACCCATATGGCAAGGTTTAAGACCTTAGTTATCCCTACAATGACCTTATAGATGTAAGGAACAATATACAACCCACACAAGCATAACATGTCAAGTAAAACTATAGACTAATGGCATAAGTTGTCGTTACGACTAATAAATTTAGCAGCAAGATAATCATGAATATACCATTAAACATTGTATTAATATGATACGCATGCCTGAGGTAGTGTCAGTATCTCTTTCAGACATATAGTTGCTTAAATTTCATCCGATTGATCAAATTGCATATACGGGTCATCAGAGTTTACATAATTTTTGGCAATGTCGGCAATATTATGAAGGTCCCAGTTACAAAGCGAGGACTTTATTGGAAAATACAATTTGTATACTATCTCACGTACACGACGCCGGTGCCCCCATCCTCGTATTGTCCTCGTGGCTTTTGTTGTTGCTTCTATTATTTCTCGCTCCACAAAACATTCTCTCGCCAGAAACTCAAATAACAGGACTCGGAACGACGTTGAGGAAATAATAAATTTTTTAACGCCTCTGACTCTAACACAAATGGACACTGGTTCCTCTCTTTCCTATAATATTCCTCTTGTCCACTTCGTGGCTACTGCCTCAGCTAGCCATAAGGGCTTTGAAACCAGGTCCCCAGGTCCAAGTACCAACTCGATACCAAGTTAGTCCAAAAGGATGTTGAAACATGATGCGTCACCCTCACAACCACACCGTCTTGATCATCTTCGAATCCATATCTGCATTCATGACTCGTCTCGGCAATGACATCTCAAGTCTGCCCTCTCTTTCAGCTAGGAAGGTCATGTTAGGATATTTTTTAACATACGACATCTCAACTAGCTTCAACTCCCTCTAGATCCTGCTCATACAAACAAAGCGTCCAACAACACACCTCTCCTCACTATGTCGAAACCCTCATCTTACAACCCTCATTCTTGAAGTTAACTTTCAGTTATCTTTTACCAAAGTTTTATCTCTTCCAGCATTTACGGCCATCCAACACAAAAACAATAGCAATAATAATGCACGATAATAATAATGTACTTACAATTTCATAATATTAAATATTACGATAGTTTTCACTTATAGAAGTGAAATACTATTATAACGATATTAATAATAAACACCATAATGGTTAAATACATATCATCAAAAATTAAGATATAAATATTACATTAATTATCCATCATAACCATTAGCAAGTTCATATATGTGCCTCAAAACAAAAGAAAAACAAATAATAAAAATCGAAAGAAATTCCCAACAATAAAAATTTAGAGATGTAATAATAATAACAATGTTATATTCCACCTTCCAGACTTTGACAGAAATATATTGTGTCGATGGGCAGTGTAATCTTTTTTTAAATGGATAAAATTGTAAATTCTTAATCCCCGTTTGAGGATCAAGCCTCACTGCTTCTCCCTTCGATTCCAATATTTGTTCCTTGTAGACCCTCATCGATGAGGAAGACAACCTCCCCACACACGCTCCACGATGATCTGTCCCCTCGCGTGCTGATGAACCCGCCATATACGGTTGGAGAATTGACCCCTACCCCTTGTGGCATGGAGTAGTTGCTTTCCGCACTGATCATGGTCTGACAAGACTCAAACACTTTCCTCCTATTTAGTAGTGATGTTGTAATTTTATCATGAAGGGTTGGACGACAACACCCCATTATGGATCAGGAACATAGTTCCGGTGTGGGCCTCATTAATACTTACAACATAAGATTATAACTTCCTCAAAATCATCTTTAAGAAAAATGATAACTTCAGGATTGCAACTTATTTTAGGGTAGACTTCACACATTGATAATTTTTTGATAAATTCATCTTTCCAAGGAGCTGGTAACTTCATTCACTGCATCGGATATGAATTTTGCGCAACATCTCTAGCCCCTTTTTGAAGAGCAACCCAGATGTATAAGCTTAAATGAAAACACATAAGTGAATAAATAAAAATTGAGTAACTTATACAGATCGACGCAGATGGATATTTTTCAAATAGATAGGCTCAGATAGATAATTCATATGAATAACCATTAATGAGTAACACCATCAAATAAGATAAAATAACTTACATAACCTCACATGAATAAGCATTAAATAAGCTTACTTAAATGAATTTGACGCAAATGGATAAATTTAACATATACCCTTAAAGGGATAACCTCAAAAGGATAAACTCAAGCGCTTAGCTCCAACTACATAGATTCAAGTGGGTGATCTTCATCTGAAAGGACTAAAATGAAAGCCTCATACTACTCGGATCTCCTCACCAAATTGAACATAAATAAGATGGTTCCATGTAAGTCTCTTCACTATCTCGCTGACTACACTCAGGATCAAAATCCTCCTTGCAAAAACGGCACCATGAACATCTCTCGCCGTCTACTACTGCTTGTAACCAGGGTTGTCGAGCCCCGGCCCCGGGGCCCCAGCGGGGGTCCCGGAGGCCGGGGGTCGACACCCCTGGCCCTGGCAAAAAAAGTAAAAAAAAAAAATACAGGGGGGTGCGCAGCCGCAGCCTGCACCCCCTGGGCCAAACTGCAATATTGGCAGGGCGGGGG
>BFEA01000247.1:106826-150101 GCA_003427395.1 Chara braunii
GCATATGTCAGAACTACTCCAGATTAACGAAACGGCATTTATAGAGAGGGAGGGATACCAGCGTGTCATTTGATAGAAAAGTCACTCCCGTTCCATGCAGAGCCGAACCGGGTGGATGCACCGAAACATCAAGATTGCTCTCCATTAAATTCTGCAGCCAACAGGGCACCGCGTATTGCCAAATTAATCGGCTCGTCGTTGGCTTGACTGGGCTGCCACGCAATGGCACCCTGCATTGCCGAACGAATACATAGGTGGAGAGGTACCGAACGAAGGACATGCAGGTGATAGGCAGAGGATAGACAAATGGATTGATACGTAGACAGACCGGTCGATTATTTTCAGATTCATAACCAGATGAAAGAGGAAGGGCACGATCTATCACTACTCAAACCGACAGAGTACGAGCTGACAGAGACAGGACTGAACCCAGAACATGTAGGTCGGTGGATAGAAGATACTGCTCCTACGATGGAGTACTCAATACCAAGCATGCGAAGATGAACGAACGGCATGACTGTTAGATACGGATTTGGCAATTATGACCACATAAAATAGGCCATGCTTGCTTAGACGATTAGCTTTCCTTGAACCATACAACGACCTTCCGTTCACGAAACACACAGGAGGGGACACGTGCGGGATCTTGAATGGTGAAGAACGCCATGACCGATTACCACAAGGTAACATGGAATAAACAAGGTCAATACCACACTCTGATTATTTTTACACGGGGGCGAATGCATTCTCCCAAAGGGAATACAGTCGCTCCATTACTAAGGGCAACATGACCACATTGCCTTCAACCGCTTCTACAGGCCATCTATTAACAAATCAATTGGACACTTGAATGATACAATTCCGCAAAGTAACACAAGCAATCGCTTTGGTCAATTAGCTAGCAGCTTAGTAATCAATCAATCAAACATTCAATCAATCAATCAATCAATCAATCAATCAATCAATCAATCAGCTTATCAATCAACCAAACACCGAGCTGCAGTAAATCCGGCCTGAATCCTGGATGATAAAGCAGAAGACATAAGGCCAAGAAGTGGACTTACTTGGGAGGCAATTTGCCAGAAGATCTCACACCCTGTACTGCCGGCTCTGCATCTCGCATTGACGCTGGCTTCTTGAGGAGGGTTGGTGAACCGCTCTCCCCTACCGCACCTCCTTCCCTCCTGGGCCGCCGCTCGGGACTTGTCATACCTCCTTTCACTCCGTGCCTTGTGACACGTCTTGCCCAGCCCAAGATTCCACCACGTCGAGGCGAGGAGCCTCCACTCTCTTTGCCAGGGGCATCCTCCGTTACTGCTGAATTCCTACTTGTCTCAGAAACCCCTTCGCATTCTTCGGCAGCACCCAACTCCCTCACCGCCCCCGTCGGTGTGGACTTGATAGGTGGAGTGGGAGGACCACATTTCCCCAGCACAAGGGCAGCCATCAAACTCCCCCTACTGCCGTAGTTGCGCAAAGGAGTTGGACCCTTCTGCACTCGCGCCCATCCGTCCAACGAGCTCTGTAATGGCTTGCCTCCTCGCCCACGATCAAGAACAGCCTTTGGGGAAGAAGGTGCAGCACGAACATCTACGACGGGCTTGGGCGGAAGATGATGACGCGGGCTGGTGCGAATCTGGCGTGGACTCGCCCCCCGAGGCGAGCTCGGTGCTGATGTGGAAGGCGATTCAGCAACAGAGCCAGATCTCCGGGTGCTAATAGGCATCCTTCCTCGTCCTGCTCCCTCCTCCACCCGAACGGCATTGCCGGCTTTCCCAACATCAGACATAGTTTGAGAGGGTTCCCGCTTGACAGCTGCCACATCTGACGGTGGAGAACCCCCATATTGCTGCTCCAGCAAATTCTCTCTTCTTTCGTCGGAAATTTGGAGTTCCCCATTCTCAGTGGTCAGGCGCCTGCTAAGGGCAGCTCGCAACTGTTCAGGAGTGACTCCTCCCCCTTGGAGGATTGCCGAACAAGAAGTCGACGTGGATGGATCCCCTCCCATTACCTGTCCAGTTGCTTCCGAATYGGGCTCGTCATCACCTATATCAGCTGCTGCTGAGGAGCTTCCTTCCACAGCACTCCCCGTGCCGCCATGCTCCTGCAACAAAACGAACCCTAAAGCATTATAAGCGAAAGACTAACCACTGCCAATCAACACACACGGATACGTGCAGCATGCATCATTAGGCAATCGCAGCATAGAATCCATTTCGTAATGCCAGGGACAACGGGGACTTCACTAAACGGAAGAGAATCAAGACTAGCGACATAYTAATCGACAAAGCTATCAACCTAAGAAAGAAATTGCGACACCAATAAGGACCCAATCGACACACCAATCACGACGCTGACAAAGAGCAATCAACTGAAATACCAATCAAGAAGATAGATTTTCAACCTACCCTATGGTGCTGCTCGACTGTCAAGACGTTGAGGCAACCGGAGCCGAGCCCATCATCCTTGGATSAATCAATCGAGAGGATCATCATCAAATTGAGCAACGACACTGACCCAAGGTAGGATTGGGCGGAGGGATGGAGAGAAAGTAGGAATAGGGAGCAAAGGACAACGGCATGAGGAAATGGAAAGGATGMTAATTCAGGAGCASGCTTATTGCATACGACTTACCGAGGACAAGCGTCTCCGTGCACTGACCGTTCTCGTTGGCACCTCAGCATCTCTCTTCTTGCATGCGCTGCTTTGCAACTCCTTTCTCGCGCACTCCTCTCCTCCCCGCGGGCGAGACTTCAGAGAGTGGGCCGCCGCCATCGTCSGGACAATCTGACGCCGAGCCCTCTTCCTCTCAGGTAAGAGCGCCACATCGTCACCTCCCACGATATCCGCTGTTGCGGAATTGCCAAACTCAACAACGGCGCCATCACCTTCTAAAGCGATTCCCCGAGATCTCTTCCCCCTGGCTGAGACCACGTCAGAGCCCACAAGTTTCCTCGATGCCACGTCAGCACCAGCTAGTTTTGGCAACGCCACATCAGCACCCCCAAGTGCGGACGTGGGCTTACTGGCCCTAAGGAGGTCAGGAATTCGAATTTGCTTGGGCGGCATGTTTGATGAACCTTTTTCCGACTCCAGATGATTGATTGTTCGGTATACACTATAAACTTGCAAAGAATTGCAGCCGGAGAATTTTCGCCCGCCTACCGGCAGGCCAGCTGTTGGCCACGCCTTTCATCCCTCCGCACTCYCATGTACGAATTCCAGTRCCCGGAGAATCTTCCCCACTCTGCCCCGCCCGTCGGCCACACCTGGCCTCCCTGTCCCTTCCTACAATTCCGTCACCACCGATGCCCTCAGAGACATCGCAACGACCCGACAATGGCAAACCTTCACTCATGCACTCGGCTACTGGAGTTGAGGAGGATCTGTCCCTCTTCTACTCATCTGCTAGAACCTATAATCAGAAGTCTCCCTAACGTATGGTTGATTGCATTCGCCAATCCTTAGCTCAAGGAATACATGCACCGGAGCGACCAACGTTGGTAGAGCCATGTCGTGGTTGCCGGCCGAAAATAGAGGATGAGGAGCAAGAGGAATAGTGGAAGGAAAGAAAGAAGGGACGTTCTGAGGCAATCTTCGTGAAAAACGACTACACATGCTAACACCGAATTTTCTCGTGTATAGGGCATGCTGATGTAGTACAATTCATCTCCCTATGCTGACTCACGAACGGTACAGGTCGTGCTCTCTATGTCTAACTGAATCGGACTACCAATGAGAGAGCATGGCTTCATGCCAGCCCCAGGCGGACGGAGGAAAGAAAGATAAGACAAGACGGATAACAACCGAGTAAAGGAAGRAGGACAATACCTAGGAGGAATGCCGCTGRCACCATGAAATAAACAAATGCTGCAGTAACGGAGGTCACATGGTAGACAATTCGGGAGGAAAACACCTACATCTTTCATGTCTTGTCTTGCCCACTACGCCTTCTATGTCCTATCAACGTGCTGCGCCAAGAGAAGTTCCACACAAATGCCGGGAGAAATATCAGTGCGGTAATCCATCAATGAAAAAAGTGCTCTCAGAAGAATAGCAAATGGGAAAGAAAGGAAGGAAAGAAACAAAAAAAGTTAGAGAAAACACACAGGACAGATATGTTATCATCCACCGAAAGAGTCTGCAGAGAGACTAAAAACAAATTGCTGTTCCACGCACATCAGCCTCTTCACAGACACCTGGTGGCTGTGCGAAACGACGTTCTGCTTCCCCGCAAGATGACACTCATCACGTGATGACGACCTCCACGCAAGCTTCCCCAACCAACCACCTCTGCCAGGTTCATCTTGCACTTTCAGCTACAGAGAATAGCATCAGAATTCCCTGGATGCTCCAGCTGAATTCCTCCTCTGGGCAAGCACCCATTCCCCGTCACATTATCGCTCCCTCACCTTCAGATTGATCCTCCACCTCCTCCTACTCCTCCTCCTTCCATCCATAGGTCAAGCAGGTCCATAGAACGGCACGGAGAATACCTAGCGGAAGGTAACTGTTGAAGTCGTCGCAACAACAGCAACCCGTCTGAATGTCGACTTGATGACTTGACTGACCCCACAGGCGAGACACAGATCCACTCGGCAACCTCGAACTGGACCGCGATCGGGGTCGACACGTGTAGTCGGGCAGAGCTCAAGCCGGCTGCTGAGAGCCAGGAACTCGAGCGGGGCGTAGCAGCGACGAATGCCGGCAGCAGTTTACCGTTGGGAGTCGGCTAGTTGACTTCTCGCGCCATTTTGACGCTCTACAGCCGTTCCCGCGTCCTCATGCGGGACTTGTCCACTCTGCGACAGCGCGCTCCTTGGGAGTGCGCGACAAGGAGCTCGACGACAAGAAAATGCGACCTTCGGTAAGTGCGCCTTGCGCTGGATCGATCTTGGTCGGTCATTTGCCGACTTTGCGCAATGGTCCGACCGGCTTCGGCGGGTTGAACGACCTCCTTTCGTTCGTTGCGAAGCTCTCCGAGCGGTACCGGTCGTCGTACCCCTTCGGCCAGCCTGTTTTATTATCCTAAGTAGTCGTTATACCGTCTTCGGGCGTACTCACACTATCACTATCTCAAATGTATCTGACCGCATACGGATTGGTCCTGTTGGCATGGTCCCTGATGCTACCGGCCGTAGCCGGTATCGCCCACCTGCAGGTCGGGAGCAGCCCCCTCATGTTCTCTCGTGAACACAGTTCTGGCTGTTACGGGGTTCCCCGTATTGTAAGAACACTTATTTCATACATATTAATCATAAATATTACGTCAAAAAAAATGAAAAGAAACAAAATTATACTTTTTTTTCTTTTTTTTTTGAACCCCTCCAGTGCTAGTGGTGCTGATAAAAGCAGACACCTCTAGCACCTAGGGGGGGCTCCATCTATTGGTGGGGAGCATCGCCTGCTGGAAAATGGGTCCAGCGTCTCAAATACATAATGAAATTGAAGGATATCAGGCGAGAGGATTGACCGACGCCTGCCACCATTCATTGCTCTGGAATCCAAAGGATTGGTTGAGCAGCTAAAAGGAAAATACCTGCTTTTACACCCTGCCGTCTCCCCCCGAACATAACGCACCCTAAAAATAAACAATGCAAGGCATGTTTCCGGCCCAATACAGTCAAAATGAGGGTGTGTTGTGTTCGGGGGAAGCCGGTAGTTCCTTCCTCCCCCAGCTATCCCTAGGTTATATGAACCATAAAATTGTCCCATTGTTGTAGAATATCGTAGAATTTTTTTTAGCTTTTGTTTGTCTGCTAGAAGATGCTCTGTGACGAACTGTTTTCTGCAACCGCACGATTTTTTGTGCAAGGCTACTTCGGGGGTTGAATCGGGAGGGCCCGCTGGATTACATGGGTGCCCTTGCTTTTCTTGTTTTTCGGAATCGAGGTCGGGGTAATCTTGTGACGGTTGGTAGTTGATCGCGGCTTAGCGAGCGCGAAAGATAACTATTGTTATAGCTTCTTTCTTGTTCTGCTGTGGGAAATGAGAATTTTGGCGCGATCATCGCGCGGGAGAATCTTTTTGAATTTTCAACTGATGTCGAGCTTTTGTGGGCTCTCGGAAATTGCGTCGTTCGAAATTTCTTTTTGCAATTAGGATTTGGATTAGGAATCTGGGCGCATCTCAATTTTTTTTGCACGACGCTTCTTGCTTGCGCAGGCTTTGCCGCGTTAGGATCGGTGTTCTGACTTTTCCGCGCCTCAATCCTTACATGTAGCTGTAACATTTGTTTTGGCGGGCATAATTGCAATTGTAATCCTCTCGTTCTTTATATCTTTTGTGGCGTCCCTGTGCGAGCGTACTTCTTCCTCAGTCCTATTGGCTTAAACGCGTGCATGACCGGATCGATGTGTGGAGTGAGGCTACGCCCCCCACGTCGCGGCCCAGCCATGCAGACGTAGGCACTTCCTTCCTCCTCCTTCTTTTCCACTCAGGCACAACCCCGAGGATCTCGCGCAAGCATGCATGCTACAAATTTCCCAAGCGTGATTAACTCGATCTCTAAGAATTTTGGAAGTTAGGGCGGTCGAGAGGATTGACTAACGAGCAAGAGTTGGAAGGTGAGTAAAGAGTTGGGCGATCCGACGAGCTGGTGTTGGGCATGCGGGGTTGACGTGGGGCCACGACGGACTGTGGCGCACGGGCGAACCTGGCTTGCATGCTCGGACTAAGCGGAGTGACAACTCTGAGTGGGTGCGAGGTGAGACTGTCCTCATTGGGATGTTATGGGGAGAGAGAGAGAGAGAGAGAGAGAGAGAGAGAGAGAGAGAGAGAGAGAGAGACAGACAGACAGAGAGAGAGAGAGACAGACAGACAGAGAGAGAGACAGAGAGAGAGAGAGACGGGGTGTGTTGTGGTGATGTTTCTCTTCCATCCTTCTGAGCAATTTTGGTATTCGGCGTCAGTCGCCCTTGTCTTTTTTTTATCGGCATCGCATATTTTTCTTTTTCCTTGTTTCCCTTCTTAGGAGACTGGTGTATGGATTGTTTTCCACCACTCCCTGTCTTTGTGAATCGGCAAATCTGATTGATTGGTTACCGGCGATCGAGCCTTGTGCGATCTCTGGACTGATTGGCTAAAACATTGTTGCATAAGGATCCTCGATTCCTTCTGTTTGTATGCAAGCTAGATGCATGGATGTTAGGTGTGATTATGTCTGTATATGAATTAGATGAGCATGTTAGACAATTCGATGACCGTCTCACTATAGGACAATCCATCTCGCGAACTATTGGCTTTCATCCATGTGATCGAAGGACAGGTCCCGTGTGCGCACGCATAGGCTCGATCAAAGATGATCGTTGCCTACACGCGCGTCTGCGAAACTTGAAATCGACCAATTCCCCGAATGACTGTTTTTCCACCCCGAGCTGCAGCATGAATTTCAACGTTCCCTTTCGTATCATTGACTGCGAATGCTTGAGGCATCGAAAATTCCGGGAATATTGGGAGCACTCTTGTTTGTTTGTACCACCGGGGGCGGGACGTCTGGAATTTCCCTACTTGACGGGAAACGAACGTATTTGCGAGTGGGACCTCGATCAGGCCTTGGGACGTATCCCCCATCTCCCTCACTACTCTAACCCATACACGTGTCACGTTATCACGAAGCCCGGGATCATTATCTTGGGGACCGAATTCCCTCCCTATCACCACGTCCTACCTTATCACACCTTAACCGTCGTCCCCTGACTCACAATCGCTCTTTACTGGCCCCAACCCCCGTGCTCGGAGTGTTTGCAGGACCACGGGTACCGAGCCTCCTACTTCCACAAGCGGTTATCGGGTAGCTGAAAATTCGGGAATGAAAATTATGAAGTGAGATTTTTGGGCAGTATGAAAATCCTGAATGGTCCTGAAGTGGTGAAAGGTCCGAAGACCCTGAAAACCACTTGTTTAGGCACGCTGCATCCTGAAGTGGTGAAGGGTGTCATGAAGTGGTCAAGTGAGAGTTTTTGGCAGTCTGAAAATCCTGAATGGTCATGAAGTGGTGAAAAGTCCGAAGACCATGAAAACCACCCTTCACCACTTGAGGATGCAGCCTGCCTAAACAGGTGGTTTTCAGGGTCTTCGGAGCTTTCACCACTTCAAGACCATTCAGGATTTTCAGACCTGAACGGTCCTGAAGTGGTGAAAGATCCGAAGACCCTCACTTGTTTAGGCAGGCTGCATCCTGAAGTGGTGATGAAAAATACGACTCTTGTTAACCTTCTTTCCCGACTTCATCCGACGAACTCGCTCGGAGGAAGAATGGTGGGCGTACAACCTCCGATTGAGGCCGCCCGCGCCAGATTCAAAGACTCACGATGTTCAACGTCGACAAGTGACAAGCCAGCGGGATAACCATAGCGTCCCGACGGTGCACCAGATATGGCCCCGACCCAGACGACGGAACAAACGGAGGCGGTAGCTCTATTTCCCGAAGCACAAAACATGACTCTAGTCTACGCCTACCCTCCTGCATTCGTATCCCGGAGCTTGCCACAGGAGATCTCAGTTCCAACCTGAGACTCCATCCCCCACACTTTCCTAAAATCCTTTTCACACCCCTTTTCACACTTCCAATCCCCCTCACACTCCGATCAGAAAGTCGCACCAGGCGTGAGGTTGGTATCGGAGTTGACACGTGGCAGGCCCAGAGATTGCCAATCATGTAGGATATAAGAGACGATCTGGCGAACATGGGCGTCCTAGACAGAGGAACATGTCACGACACGACCCTGTAATAACCCGAAGTAGATCGGCAGGTCGGCAGACTGCCAATATGAATGTGAACCCGACACCAAATATTGGTGGGGCCCTAGCCCCTCGAGCACGCGCACCAACGGCCCCGCCTGATCTATACCTCTTTGACCCTGCACATCATTTGGTCGGAGCATGGCTAGCCACGCTGCGCGCACAATAATACGACAATAACGAGGCCAGGATCAACATCCCCGCCAGATTGGGAGAGGATGCGCACCATTGGTTTACTACTTACGTCTGGATAGATCTCCTGACCTTCGAAAGGGACTTCTTAAACCGATTTGATTATATCCACCCTGAACAGGCCTTCTTCATGATTAAGGATCGAGTCCAAAAGCCCCTCGAATCTGTCACCGAATACCGCAGTAGGTTCTATAGGTTGTTTGTTAAGTCAGAACGGGGCGAGGAGGTCGGGAGAGATTTGTTCATCGATGGGTTGCGGAGTCGTGTAATGAGGGCGAAATTGCAAAAGCAGTTCTCCTCAATCAACCACACCATGCAACAGATCATGGACGTTGCGGAGGAAATAGAGAAAACGTTTACCGGTAACTTCTTAGAAGGGGAATACCACGCCAAGGAAGGGGACTTTTCGAAATTGGCCATAGCGAACGCCGTATTAGCCGCGCTCCAAAACAAATTTGAAAACAGGGTCTTCGTCGTCGCCCCCGTCATTTACCTATAACATGTTGTAGCTAAGAGATCGATACCGGACACAACCATGAGACTGCATGTGATGGTCACACCTACGCCTCCCCCATCTACTCCTCCCCCAGATCCCCCCGCGAAAGCAAGTGAGTCAAATGTCATACTGGAGCTAACTCGAACACTGGTTAGCCTGATGCAAGAAAGCAAGAAAGAACAACATGAGCATAATGCCCGAATAGAATCCCTGATGAGATCGATGCGCCCAATTATCGTTCGAGTTGCGCCCATAACACAAGTCCCAGGCCCCGCTCAGACTATGGGCGGTGCGGCGCCTAATCTAGGCGTCTGCTACACATGTCACCAGCCCGGCCACCTAGCCCGAGACTACCCCAACCGACCGGCGCAAGTTCGGGTAGGAGCCACCTTTGTGGCAGCAGCACCAGTGGCCAACGGACCAGGAAAAGTGGGCACGATGGTTGAGGAGATGGAAGACACTAATGGTTAACCACCACCTGAAATTTCATAATGAAAGATTATGAAGTGGTATGAAACCGTTGAAATGACCTGAAGACACTTCAGGTCATTTCAGAAGTTTCGGGTGGTTTGGAGGACAAATTTTATGTTTTTTTTTTTTTTCCTACCTGTTTTTTCAGCCACTTCAGGTCATTTCAGGAATTTCAAGAAGGGACCTGAAACCGCCCTAATGATCTGACGTGGCTGAACCTTCTGAAAGGGGTTTCTGGTACCCCTATCAAAATGGTTGGATGGGGGTACCTGAAACCCCTTTCAGAAGCTTCAGCCACTTCAGGTCATTTTAGGAATTTCAGGTGCGGACCTGAAAATCGTTGAAGTCGCTAAAGCTTTTGAAAGGGGTTTCAGGTACCCCCATCCAACCATTTGGATGGGGGTACCTGAAACCCCTTTCAAAAGCTTCAGCCAATTCAGGTCATTTCCGGAAATTCAAGTGGGGAGCTGAAACCGCTGAAGTGACTAAAGCTTCTAAAAGGGGTTTCGGGTACCCCCATCCAACCATTTGGATAGGGGTACCTGAAACCCCTTTCAGAAGCTTCAGCCACTTCAGGTCATTTCAGGAATTTCAGATAGGGACCTGAAATCGTTGAATTGGTTGAAGCTTCTGAAAGGGGTTTCGGGTACCCCCATCCAACCATTTGGATGGGGGTACCTGAAACCCCTTCCAGAAGTTTCAGCCACCTCAGGTCATTTCAGGAATTTCAGGTGGGGACTTGAAAACGGTGAAGTGGCTGAAGCGTCTGAAAGGGTTTTCAGGTACCCCCATCCAGCCATTTGGTGGGGACCTGAAGCGACTGAAAGTGACCTGTACATAGTGTGTGTTGTTAACCATCTCTCACAGAAGGGGGGGGAGTCCGATAGTTACTACTGAGGAAGATGCGAAACTTATCCCGCTTGATCAATACATCTCCCTGGGCTACCCAGCGTTGGGAATGATCGGA
Organism: Chara braunii; assembly: GCA_003427395.1. Classification (NCBI taxonomy): domain Eukaryota; kingdom Viridiplantae; phylum Streptophyta; class Charophyceae; order Charales; family Characeae; genus Chara; species Chara braunii. The sequence goes on from BFEA01000247.1 coordinate 117,695, forward strand.
ACCATCCGCCCAGCGAACGAACAACAGGAAATAGCGGAATGGAGACCGTCCCCCGGAGGAATGGAATCGGGTGGCCCTGCCTTCGTTACAGGAGAAATTAATGTCTTGAACATCGTCCGGGCCTTGGACCATCGCATCCCCCTGCCCATTGGACATTTGTTGTCCATATCGGAACAGGCGAATGAACGAATGTTGCAGCATTGCAAGGCGAACCGGAAACGGTTTGCCCTTGCTAAGCAAGCAGCCATCAAAGGGAAAGCCCCCGCCGGTGAAAACAAGCCCGATGCCCCCAACACCTCGGACCCAATACGGTTAGGACTCATTCGAAAAGACGATCATTCCCTGCGCATTAAGGCCATTCCGTGGAAATCCGCAGAATGTGACATAAACATCTGAGGAAATCTGTACAATGTTATTATTGACTCAGGGGCCGTGATCCTAGCCATTTCCTTGAGGGTCGTGGAATGGGCAAGAAGAAAAAAGGATTTGATCCCGTTAGCAGAAGGAGATCGCCTTGTCTTTGCCGACGAGGAAAAGATCAAGGTGGTAGGAAGGATGACAAATGTTGCGTTTCGATTGAAAAAAGTTCACGCGTGTCGTGGTACTAGACGTAAATACATACGATGTTCTTTTGGGATTACCAGTCGTTACCGCACTAAGAGTCAATCTCGATTTCGAAAGGCAATTAATCATCCTTTGGAATACGGGCTGGAAACCGTACGTCATCCCGATGCGTCTAACTCTCTGAACTACGCTCCCTATGACCGAAAAACTCTCCTCGGGAACGGGGAACTGCTCCATGTGATCATCTGGAGGGGTCCCCTCAAAGAAACGGACCAGAGGGGAAAGGAACCAGAACTATCAAATAGCTCCTCTGAGAGCGAGGACGAAGCGGACCCAAAGATCTGGGACATGGCGCACCAACTGACTCGCTACCTTGTTCGGCAGAAAACAACGAAAACATTCGTCCTTACGGAAAGGAACATCCAACGGACGCGAGCTCTAATCTTAGGCGAACTACTCGTGCAAATATCCCGAATGACCAATTCTTTGAAACCCCCTCGGACCCTATACGAAGCCACCACCCCATTTCTCTAGAGATACAGTGACAAAAAAACATTTTGTGACATTACGAATTTACCTCATTTCCTGCTTTCTACAGGGAAAGAGGTCTGATTGCTGTGACAAGGTGCCGAGGACGGAGCTTTGAACCCCCATGGGCGCGGCAACGCTTACGAACGTAGGATCAAGATCGCTAAGAAACCCGTAAGCTTGTGAGACATCGACGATGGCGTGACACCGGAAGAACACGTGGCAATCAAGGAAAAAGATGCCCAAATAGTCGCCACGGTGTTCTCTTGGCGATCAGACAACTCATTCATTTCGGCTCCTTCACAAGGGAACGGTAGTAAAGTGGGCACGAAACAAGTAACGGTTAACATACACGAACAACTTTATGAACTACATGTCCCCCAGTACGTGCCCGACGAAACTGATCGACTAATCGCAGATATCCTAACCGAATATCAAGGGACGATTAGCGTCAAGGATACAGATATCGGGCCGTTGTTAGTTATTCAGCACGAAATCCAAACCGGAACGCACCCACCAATCCACTGCAAGCCATACTGATACTCCCTCGCCGAACGAAGGACGGCGTTGGAATGAATCAGAGAATTCGAAGCTAACGGTTGGATTGAGCTAGCTACCGGACCATGGTCATTCCCCGTAGTTCTAGTTCCAAAGAAAAACGGGTCGATCCTCATATGCATCGATTATAAAAAGTCGAATGACATCACGATCAAAGATGTGTACCCCCTTCCCCGGATTGATGATTTGTTGGATGCGATTGGGTGTGCTAATTATTTCGGTAAGTTCAATATTCGTCATGGGTTCCATCATATCCTAGTTAAGGAGGAGGATCGACAAAAAACGGCGTTCGTACTGTTCGAAGGCACTTGGCAGTGGGTTCGTTGCCCTATGGGAATATGCAATGCACCGACTACCTTTCAGAGAGCGATGAACGTCACATTCCAGAACTTCGTCAACAAGACCAAACTGACCCAGGGAATGATCAATTTTTGCGTCATTGTGTACATAGACCATATCCTGGTGTATTCGAAATCGTTTCGCGGACACCCTCAACACATCGAACGGACGCTGGGGGCGTTGCGAGATGCTGGGTTCAAGATCGCACTGGAGAAGAGTGAGTTCTTCCTTTCGGAGATCTCGTTTCTAGGGTACGTAGTGACCCGAGGGGGTTTGAGGCCAGATTCGAGAAAAGCCGAGGCGGTTCGAGAAGCTCCCATGCCGACGTCACTAAGACAGGTTTGAGTTTTTCTGGGGCTGGCCTCATACTACCAGAGGTTTATCAAGGGGTTCGCGGTGATTGCTCGGCCTTTGACGAACCTCCTGTTTCCCCTCCATCCGCTTCTCGCTCGACAATTTCAAGCACTCTTTAACTTTTTTTTCAAAGTTCTTTTCATCCTTCCCTCTGAAGTGGGACGTGGAGTGCGAACAAACCTTTGTCGCTTTGAAGGATGCCCTGGTTTTCGTGCCTATTTTGATTCGGCCCGATCTTGAGAAGCAATTCATCCTCATCACAGACTGGCAGCCCAAAGCGATCTCTGCTATTTTGGCCCAGAAGGGGAAGGACGGCCACAAACACGTTATCGAATACGCCTCGCGAATTGTACCTCACGAAAGAAGGAACGATTCGGCCCCTCAAGGCGAGTGCTACGCGGTTGTTTGGGGAAGTGAACACTTTCATCCATATCTGTACAGACAAAAAATCCTCATCGTCACAGATCATGAGCCCCTGGCTCTCAGGAGGCTCACCAACTATACGGGCATGATTGGGCGATGGGTTGTCCGGCTACAGGAATAGGACTTCGACATCATCCACAGGAAAACGAAAAAGCACGGGAACGTCGATGGATTGCCGCAACTTCATCGACCAAGCAAGGTGGCCAAAGGTGAAGAGATCAACCCGTGGAAGGAGCCGGAGCCAGCCAAGGGACCCCTGTACGAAGAAGTGATCATTCTCCCCCGAACCTCCAAGAAGTGACACGTGGACACGATGGCGATGGGTGAAGAAGGTAACTCTAGAGGCCCCCTTTCTCCCCTCTCATCTTCTTCTCTTCTCTCCTTGCCGGACAAATTCTGTTATTTTTGCAAAGCAATATCGTGAGTCTATTCGGTTTCTATGCATTCTAGTGGCGAAGGGTATGTCGAGTGGGTAGACTGTGAAGGGTATCTCTCTCGGGCCCATGGCTCCTATATCTAATATATGAACGCGGATAAAGCCTGGTTATGTCCCTTGTGTCGAACCCATAAAATCCCGACGGAGGCTCGATTCCTCGAAGCCACGTTCAAAGGGTTGGAAAAGACACGCAAATTTCGACGGGTGGAAGTATGGACAAATGTTGTTTTGATAGCCACGGTGGTCAGGAACTCCCTCCGAGAATTCACCAAGGAAGATTGGAGGCGGCCTAACAAGAGGGCACGGGATTACAGATGGAACGACGGATGGTTAGAAAAACGAAAGACTGATGGTTGTGGGATTTGGATGTCGGTGCCTCATTCGTTCATGAGGTACGACTGGATTAAGTCGGCCCATGAAGAAACTGCCGCTCACTTTGCTATCAGGATCACGAAGGCAACAATTGACAAAAACGAATGGTATTGGTCCAATATCCGAGACAATGTTAAATTCCTCGTTAAAAATTGTCCGGTCTGCGCAACATACAAGGCGCTGTTTCAGCCGCCTAGGTCGATAGTGCCTACCGTAGTTGAGCGGTGTCAAGCGCATCGGTCCAGCACGGGGACCCTCCCGGTCGCGTCACGCAGGATTGTGCAGGACTTATCGCGTAAAGCGTTTGCCGCTCCGGCCGAGTGCGTCAGTCGTACCTCTCGCGAGCCCCTACGACAGGATAGGGTCACGCGAGGCACCACCTACCTCCACTTGCGGGAGCTGTCACCATCCCTTGGGTGGGCGTATCCCCGCCGAGCTACCAGACGACATGCGAAGGCTTTTCGTATGCAATCGCAGAGGTGGCCAGGCTGAGGGCGTTTCTCGTTCATTGTAGCATAAAGGGTACGCGTGGTCAACGCCACTCAATCGGACCCGCAAGCAAATCGACGCATTGGGGGGCTGAGGTCCCAAGCACGACTCGTCGTCAGTCGACTAGGACGCAATCTACTCACCACGCTTTACACTATACTCGAAAATTTAAAATACGCACACACACAAGAAGAACAAAACTCTCTTAGTCCCTTCAGTATCCGACCCATAACCTTTTAACACGGTAATCGGCTAGGCATCGCGCGCGAGACTCGAGATAAAACCGCGCGGGTGCTAGGCCTTTCTCATATCGACCAGCGATGCAAGCGTACGCAAGCAGTTGCAACGATGGAGTACTATGTGGTACCCACAATCGTGTGACCCCCGATAATTTTGGGGGTCACGCTTCGACACTCAAGTGTCGGCTGACACTCGCCAAAAGAGGTTAATCTCTCGACGCTAGACAACCGCCAAGGCGGTTGATTACCGCACCCTCTTCTGCACCCTGAGGAGAGTGGGTGGTACACAGGTTCAAACCTGTGGTGACAGGCAGCTCTTGAGGCCTAGGAGGCAAACTCCATTATCCAGGGCCTGGAGAAAAATCAAGGGGTTTGATTTTAACGGCTGCCACAGACTACAACGTCCAACCATAATAACTCTAAAGAGTAAAAGATAAAGGGGGATCTTCCTTTTCCCTTCAAGACATAATTTGTTTAAACCTTACACGAGGTCACAGCGAACCGTACTGATATTGAATATTTACGGATAAACGGGAGCTTATGCATATATGAGGGGTTGTGAATTGCGGGGCTATCACTTCTCATAACCACTGTAGGGTTTCCCTTTTTGCCATTATAGCTATGTCAATTTGAGTAAGGATAACCCAAATAGTCAAGCAAAAGTTTGTGTGGTATTAGACGATCACTCTGACATCAGTTGTGGGATTTTTCCGTCAGCATTCACACAATACTCTGACTATCACCAAACTCAATTCAAAAGATTTTATAAGCATACCTACGGTCACACAAGGTTCAAACAACAACAACATCACACACACTAAGGGAGTCAACTTTACTGCTTTTATGCGGCTCACACCCTGCCTGGTGCATACAAACCCCAACTAATTTCCACCATCCCTAAAATAACGGTACTCAGTCTTTTTAAAAATGACCATTTAAAAAGAAGTCTGGGTGAAAAACCCTAATAAACATAAAAACCCACAAAAGTCAAAACCTTAGTTTGAGATGCAGAAGCAGGGAAGTTGTGTCGTAAACCGATGAATCGACAACCGACATGTTATTAGTGATAACAGAAGAATGATTTTTTGTAGGATCAGGCCGAACGAGTTAAGCCTTCAATCGAATTCTTAGACCTGCATCACATTTCAGGCCAAAACGAACCAAACTTTGTTTAAGGAGAACGTGCTCCATGTCTATCCCTAACTCTTCTATTAATCTCTTCCTCATCTTCTTCTTAAAGGATCCCAGAAATCACTATCAATTTTTGACAGCATCTCCCCTAGACAGGGTGGACTGCCAAATTCTGCCTCGCAGAAAATAATCTAACTCTCCAGATTCTACAAAATTTCGGCAGCGCTTCCCGTAGAAAAAGTGTCTTTTCAGAATTTTCAGGAGTCAAAAAATGACTACTCCTTCAAATTTGTAAGAATTTCGGCAACGCTTCCAGTAGGAACTTCCCGTAGGAAAAGTGCCTTTTCAGAATTTTCAGGAGTCCAAAAATGACTACTCCTTCAAATTTGTAAGAATTTCGGCAGCGCTTCCCGTAGGAACAGGAAACTGCCAAAATTTACACAAAGCTGAAATTGCAAAGACAAACTCAACTATACTTAGGATGAACTTCTGACACTTGCTTGATAGTTAGAGGTGAATATAGTCTATGCGATCCCTTTCAGGAGATGGTATCGTGAGTTAGCATCAGTCCTTACTTCAAGTACGGTCAGTCTTATCAAATCCCAAACTTCCCATCATTCATATCGTCTACCTATAGCTCCAGCACTCGGCGAGCATCTAAAGCGACTAAGCTATCAAAAGAAAAATACCCTAGAGATAAACCTCAAAAACATACATAGGTGAGCACAACAACATCTCTCACCTACCCACAGGTTCCTTTCCAGGTCATATAGTTCGTTCAAAAAAAAATCGTTATTCCTTTTTTACCCTTCCTTACATAAGACATATGATCAACCAGCCCAACTTATGGATGTGACTGACCTGCCAGTTTATATGGCTAGGCCACACCAACTTATGATACCCTACCCCGGTAAAATAAGTATAGGTAAGGCATATGACCAAATCATACCAAGCTATGGTGTGACCAGTTTCTGCCTAAACGATTGACATAAGGCGTATGACCGGGCCGCACCAACTTATGGTGAGGCTGGCCAACCTGAACTTTCGACATGCACAAAGAACTGAACCACCTCAACTTATGAGGGGTCCAGCCTCTGCCTGAACAAACAACGAGAGACATATGACCAGAACACAACAACTTATGTTATGCCCGACCAACCCATACAGTGACATATAGCATAAACAAGGTTACTCAAATTATGAGTAGTCTAGTCCCGCCTAAACAGCAACAAGCGCGTGTGACCGAACAACTCACAACTTATGCGTTCGCCCGGTCTTCGCAACACAACTACATTCAATAAATAGAGTCACTCTCAAATTTTGTCTTCAGACGAGTGATCAGGTCACCTCAGCTCATGAGGATCCCAACCCAAAGGTCGATTGTGTTTAGAAAAGGAAATAACCAAACTTAATATACCTTTTTGTTTTGTGTTATCAAGGACATAGGACCAACTACCCAACTTGTGGATGAGTCAACCTGCCCAAAGTTACCACACAATTTTGTATTATTCATCTTCTTTCTCCTCTGCTTTGTCTGCTACCAGCTTATATGTCTGAATCTCCCAACTCATGGTGCTCAGCCTGCCAATGATATACATAGTATATAGTTGTATCAGATTGTATACTCGGGTTCCACTTATGTTCGCGGCTCGTGACTTGGTCACACCAACTCATGGTGTGACTAGCGTGTCAAACAAGTAGACATAAGGCATATGACTGATCCACACCAACATACGGTGTGGTCAATTTCTGCCTAGACAATCCACATAAGGCGTATGACCAGGCCGCACCAACTTATGGTGAGGCTGGTCAGCTTGAACATTAGGCATACACGAGGAACTGAACCACCTCAACTTATGAGGAGTCCAACATTTGCCTGAACAACGACAAAAGGCATATGACCAGAACGCAACAACTTATGTTGTGCCCCGACCAGCCCAAACAGTTACATATGGCGTAGAGTAAGGCTACTCAACTTATGAGTAACCTAGCCTAGCCTCGATAAGTAACGAGTGCGTGTGACTGAACAACCCGCAACTCATGCGTTCGCTCACCCTCCACGACACAACAACAAGTAAAGTCACAGATCTGTCTTGTCTGAATTCACACATTGTCTGACTTCATCATACATACTTGCCAATTTTACTCTTTCAACACATGTCCTGAAATCAAACAAGTAAACAAACAGCTAGCTTTCTCAATCATACTTACAGTCAGGCAATAGCAAAACGATAATGCAGTTTCAGGATAGGATCACATGCATAAAACGACCGTTATACCTGAGTGTTCCCTGCCTCCAGAACCCCGCCTGGGCTCCGGCAGAGCTCCCTCAATCGGTGGGTGGACCTCCTACAAGGTCTTGCTGCGGTCCTACGGGTTGCAATCCCGCCTGCCGCCTTCCTCTCGTAACCTCAGAGTAGACTTAGAGTAAGAAGGGCAGAAGGAGAGGTTTCAGATGCTCGAGATACAGAAGAGGGACAACTCAACTCGCTTGAGAGGGTCTTGAAATCTTCATGCGTCTGAGGGCCCCGCAATGGCAGCCAATAGCGCAACAGACTGGTCAACTTGAGATCAATATGAAGCACCACCAACACTCTGACGATCTCTAAGTCGCAATAGTAGCCCCTGTGTAGAGTCGACCCACTCCCTCAAGTCGTCGTTCCTCTGATTAAAACACCACTCCTCAAGGATGGTAAAAAGCGCAGTAAAGCCAACCGAACTATGGCCAATATGCAAATAGCAACCTCATGACAACCTCTGAAGTTGCAGCAGTAACCCGTCCGCAAACCCTGTTCACACTCCCAAACCACCGCATGTCAACCACTGACCAGAACACAAATTGCGCAGCTAGAAGCAGGCCGTTCAAATAGAACACGTCCCCATGTTCTATCTGAGACAAAGTAATCACTGTTGAGCTCCACTGGATGTTGTCCACACAACAATTAAGAATGACGCAATACGACAAAGTGCAGTCAGAGCAGCGATCCGCCTGACACACGCTCAACCATCAATACCCGACATTCTGCAACCCATGGGTGTCGCTACAAGTTCAAGTCTTCTACTGTGACAGTCCGTAGCCGGTCGAAAACAACAACCTTAGTCTAATAAAGCACATCTATAGTTTGTTGGGAAGGACTATAACCGCAACATTCCTCCTCAACCTCAGTCCAACCTTTCTACATGTTTGTAGTAGTAGCTCACAGTATAAGCACCATACGGCCCAGTAACAAAGGAAGGGAAAGCACAGTGAATCCTAACGTGAGTGCCCAGCAAAACCACAGCATCCCCAACAATCACGTGCAACGTCTAGACATCATACTGGCGCACAGAGTCAAAAGCCCTAGACCACCGTACTGCACAACAAGTGCAGCACAACATACTCAACAATAGCCACGACAGGTCACATCAGCAGTCCCTCCCCCAATCAGGGGTACAACAACTTCTAAGCCAATCTACCAATGACAACCAACGAGCTCCTAGGCAATGCAGCAGCCCCTGCGGAAAACAACAGTAGCCTGCAGTAACAATCTGCAGGGATGCTTTGACCACGACTGAGAACTCGACAGAAAGCTTGCTGGGAGAATCATCAGCAACTGTAGTCAGGAACTTCTCCGTGACTCTAGGATGAAATGGCAAACAAGACCCGCTACTGAGAGATCGATGAATACCAATTTTGGAAAAACGACCATCTTGCTGTTCAGATACCATTAGCCTTGTTGGTGGGAGAAAAACGAACCCCACCACCTATAAAAATCAAGAAAGAGCTCTCTCTCTGTCTATCCTTGCAAAGCTTGGACCCGATAGGTTTCTAGAGTGGTCATGCACCTTCTCGATCAACAGATACGCCCGGCTAAGTAAGTATCTCCAACCTTATGCTGTCTACCATTTTCTCGTGTCACTTAGTTGCCGTCAGCTTGGTCTCATTCTTCTTGACACCATTCACCACTTTTTAGACCTGCTACCATCGATGCTCACACTCAAACCTCTTACAATAGACAGGTCAACCTTGTATGAGCCTCCATATGGGGCATTGGGGCGACATGAAGCCGAATTCGTTATTATTTTTATTATTATTAATATTACTATTTACTCTCTCTATATTCTGTCTAGCCCTGATATGAGACAAAAACACCACTTGATAAACTTTTCATTGTTACGGCGCCCGGTCGAATAGTGACCAGGCTCAAGGACTTCAGCCGAAGCAAAACAAGCACGAACACAATGGACCACGACGAAACAAAAGAGGGTGGTCGCTCGGGAACGAAGAAAACAACCACTACGAAGAGAGAGAGAGGTCGACCTGGGTGCTGATGTATACTCAGGAATTGTCAAACATAAGTAGTCTCAATATCTGCAACAAAGTCTTCAAATCGGGAAGTGATAAGTCAAACAATAATTCACGAGACGAAGAGAATAGAGGGGGAATCGGACCGACGAGAAGGTGGAGAAAGATCACCAAGATCAAGCCCGTCAAACCCCTCTCCTTCTCCGGGTTTCTTCCCTCACCACGTCAACAACCAGAAGATGATAACAAGTATAGTAGTCCTGATCACCTACAATAGTGCCACGTGGCACTCTTATCTCATGAAGACCATGAAGACACAACAGATTCATTGACGACGTCAATCTTAGGTGAGTACCCAATCTGCCCCTTCCACAGATCCCGACCTTCCTCCTCCTCACAACCAGTCACCTCATGTAGACAATGTGGACAAATGCCACATCATCAGTGTAGTCTAGCGGCAATGCCACATCAGCACGCCATGAAGAGCAAAAGCAGCGCCATATCAACAACCAGTCTGGTTTCCCCAGGGCCACTTCAGCATCTGCAGCAGATCTTGTTGCCTATCAATAGCACCAAAAGTGCCACATCAGCAATCAACAGGGTCTGGAGATGCAACACTATAGGTGCCACGTCAGCAAGGGATCTCGATGCCACATCACTATCGCCACCCTGGCCGGCGTGCAGTATCCCTTGTCACGATCCCTACTGCCATGTTATCAACCTGGTAGGAATGTCTTCTCGCCAGCGAATTTGTACTTCGTCAACAACCCCGACAATGTATCCTTGCCAGGGAGGTATGTGCCACATTAACACTCCCAGCCTATCTCTGCCCACGTCATCACCTACTCAACCTTCGTGTATAACACACTTACCTGCGCGCCACCTGTCGCATACACACTTGTAAATATCGTTGTCAGGAGAACTGCTCTGATAATAAATTACAATGAACTCAGATTGTGAATACAATAGTAGACAATGAAAGTCCAAAGTATGTCGAACAACTGATGATTATGAATAATCGAAAACTCGTCCAGTCAAAATGAGATGGCGAAATCATGCACAAACGAAGGAGAGAGGAGGGAGATTAGACAAAGGAGAGGAAGTGCAAGGCCCCCTTCTGCTTCGGGCTCCTTTCCTCAATCACCACCTCATAATCAATATTCTGAACGAGTATCTGGAGTAACCACAAGGTGCCACGCGGCATGTCTAAATCAGTCCCTCATCAGCGCTGGAGCAATGTCGACATGAAGACAACCAGGTAAGTATCCACGAACTCTCCACAATCCTGATCTCCTCCCAAGTGACGATGAATAAAAACAATAATGTCGAACATGTGGCCCAGCCGCGTCAGCAGATGTAACACGTGGCAAAACCACGTCAGCAGTAATGCGTGGCATCTGCCACGTCAGCATCCCACGAAGACAGGTGCAAGCCAGCCACCATGCCGGACCTGCAGCGTGTAACCGTAGAGACAAGGCCAACACAAAGCCGGCGCTCGACCAGCATAGCAGTGTCGTGCCAATCGTGTCATCGACACATGAAGTCGACATTGACCGCAAGACAGAATGAATGTCAAAGGCAGGGAAGTCAACTCTTATGTAGTGTTAACTCGGGGTCTGGACCCCGGATGCTGCGCCCCTCACCCGTGCAAATCTTGATGCGAACTAAGGCCCAGATCGGTCTGAAACTGAATTCCCTCCAGCCTGAACGCTTGTCTGGGTACCTGCCCACAACAAGTAATTGTATCCAACCAAGGGCCTGGGCGCGGCACCTTTGACTCTACAGTTGACTTTGACCCATGAATTTCCTGTGTGCAACGCTTGGTAACACAGCCGAACCGGACAGACTCAGGCTTGGGTGTGTCTTGGTCACACAGCCCAACACAGACTGACTCAGGTCTGCGTTGCCTGGGGTTGAGTTCTGGGCCCCATGCTACTTCTGAACAGGGTTACTGCACTCACACGGGGCTATGCTAATCTTTTCTGTATTGTTCCAATTTTAGCGGATGTCCCGAAGAACATAGGCAGGGAAATGACCCTGGGACACCACGTTCGAACCGACTGGACAAATTTAGAAAAAACAGCTCTTCATCCACCAGCTCGTAGTGAAACTCAACTTAGGTTTGTATTTCGACAACTCGAAGGTGTAGCCACCGAGGTAGGCCAGATGGTTCCTATGCCAGTCCCGACACTGGTATCAGTTGCGTCCAAAAATAAATAAATAAGAACAATAAAAATTTAATAATAAAAGTTAGAAAAATATGAGAAGTGACAACGGGAGGGGGAGGTCAGTCGGAACCCGACTCTTGGTCCCGCCCATTGGTCCGGTGATCGGACTCCCTGATAAAACTAAGGGGGATAGTCCCGCAGAACCCTCAACCCCTCAGTTTTCTTCATAAGACGCTCCTCCGCTCCTTCGTTGCCGATTGCTAACCTTTATCCCCAGATTTTCGTAGTCTCGGTCCAAAGTCGTAACCTATAGGGCTAGGCCCCAACTTGGATGTAGCAGGCACGTTTTTTCCCTATAAAGGGCATCTGTGTTGCCCCAAGGCCTTTCGGGCAGCATTAAAAGTCGTTTCTTTGGCACTTCGGCCATGTTTATAGCTGTTAAGTGTTGACCCTTGCCGTTTGAGGGGTCAGTTTTACCTACCGCCGCCGTGCATGTGACGTAGTCGCACCATCACTCCAACTTTTCTCACTAGGTTATCTCCCCCGAAATGCCGCACTTTTGACCACCTAGTATCAGAAAACCTCGATTTTTATAGTGCTACCCGCGGCTTCTTCCGCTGGCCAATATCATGGCCAGCCTAGGAAGTCAGGCACTTTGCACCTCAATGAACTTAGTGTCGTAGCAAAATAGGTCAAGTGGATCTGATAACTAGATCCTAGCCCCCATCATCAACTGCCGGTTTTGAACACGAATATGCAGCGTGAAAGCTACTGAAGTTTCTTCACACTCCTTTCGTAGCTCATGCTACTAGGCGCAGGTGCCGTTCTCACCACCAGATGCCCGCCTAAAATCGTTCGTGCCCTCAAAGTGCACGCTCACACACTGTCTAATCAAATCAAAGGCGAGTGCCACTCCCAACCCCTGAGAGTTGGTCAGGGTCACACAGAAACAAGACACCCTCTCGAATATCGTCGAAAACACACCTTCTGTGAGATGCAAAAATGTGCCCAAATACCCTTGTAAGGGTATTCGGGCCGAGAGTTTTCCGGATCCTGTTAAGCGACGTCCCCGTCGCGTCGGGCAAATCAAAGCTATAAGCATAACAAAATCACATTTGCTGACGAGGAAGTAACCAATCCGATTTGCCGTCCTGACTCCGTTCGAGGTATCTTCTCAACCTGCCCCCGTCACGGTGTTCCACTGCCAGGGTTCTAACCTGGGTCTCCCATTTCCTGGCCTCAGAATTAGGGGATACTCTGTTCCGTACTACAGCGTAATATCCGCTTCCAGATAGCGATCTGTGACTTAGTCACACATTCCCTGATGTACATGGGTCTGATCCAATCCTCCATGTGTTCCTCTATATACAGATATCCATCAGGACTGAGTGTCAAGTCTCTCACCTCTCTTAGCTCTAGACCTTTCCGGACCCTAAAGGTTAAATCCTAGTCAATCAACACCTCGCCTATCTGTCTGTACAATTGTGCCCTACCACCATCTCGTGATCTCTCAACCTGGTTACCATTCGTATCTCTCAAAATCCCAGTGGATATTTTGGTAACAAACCCCTTTGCCTCATCCTCATAGAATTTGGGGCAATCATCAGAGAAGTGGTTGCTCTTTTTGCAGTAAAAACACTTTCCAGGCTTCTTCTGGACTGCTTCTGTTTTGGCTTCTTCTGAGGGTAAAGCAGATGAGGGGATGCCTGTAGCCTGGCTGGTGGCCTCCTGCTGAAGAGTCTTTAGAGCTCCAGGGCAAACCCCTCTGCCACTCTCGTGTATAGTCTGTTCACTACCACGTTTCTCTGGTTCAGAGCCAGAGGCATCTCTAAAGCTAGTGGGCAAGGCCATGTTTTCTGGTATGACCAATCTGTGAGACTCCTCCACCTTACTTTCCTTACCCTCTTCTACCACCACTGTCCCCTGAGGAGCTTGGGATTGCCCTTTGTGCGAAATCTGAGCAGGACTCTGAGGCACAGTCGTAGGGGTCTCAACATGTCCAACCTCTTTCAATCCGTCCTCCAACTGCTGACAAATGTATATGTTGAGTAGCCAAGGAAGTAGGTGCCTACCACTCTAGTTTCTCAGTCTTCGACTCTTTCCTCCTTAGTACCTCCTCTGGCTCTAGCCTAAGCTTGTCAAGCAAAGAGACGTCCTCATCTGCCTGTTGCTCTGCTCCTGCCTCCTTCTTTTGGTGTTTGAAGAGGTCCTCAGCTGACAGCCTCTTGATACCAAAGTTTTGAACTTCAGTCCAATCTACCACTGTAGTTGGAACATGACGCTCCATCTTGGACTCCATGTTCCTCAGCCTCTTCTCCCATTTTACCTCCTTTGTTTGGAATGAAGCCTGCTGGGTTTGGATGAGCCTCCTCAGTACCTCATTGGCTTGGTTGAGGGTCTGATTAACCAGCTTGAGGGCTTCATTCTCTGCCCACATATCCACCATGTCAATCTTTACAGAGTTCATCTCCTTTCCTTGCCTTTGCACTTCTTTCTTCAAGTCTTTAACTTCTCTGTGCCAGTCCACTTTCTGCCCGTGAGATGTCTGCGCCACCTTGGTCAATCTCCTCTCCATTTTCTCATCAGAGGCTTTGGCTGTTGCAAACCCTTCCTTCACAAGGTTTTTCAGGCTAAGCAGATCTATAGAGACTAACTTTATCCCCATCTCCTGAAGTCTCTCAGCGGGTCTGCCTGCAACTTTCATCAGTCTGTCAAAACTCTCCTAGACCTCTGTGAGCATGGGAAGTTCCTCCTTCTGCTTGACCTTCTCAGCCTTGTCCTCCAACTCAACAGGATGAATTCCCTACTGCATCTTATCCTTCATGTCTGCCAATTTCTTTACCCTTAGCTGGATTCTAATCTCCTTTTCTGTCGTTGCCCTCTCAATTCTGTCCAGCTCCCTCTCCTTGGCAACTTCCTCCTTCTGTAGGTCTCGCCCCGCTATCTCGTGAGGCAGATCTGGTTCTCCTCCTTGTTGAGGACACTCATCATGCGACTGAGCATGCTCTGGAGGCGGCCCTTTACCACCTGAGTCTCCCCCTCTTTGTGCTCCCACAGCCACCAGCCCTTCTTTTCCTTCATGCCTGTGAGTCGTATACTCCTTTCTTCTTTTCTCTCCACGTCGCGCCCCTTGGGGTGTATCCTGCCCCATTGCTCGTCCCTCTGCATCTTCTGGTTCTCTCCTTTTCTTCTCCATTCCCCTTCCATTCTCTGCCTGACGCTCAAGAGTATACCAGTTGTTGAGCATTCACTTGCATTCACCCCAGTTCGTGGCTCGCTCCATTATAGTCCTGACAAAAGACCTGATGGTTTTTCTCACAAACTGGATGAATCCTCCAACTCTGGATTCGGGCAAAATGTTCTGTTCATCTGTAAATAGATCATAAGCCCAAAGGAACTCCTCCAAGTTGGATGAATCAAAGCGAATGGGT
Source organism: Chara braunii (assembly GCA_003427395.1). Classification (NCBI taxonomy): domain Eukaryota; kingdom Viridiplantae; phylum Streptophyta; class Charophyceae; order Charales; family Characeae; genus Chara; species Chara braunii. The sequence goes on from BFEA01000247.1 coordinate 133,012, forward strand.
AATCCATTTTTCTCCATAGGCGATGGATGTAGTCCCCCCATCTTCCTCCCAAACTCCTGCCACGTAAGTGACTCCCTGACAAGTCTCACAATCGGCTCAGCCCACTCACCACTGCCTCGCACCTCTGCCAACATCCTAGCTACACCCCAACCATACTGATATGCGTGAGCCTCGAAACTGACCATGAACATCTCCACACTCCCTCCATCAAAAATAAGAGGCATGCCCTCCCTAGTGAACCATTGCTGCCCTCCCTGTCTGGTAGTCCTCATTGGATCTTCCATCGGCCCTGCCCCGCCCCTCCCTCTTGGCATGACCGTCAAAAGGTATCAAGCTTGCACAACAAGGAAGAGACAACAGGAGCACAGAGGTTTAGCATGTCAGGCAACCATAGTAAGGCATATAGTCTTTCCCTTAACTACCTAATTACCTATACTTATATATATATATTTGACGATATATATATATATATATATATATAACTCTATCCTCATTCGATCATTCCATTCTAAACTGACAACTTACGCTTTTTCTCTCTGTTACGTTAAGGTGTTCCTCTCATAGCCTGAAAATCACATGGTTTGCCAGTCCTTATGCTCACCTCTTCCCGAGCCACAAACTTCTTCAATCTGTAGTCTGATACCCAATCCTTCTATCCCGTTCCATTCATTTCCTCGATCTGGTATGCTCCATGTTCACCACATCTCGTGATTCTATACGGCCCCAACCACCGTTTGTCCAATTTCCTTGACCACTGCTACTCTAGGGATGAGTCGTACAACAACACAGTATCTCCCACCTTAAGAGGTTTCTTCCTTACTCGCGTCAACTGGTCCCACCTGAACTTGTCCTTGGTTCGACTGTCAGCCACCCTACTCGCCGCTTCCTGTACCCTATTCTCAATGGCCCAATCTGACATGCCCTTCGATGAAGCAACTCTTCAAAAGACAGAGTCATTTCGAGGTCTTGTTGCCTCCAAGTCTTTAGGAAACTTTCTATAGGGAACGTCGCATGTCTGCCATACCACAATGTAGCTGGCCCGTAATTGGTGCTTCTTCTGACAGTGATTTTCTCAACAAAAAACAACTCTTCAGAAATTCGGCTACTGATTAGGTCTCTCATCTGTCCATTTTGCGAGAAGGTTTGTAATGGTTCTGTGTCCTCTTTCCACTGGTGCGTTAGCCTGAGGATGTGTCGCAGTCGTATATTCAGTAATCACACCATATCCCCTCAGCGGTGTCTTGACTTCTACACAAGTGAATTCGGACCCCTTGTCCATTACGAATATTGAGACGAAAGGATAGCGAAGGTAATATTCTTTAATGCACCGCGCCAATGCCTCTCCAGTCTTTGTGCGAATAGCCTTACCATCCACAAACCCTAAGAGATTGTCTCGTGCATCAAAGATATAATTGAGCCCTCCTATGCCTAGAGGTATTGCCAATAGATCTAGATTAACGATTGCTCCAATCTCACGTATATATCTAGGGTGAAGTGGTTCCCTAGGTCTAAGGGAAGACCGCTCCTGACATGGTACACAGGATTTACAATAATTGTCAATCATGTGGCTCATGTCGTCCCAATAATATAAATCATGAATCTTTAAGTATGTGGGATATGCACTCCTATGACCACCTGCCGTTCCATCATGAAGGACTGCCATAACGTCAATCTGTCGATTTACGCCACAGACCACCCTTCTGGGATTTCTCCCTTTATTCCTCATAAACAGATGACCGTTTCTCACCAAAATATTTAGTCGCATCTTGAGGACCCTTTCGCTCGCATCCCTTTCCCTCATCTCACACAAAAGGAGCATATTCTCAGCTCCAGATACACTCTGTCATTTTCCTCCGTGCGAAAGACCTCTTTTATTTCTCCTTCTTCGAAATCGTCATCCTCTCCTTCGTGGTCACATTCTCTTCCTTATTCTGGCTTTCTCCTTCAATCCTAGCAACCTTATCCTGAAACAACGAATTTGCCAGAAAATACATTCCACCTATAAGTCGCTCATGCTTCTCCACCTGTTTAGGGTCCACTCTCCAATGTGACGAGATCTTCCCGCAGTTGGTACTTATTTGCCAATGCCAAATCCATCATCCACTCTATTCCTGACATTCCCCAAGAATCTTCCTCAACATAAGGTTTAAGGACTATATCCGGCCGCCGTACATGTCCTGGAGGTGCGAGCCATATAGGCCGGCCAGGAGTAACATACTTACCTACGGCTAGAGACCAGGAGTTAATGTGCAGTTTTACGTCCTCCTCCTTGTCCAGAATACCATCGACAACCGGATTATCTTCAACTACCCCTTTATTACTCTTATCCCAGTCGACGCGACTTAACCCATATTCCCTATTCTTGTTCCCAGGAATATGTTTCAACTCAAAATCAAACATCCAGATGTACGTCAACCATCTGACAATGGTTGGATCCGAAGGAGCGAAATTCTTAAGTGAGCCAGCCAGGGCAGTTGGGTAAACTCTCAGCACGAACCGCCTGCCAAAGAGGTAATTCCTGAAAATTGGTAAACAAGTCTCGCGCTTAAATTGAAAGTAGTTTCTCTAAGTTGTGTCAAGCGTTCGACTTTCGAACCTCAAAGGTCATTCTTCCCCCTCACAATCTTTCTGAATCAATACACCTCTCAAGTCAATTGGTCCCGCATCCATTTCCATAATAAAAGACCTTGTTAGTGTGGCATCATGATCTGGTACGCCCAACACTAATCCTCCTTCTTCAAACTCTTTCTTCGGGCCTTTAATTACCAATTCTTGCTTGTCTCTCCATTCCCAGTCTTGACCTTGGCGCACAAGCTTTCGCGATTGTTCTGTCTTCGCCGCAAACCCTTTAATGAATACTCTAAAAAAAAAACACGTTCCCAAGAAACTCCTTACTTCCGTGATAGTTTCGAATGGTGTTGGCCATTCGATAATCTTGTTGGTCTTCTTAGTGTCTGGCCGACGACCCTCTCGTCGCACACAAACCCTAAGGTGGTTGCTCCACTCATACAATGCCTGAACTTTGCTCCACTTGCAGTGAGGTTATGTGTTTTAAGCAAGTCTATGACCTTGCATAGATCTTGCACATGTTCCTAAACAAAACGTTTAAGCCCCGACTTCACCTCCTGCTCATCCTTTTCCTTTGACCCTTTTACAGCTAGATCATCAATGTATGGTTGTGTAATATGCAGACTTACTTGCTGCATCGCTCTTACTATATGCCTTTGATCTATTGCGACCGCATTCGTCCACCCTTGTGGTGCGACATTCATATGAATCAGACCCCGAGGAGTATGCATCGCTGTCATCGGTCTATCCGATGGGTACACAGGGAACTGGTCGTAGCCAGAGTACAAATCTATAAGTGATATTATAGACCGTCCTGCACAGACCTCCGAAAGTGCGTCAACATTTGGCAGACAACCTGCGTCTCTTACTGTCACAGCATTTAATCGATGCAAATCCTGCACCCACCGCAAAGTCCCATTGGGTTTGACAAAGCAAAACTAGGGGGATGCATATGACTCACTCGAGTAGTCCGACACATGCGTGCGGATTTTTTCATCGAGGTAGTTGATCACCTTTTCCTCATCAGTCGGATTGGGGTATCACGCACCTCGCAAATTTCATGGTTCATGTGGCACGGTATGTATCCGAATCATCGGAATCTTATCAACGTCAAGACGGTCACGCTCATCGTCATTAAAGGCATAGACAATATGTCTTCCTCTTATGGTTTCTACCATCAACTTCCTCTCCTGCGATGTAAGGAAATCAGACTCTCCTATTATCAATGTCTTTTCTGTTTCTTGATTCATACGACACGGTCCGCTTTCTGCATTTCCTCGCATTTGCCGTATCAACTCTCGTTCCCGCTCGTAATAAACCTCTTGTTCCTCAGTTACGAGCACATGAACAGGGCGACATTTTTGATCTATCCGTTTGTACGGCCTTTGTGACCCTTGCTTGAGCCTACCCCTAAAAAGGACCTAGTTATGCTTTGGGGATGGGCTCCTGCCGGTCCTCCTACCCTTCCGGGCACTCGATATACCAATTATGCTTCTCCTTCCCCCATTTGTTCCATTACCTTTGCTTTTAGGGCCTCTACAGCCTCTGGGTCCGCCATCCCGTAGGTCGACACTATGTCCATTGCATCGTTTATACTGGTCAGGCTAAGGGTCAGTGCTTCCGGCCTTTTCTCTTCTTCAAACTCGTTACTTCCTAGCCGCTCCTCGCCTCTTCTGACTCTTCGATTGTGAAGGAGTCAAGATTGGGTCGGTTCCTTATACTTCGCGGCCCTGTATTCCTGCATGTGATAACCTCATGGTTTCCACACACTGGGTCACATAAGACGAGAAACATTGTTGCATCATGCTTGTTAAGTATAAGCGTTTCTGTTCCGCTCAAGAAAGATCGGCCCAATAGGATGGGATGATCGAGATCAGGCATTACAAAGAAACAACTTCTCACTTTAACCTTGCCGATCTCCAAAATTGTCGGGCATATTTTCCCTTTTACTACTACGTCTAGGCACCCACATGCGACGAACTTCCAATCCATTTTCATACCGGTTTCCGCCCATTCTGCTTCCTTATGGATTATGACCCCTAATCTCACACAAGCCACCATCTTTCTGGATAATCGAGCCTTGAGCTCGTCCCGAATCCTTGGGGCTGAGGCCAAAACATCCTTCACATTCATAAGATGGTTATAACTCTCAATGATTTTATCCATCATCCCCTCTACATCGTATCCTTCTTCCACTTGGACAGTGTATTTTTTTTTTTTCTCTTCTGGAACTTTATCCATGTCTGTCTTAGCATCCCTCTTCTTTGCCCTTTGCTCAAGTCTCTTATCTTATTCTCTTCTCAACCTCTCATCCTCTTCATCCTTATCCTCCGAGACATCCACAGTCTTTTTCTCCCCACTAGGCTGAGAAACGTCTTTTGTCGGCTCTTCGCAGCTCACCGGCCCCTTGGCCCTTATCCTGACTGCTTGTGGTGCTCTTCCTTATCTAGATGGTGGCCTATAAGCCATTCCGGATCGAGGCGTCGGCCCCAAAACCATCACACTTGATAAGTTCTCAGACCATCCTTGCGATCCTGGACCCATATCGTAGAGATACACCAGCGGCTTTTTACCTTTCCACTCCTTGACCTCCTCACACATATTGGTCAATTTATCTTGATATCTTCCTATTTTTGCCACTACATCCTCCATTTTTTTCATTGTTCTTCGTGCCTCATTCTAATAAGCTTCCTTTATTTCACCGTCGGATTCCACCACAATTGGCTCTTCCCTGACGGTGCCGACTTTCCTCTTCCGCTTTTTCTCCTCATTCTTTCCTATTTCTTGCACCCTAACATCAGGGCGGGCCTCCTCCTCTTGCCAGATTTGGAACATAGCCGGAGGAGCGGATGACATACCGGCCTCGGCTCGTCACAAGGCCTCCTTTCTTGTCCCTCAAGGAGTCTTAGGGTCAATATAGTATCCAAACTTATCATACATATCGCCATCATAATTTGTACTAATCAACCTTTCATCCTCGTCATTTCTGCGAACATGGCAGAACTTAATCATATGGCCTTTCTGCCCACAGTGCTAGAAAATCTCGTTCCGCCAATCTATTCGTCCTCTGCGAAAACCCCGTCCACCTTTTTATCCTCCTTGACTTCCAGACGCATTCCAGCCCCTATCTCCTCCTCCGCTGGAATTACCACCTCCATTTCCTCTTTCGTTTCCTCCGCGACCACCATTTCTTCGCCCTCGGCCCCATCCTTGGTTCTGCCTATGTTCGCTGCCTTGGTTTCCTTGTGACCCTTGTGGTGTTGCTTGTTAAGGTTGTGGCTGCTGGTTTGGGTGGATTACTTGTTGAAATTGGGGCCCTGGACATCCGCAGGAAGCCATACTCAACGGAGCTCCTGCAGATCCGTGTTGTCCACTTACTAGCCATGGTGCATATGGACCATACCCAGGCCAGGGGCTTGGAGGTCCATAGCCTGGCCACAACCCATAAGATGCTGGTCCGGCCTGACCATGCGACTGAGGGGGCGACGATGCTGTTGCTTGCGCGCCTAGGCCTTTTCCCGAGCCTTGCTCCTTGAATAAAGTTTTTGGCTTTTCTTTGAGTCTTTGTTAGCTTTTGAGGCTCAAACTCCTCTTCTTTTTCTCCTTCCTCCTGTACCGCTGCTTTCTTTGCCTTTCCTTGAACATGTGTTACTGTCATTGCCTTCGTCGCAACATTTACTTCTTTTGCGGCATCAATTTGGACCACTACCTCTTCTATCATTTTCTTAAAGTCTCGTCCGCCACTCGTCGGGGCGTCCAAGACCTTTCTCTTTTTCCTAGCTTGCCGCATTTGAAAGAGGTCTACTTGGTCCAACTCCCCGTCCGTCACACTTTCTTTTATTGTCGCCCACTTCAACATCTTTCCTGACGCACCTTTCTTGGTCAACGCAGAGGCTTCCCAATTTGTGAAGTGCCCAAGGAATGTTGCACACTGCTCCTCTTCCGCCATCCCAGGAACCTTCTTTGCCATCTTCTCAAAAGCCGTTGCAAATGCACCCACAGTGGTAAACTCATTCCACTATAACATTTCCAGGTCTGCTTTCGTCAGCAGATCATCCCCCAGCTTGAAACGCCTTTGCATTTCCTCCTTGAAACTCACCCAAACCCCTGCTGCTCCAGTAGCCACCTTCATTATCTCTGGCCGGATTTCCCACCAGATATATCTGGGTAGCAATTTAAACTTGTCTGCCTCAGACGCTTCGCTTGTAACTTGCTCAAGCATTTCTAACCACTCGGACACCCTTTACTCTTTAAATAGGAAAATGTCAACCTTCAACACCTGTAGCCATGCCAACTCTCTTTTCTCGATGACCTTGACAAAATCTTCCGGCGTAGCAGCCGGACCTCGCTCGATTTCATCTGCGTCCGGCATCTCTACATCTTTTTGTTAAACAACCTGTTGGAATAAGAAAGATAGTCCATCAACAGCTTGTCAACTTTTAATGTACTTTATCTAAGTCGTACCTAAACGTCTCACTTCTAATCATATTTAACAATTCTTCTACTAATTATTACTAATTACTTAGGGCTACTACATATATTATCATTAGTATCACGACTTACATACCATATACGCCTCTCTCATATAGGACAATCCAATACATAGGGTTTTGTCGTTTTGCTTGGATAATCAGCCTGCACTTAACCCGGGTTTGTTCACTAAGGACCCCGGTAGGCAGCCGAGATCCTTAGCAACGGCGCCACCTGTCGAGCGTATCGATCTCGCACGGGGACCCTCCCGGGCGCGTCACTCAGGATTGTGCAGGACTTGTCGCGGAGAGCGTTTGCCGCTCAGGTCGAGTGCGCCAGCCGTACCTCTCGCGAGCCCCTACGACGGGACAGGGTCACGCGAGGCATCGCCTACCTCCACCTGTGGGTGCGGTCACCATCCCTTAGGTGGGCGTATCACCGCTGAGCTACTAGACCACATGCGAAGGCTTTTCGTATGCAATCGCAGAGGTAGCCAGGCCGAAGACGTTTCTCGTTTGCTGTAGCATAGGGGGTACACGAGGTCAACGCCACTCAATCGGATCCGCAAGCAAATTGACGCATTGAGAGGTTGAGGTCCCAAGCACGACTCGTCGTCGGTCGACTAGGACACAATCTACTCACCACTCATGATACCATACTCAAAATTTTAAAATACACACACACACAAAAAGAACAAAACTCTCCTAGTCCCTTCAGTATCCGACCCATAACCTTTTAACACGGTAATCGGCTAGGCGTCGCGTGTGAGACTCGAGATAAAACTGCGCGGGCGCTAGGCCTTCTCATATCAATCAGCGATGCAAGCGTACGCAAGCAGTCGCAACGATGAAGTACTATGTGGTACACTCAATCGTGCGACCCCCGATAATTTCGGGGGTCACGTTTCGACACTCAAGTGTCGACACACTCGTCAAGAGAGGTTAATCTCTCGATGCTAGACAACCGCCAAGGCGGTTGATAACCACACCCTCTTCTGCACCCTGCCAAGAGTGGGTGGTACACAGGTTCAAACCTCTGGTGGCAGTCAACTCTCGAGGCCTAGGAGACAAACTCCATTATCAAGGGCCTGGGGAGAAATCAAGGGGTTTGACTTTGACGACTGCCACGGACTACAACGTCCAACCATAATAACTCTAAAGAGTAAAAGATAAAGGGAGATCTTCCTTTTCCCTTCAAGACATAATTTGTTTAAACCTTGCACGCGGTCACAGCGGACCGTACGAATATTGAATATTTACGGGTAAACGGGAGCTTATACACATATGAGGGGTTGTGAATTGCGGGACTATCACTTCTCATAACCACTGTAGGGTTCCTCTTTTTGCCATTATAGCTATGTTGAGTAAGGATAGCCCACATAGTCAAGCAGAAGTTTGTGTGGTATTAGACGATCACTCTAACATCAGTTGTGGGGTTTGTCCATCTACATTCACGCAATACTCTGACTATCACCAAGCTCAATTCAAAAAATCTTATAAGCATACCTGTGGTCAAACAAGGTTCAAACAACAACAACATCACACACACTAAGGGAGTCAGCTTTACTACTTTTCTACGGCTCACACCCTGCCTTGTGCATATAAACCCCAACCAATTTCTACCATCCCTAAAATAACGGTACTTAGTCTTTTTAAAAATGGTCATTTAAAAAGAAGTCTGGGTGAAAAACCCTAATAAACGTAAAAACCCACAAGAGCCAAAGCCTTAGGTTGAGATGCAGAAACAGGGAAGTTGTGTCGTAAACCGACTTGTTATTAGTGATAACAAAAGAATGATTTTTTGTAGGATCAGGCCGAACGAGTTAAGCCTTCAATCGAATTCTCAGACCTGCATCACATTCCAGGCCAAAACGGATCAAACTATGTTTAAGGAAAACGTGCTCCATGTCTAGGCTGAGCTCTTCTATTAATCCCTTCCTCATCTTCTTCTTAATGGATCCCAGAAATTACTAACAATTTTTGACAGCATCTCCCCTAGACAGGGTGGATTGCCAAATTTTGCCTCGCAGAAAATAATCTAACTCTCCAGATTCTACAAAATTTCGGCAGCGCTTCCTGTAGGAAAAGTGTCTTTTCAGAATTTTCAGGAGTCCAAAAATGACTAACTCTTTCAAATTTGTAAAAATTTTGGCAGCGTTTCCCGTAGGAACAGGAAACTGCCAAAATTTACACAAAGCTGAAATTGCAAAGACAAACTCAACTATACTTGGGACTAACTTACTTGATAGTTAGAGCTAAATATAGTCTACGAGATTCCTCTCAGGAGATGGTATCGTGAGCTAGCATCAGTCCTTACTTCAAGTAGGGTCAGTCCTATCAAATCCCAAGCTTCCCAGCATCCATCTCGTTTACCTATAGCTCCAACACTCGGTGAGCATCTAAAGCGAAGCTATAAAAAAAAAAAAAAAACAGAGATAAACCTAAAAAACATACATAGGTGAGCACAACAATATCTCTCACCAACCCACATGTTCCTTTCCAGGTCATATACTTCGTTCAAAAAAACCTCGTTATTTCCTTTTTACCCTTCCTTACATAAGACATAGGATCAGTCAGCCCAACTTATGGATGTGACTGACCTCCCAGTTTATATGGCTAGGCCACATCAACTTATGGTGCCCTATCCTGGTAAAACAAGTATATGTAAGGCATATGACAAAATCATACCAAGTTATTGTGTGACCAGTTTCTGCCTAAATGATTGACATAAGGCGTATGACTAGGCTGCACCAACTTATGGTGACGCTGGCTAGCCTGAACTTTCGGCATACACAAAGAACTGGACCACCTCAACTTATGAGGGGTCCAAGCTCTGCCTGAACAAACAACGAGAGACATATGACCAGAACACAACAACTTATGTTATGCCCGACCAACCCATACAATGACATATAGCATAAAACTAGGCTACTCAACTTATGAGTAGTCTAGTCCCGCCAAAATAGCAACAAGCGTGTGTGACTGAACAACCCGTAACTTATGCGTTCGTCCAGCCTTCGCAACACAACTACATTTAATAAATAGAGTCACTCTCAAATTCTGTCTTCAGACGAGTGGTCAAGTCACCTCAATTCATGAGGATCCCCACCCAAAGGTCGATTGTGTTTAGAAAAGGAAATAACCAAACTTAATATACCTTTTTGTTTTGTGTTATCAAGGATATAGGACCAACTACCCAACTTATGGATGAGTTTGCCTGCCCAAAGTTACAACACAATTTTGTATTATTCATCTTCTTTCTCCTCTGCTTTGTCTGCTACCGGCTTATATGGCTGGATCTCCCTTCTTATGGCGTCCAGCCTGCCAATGATATACATAATATATAGTTGTATCAGATTGTATACTTGGATTCCACTTATATTCGCGGCTCATGACTTGATCACACCGACTCATGGTGTGACTAATATGCCAAACAAGTAGACATAAGGCATATGACTGATCCACACCAACTTACAGTGTGGTCAGTTTCTGCCTAGACAATCCACACAAGGCGTATGACCAAGCCGCACCAACTTATGGTGAGGCTGACCAGCCTGAACATTCGGTATACACAAGGAACTGAACCACCTCAACTTATAAGGAGTCCAGCCTTTGCCTGAACAACGACAAAAGGTATATTACTAGAACGCAACAACTTATGTTCTGCCCCGATTAACCCAAACAGTTACATATGGCGTGAACCCAGGCTACTCTACTTATGAGTAGCCTAGCCTAGCCTAGACAAGTAACGAGTGCGTGTGACTGAACAACCAGCAACTTATGCGTTCGCTCAGCATCCGCGACACAACAACAAGTAAAGTCACAGATTTGTCTTGTCTGAATTCACACAGATAGTCTGACTTCATCATACATACTTGCCAATTTTACTCTTTCAACGCATGTCCTGAAATCAAACAAGTAAACAAACAACTAACTTTCTCAATCATACTTACAATCAGGTAATAGCAAAAGGATAATGCAGTTTAAGGATAGGATCACATGCGTAAAACGACCGTTATACCTGAGTGTTCCCTGTCTCCAAAACCCCACCTGGGCTCCGGCAGAGCTTCCGCAATCGGTGGGTGGACCTCCCACAAGGTCTTGCTGCGGTCCTACGGGTTGCAATCCCGCCTGTCGCCTTCCTCTCGTAACCTCAGAGTAGACTTAGAGTAAGAAGGGCAAAAGGAGAGGTTTCAGACGCTCAAGATACATGAGAGGGACAACTCAACTCGCTTGAGAAGGTCTTGAAATCTTCATGCGCCTGAGGGCCTCGCAATGGCAGCCAATAGTGCGGCAGACTGGTCAACTTGCGATCAATATGCAGCACGGCCAAGACTCTAACGATCTCTAAGTCGCAATAGTAGCCCCTGTGTAGAGTCGACCCACTCCCTCAAGTCGCCGTTCCTCTGATTAAAACGCCACTCCTCAACGATGGTCAAAAGTGCAGTAAAGTCAACCGAACCATGACCAATATGCAAATAGCAACCTCCTGACAGCCTTCCAAACCGCCCCATGTAAACCACTCACCAGGACACAAATTACGCAGCTAGAAGCAGGTTGTTCGAATAGAACACGCCCCCGTGTTCTATCTGAGACACAGTAATCGTTGTTGAGCTCCACTGGATGTTGTCCACACAGCGATTGAGAATGCTGCAATACGATAAAGTGCAATCAGAGCACCGATCCGCCTGAGACACGCTCAATCATCAGGACTCGTCATTCTGCAACCCATGGGTGCTGCTGTAAATTCAAGTTTTCTACTACGACAGTCCGTAGCCGGTCGAAAACAAAAACCTTAGTGTAATAAAGCACATCTATCGTTCGTTGGGAAGGACTATAACTGCAACATTCCTCCTCAACCTCAGTCCAACCCATCTACATGTTTGTAGTAGTAGCTCACAGTAGAAGCACCACAAGGCCTAGTAACAAGGGAAGGAAAGGCACAGTGAATCCTGACGTGCGTGCCCAACAAAACCACAGCATCCCCAACAATCACGTGCAACATCTAGACATCGTACTGGCGCACAGCGTCCAAAGCCCTAGACCACCGTGCCGCACAGCAAGTGCAGCACAACATACTCAGCAATAGCCACGACAGGTCACATCAGCGGTCCCTCCCCCAATCAGGGGTACAACAGCCTCTAAGCCAATCTACCAATGACAGTCAACGAGCACCTAGGCAATGCAGCAGCCCATGCGGAAAGCAACAGTAGCCTGCAGTAACAATCTACTGGGATGCTTTGACCGTGGCTGAGAACTGACAGGAAGCTTGCTAGGACAATCAGCAGCAACTATAGTCAGAAAACTTCTCTGTGGCTCTAGGATGAAATGGCAAACAAGACCGGCTGCTGAGAGATCGACGAATACCAATTTTGGAAAAACGACCATCTTGCTGTTCAGATACCATTAGCCTTGTTGGTGGGAGAAAAGCAAACCCCACCACCTATAAAAATCAAGAAAGAGCTCTCTCTCTGTCTATCCTTGCAAAGCCTGTACCCGATAGCTTTCTAGAGAGGCCATGCACCTTCTCGATCAGCAGATACGTCCGACTAAGTAAGTATCTTCAACCTTATGTTGTCTACCATTTTCTTGTGTCACTTAGTTGCCGTCAGCTTGGTCTCATTCTTCTTGACACCATTCACCACTTTTCAGACCTGCTACCAGCGGTGCTCGCACTCAAACCTCTTACAATAGACAGGTCAGCCTTATATGAGCCTCCATAAAGAAATATGGGGCATTGAGGCGGCATGAAGCCACATTCGATATTATTTTTATTATTATTAATATTACTATTTACTCTCTCTATATTCTGCCTAGCCCTGATATGAGACAAAAACAACACTTGATAAGTTTTTCATTGTTACGGCGCCTGGTCGTAATAGTGGTCAGGCTCAAGGACTTCAGCCGCAGCAACACAAGCACGAACACAATGGACCACGGCGAAACAAAAAAGGGTGGTCGCTCGGGAACGAAGAAAACAACCACTACGAATAGATGGAGAGGTCGACCTGGGTGTTGATGTATACTCAGGAATCGTCAAACACAAGTAGTCTCAACATCCGCAACAAAGTCTTCAAATCGCGAAGTGATAAGTCAAACAATAACTCATTTTTCACGAGACGAAGAGAATGAAGGGGGAATCGGACAGACGAGAAGGTGGAGAAAGATCACCAAGATTAAGCCCGTCAAACCCCTTTCCTTCTTCGGGCTTCTTCCCTCACCACCTCAACAACCAGAAGATGATAACAAGTATAGTAGTTCTGATCACCGACAATAGTGCCACGTGGGACTCTTATCTCATGAAGACCATGAAGACACAGCAGATTCAGTGACGACGTCAATCTCAGGTGAGTACCCAATCTGCCCCATCCACAGATCCCGATCTTCCTCGTCCTCACTACCAGTCACCTCATGTAGACAGTGTGGACAAATGCCACATCATCAGTGTAGTCAAGCGGCAGTGGCACATCAACACACCATGAAGACCAGAAGAAGCACCGCATCAGCAATCAGTCCGGGTTCCCCAAGGCCACTTCAGCATCTGCAGCAGACCCTGTAGCCTATGAATAGCACCAAAAGTGCCACATCAGCAATCAACAGGGTCTGGTGATGCAGCACTATAGGTGCCACGTCAGCAAGGGATCGCGATGCCACATCACTATCGCCACCCTGGCCGGCGTGCGGTATCCCTTGTCACGATCCCTACTACCACGTTATCAGCCTGGTAGGAATGTCTTCTCATCAGCGAATTTGTACTTCGTCAATAACCCCGGCAATGTATCCTTGCCAGTGAGGTATGTGCCACGTCAACACTCCCAGCGTATCTCTCGCCACGTCATCACCTACTCAACCTTCGTGTATAACACACTTACCTGCGCGCCACCTTTCGCATACACACTTGTAAATATCATCGTAATGAGAACTGCTCTGATACCAAATTACAATAAACTCAAATCGTGAATACAATAGTAGACAATGAAAGTCCAGAAATGTGTCGAACAACTGATGATTATCAATAATCGAAAACTCGTCCAGTCAGAATGAGATGGGGTAATCATACACAGACGAAGGAGAGAGGAGGGAGATTAGACAAAGGAGAGGAAGTACAAGGCCCTCTCCTGCTTCGGACTCCTTTCCTCAATCACCACCTCATAATCAATATTCTGAATGAGTATCTGGAGTAACCACAAGGTGCCACGCGGCATGTCTAAATCAGTCCCTCATCAGCGTTGGAGCAATATTGACATGAAGACAACCAGGTAAGTATCCACGAACTCTCCACAGTCCTGATCTCCTCCCAAGTGGCGATGAATAAGCACAACAATGTCGAACACGTGGCCCTGCCACGTCAGCAGATGTAACACGTGGCAACAGCCACGTCAGCAATAATGCGTGGCATATGCCACGTCAGCATCCCACGAAGACAGGTGCAAGCCAGCCACCATGCCGAACCTGCAGCGTGTCGCCGTAGAGACAAGGCCAACACAAAGCCGGCGCTCGACCAGCATAACAGCGTCGTGCCAATCGCGTCGTCAACACATGAAGTCGACATTAACCGCAAGACAGAATGAATGTCAAAGCCAGGGAAGTCAACTCTTATGTAGTGTTGACTCGGGGTCTGGACCGCGGATGCTGCGCCCATCAGCCGTGCAAATCTTGATGCGAACTAAGGCCCAGATCGGTCTGAAACTGAATTCCCTCCAGCCTGAATGCTTGTCTGGGTACCTGCTCACAACAAGTGAGTGCATCCAACCAAGGGTCTGGGCGCGGTACCTTCGACTCTACAGTTGACTTTGACCCTTGAATTTCCTGTGTGCAGCGCTTGGTCACACAGACGAACGTGACAGACTCAGGCCTGGGCGTGTCTTGGTCACACAGCCCAACACAGACCGACTAAGGTCTGCGTTGCCTGGGGCTGAGTTCTGGGCCCCATGCTACTTCTGAACAGGGTTACTGCACTCACACGGGGCATTGTTCCAATTTTAGCGGATGTCCCGAAGAACCTAGGCAGGGAAACGACCCTGAGACACCACCTTCGAACCGACTGGACAAATAAAAAAAAAGCAGCTCTTCATCCACCAGCTCGTAGTGAAACTCAACTTAGGTTTGTATTTCGACAGCTCGAAGGTGTACCCATCGAGGTAGGCCAGATGGTTCCTACGCCTGCCCCGCCACTGGTACCAGATGCGTCAAAAAATAAATAAATAAGAACTATAAAAAATTAATAATAAAAATTAAAAAAATATGAGAAGCGACAACGGGAGGGGGAGGCCAGTCGGAACCCGACTCTTGGTCCCGCCCATTGGTCCCGTGATCGGATTCCCTGACAAAACTAAGGGGGATAGTCCCGCAAGACCCTCAACCCCTCAGTTTTCTTCATAAGACGCTCCTCCGCTCCTCCATTGCCAGCTGCTAACCTCAATCCCCAGATCTTCGTAGTCTCAGTCCGAAGTCGTAACCTATAGGGCTAGGCCCCAACTTGGATGTAGCAGGTACGGTTTTTTCCTATAAAGGGTATCCGTGCTGCCCCAAGGCCTGTCGGGCAGCATTAAAAGTTGTTTCTTTGGCACTTCGGCCATGTTTATAGCTCCTAAATGCTGATCCTTGCCGTATGAGGGGTCGGTTTTACCTACCGCTGTCGTGCATGTGATGCAGTCGCGCCGTCACTCCAACTTTTCTCACTAGGTTATCTCCCCCGAAGTGCCGCACTTTTTGTCACCTAGTGTCAGAAAACCCCGATTTTCATAGTGCTGCCCGCGACTTCTTCCGCTGGCCAATATCATGGCCAGCCTAGGAATTCAGGCACTTTGCATCTCAATGAACTTAGTGCCGTAGCAAAATAGGTAAAGTGGATCTGATAACTAGATCCTAGCCCCGATCATCAACTGCCGGTTTCGAATGCGAATATGAAGTGCGAAAGCTACTGTAGTTTCTTCACACTCCTTTCCTAGCTCATGCTACTAGGCGCAGGCGCCGTTCTCACCACCAGATGTCCGCCTAAACTCGTTTGTGCCCTCAAAGTGCACGCTCACACACTCTCTAATCAAATCAAAGGTGCGTGCCACTTCCAACCCCTGAGAGTTGGTTAGGGTCACAAAGAAACGAGACACCCTCTCGAATATCGTCGAAAACACACCTTCTGTGAGATGCAAAAATGTGCCCAAATACCCTTGTAAGGGTATTCAGGCCGAGAGCGGCCGTTGCAAAGGGTTAGCATGGACACGACATATATTGTCGTGCCCCCTAGACCGAATAGCTGCAAATATTCAGTTCTTCTGGTATTCGTGGATCATTTCTCGAACGTGTCAGACGCCTTGCAAAACGTGTCAGACGCCGAAAATTTTGCAGTATGTCAACCGTCGGAATGCATCAACACACCAAGGAAATCTTGACGGACAACGGGGCAGAATTTCGAGGAGAAGTCTCGAGGAGCCTAGTCGTATATGACGTCTCCATTCGCAATACGGCTTCCCATATATCGCAATCAAACGGACAGGTAGAAAGTGCGAACCGGGTGATTAGACAACCTTACGGCGGTATATCGCAGCTAGGGACACGAGGCCTTGACTCGATATTGTAGACCACATCCGAGCTATCCACCGAAGGACACCCCACGAGTCCACCGGCCCGACTCCTTTCCACACAAGTGGTTATCACATAGATGAATATTCACAGATGAACATTCTAAAAGTGGAAAAAATTAAGTGGTTTTTCGGGTTTGAATTCATGTTTGTACGTGCTAAATCATAGCTTGCAATTGTGAAAGCTAAAGGTGCAAGATGTTATTCATGGTGAATTCATTTTTTTTATTTTATTTTTCCGTAAACCATCCTGAAGGGATGAATGCCCTGAAGGTCTGAAAGCACCCCTCTCCCCACCCTATGACTCCCACTGTTACGCGTTGAGGATCCTGAACGATCCTGAAGAGGTGAATGCCTTCGGTGGTCTAAAAGCAGGAAGTCGAATGGAGGTGCAAGGGCTTTCAAGGCCTTCACCCCTTCATGATAGTGAGAGCCAAAAGGGGGGTTGCTTTCAGGCCGTTCAGGGCATTCA
>BFEA01000247.1:157677-169273 GCA_003427395.1 Chara braunii
CCTGTCAAAACACTCTCCATGTGGCCACGTCAAAAAAAATATTTTAGCAAATTCTTTCACACAGCCTATAAGTACTCTGAATGCTCAAAGAATTCACAAGTTGTCGGAGAAAAAAAACTTCGATAACTCCCTCATGAGGCTGCATTCCCAACAATGAGTTCACCATTTTTAATAGTCCTCTGCTGAGGCTATCGAGTTCTCCGAAATTTTGTAATTCACACTGACGTAGGAACAAGATGAGTGCCTAATACTACTTATCCAATCGTGATGGGAGTTTCTCTTTCGGACTTGCATTCATGACCTTTCACTTGAACAGTGGAGTGTGGCAAACATGGGAAGAAATATGCCGTAAAATTTATATCTGACAGCCATCGAGAGAGGCTTTTGAGAGTGGCGTTGTAAGACTCTTGACCTAGAATGTTGTTGACCAAGTGTCCAGGATTATGGACACCTATGTGGTGAAGGTGCCACCTGTCTTCACAAACGGGGGCCCTGCTACAGCTCATGGGAGGACCCCTCGTACAATATGAAGGGGGGTGGGGGTATTTATGATATTTGTTAAAAATATTCATTTTTAACCAAATACACGAGTAGCAGGACTTGCAGGTGTACCAGTTGGTACGCTGGGCTGAGAGACTATCCGTAGAGCCAACTGCCTCCAATAGTAGGTGACAAGTGTTGCAGCGTGCGTACCAACGAGTGCAACAGGCCCAAGGGATCTGCAGACCCCAACAACAGGTGCAAGTCTTGAAGATTGTCCAGAGGTGCGGCAACCTCACCTACCTCCCTATTCCTTTGCCTTTGACTTGCCTTGTCTTTGTGCGGGAGTGCACATGTTTACCAAGTAGTTTGCCTCTTATGCTAGTGCTGCATTGTTCCTCGGTGCGTCTTTAACTTGCTGCTTGTGGCCACAGTCCTTGCATTTTTCAGTAAGAGTTCACAGTGTTGTGTCACACATGAATTGTGAAAACCTCATTATCTAGTTTGTGTTTCATCAGTGCAATAATAGATGATTGAAAAAAAAATTCACTTACATATGTACCTTTTTTCTGTGAAGGGAATTTGTGAAGCAGACAATGAGGAGAAAGAAACAGGTGCGTAGTCCAGAATTTAAGTGATGACCTTTATACATCTACGGTTGGTAACACTTCATGTGCTATTGCAACCAGCACATCAAACAACAAGCTATCACAATTCCCATTGGTTGATGCACGTGATTTCATTGGGGAATCGCAATGCTTTGCCTGGCCTGAAATGTAAGTGTTTCCCCTCTGATTTTCACCGGCTTTGTTTTTTTTCTTTTCTTTTTTTGCATCACTAAGGCTGCTAGCCAGGCCGGCCAGGTCACCTTGTTTTCCAGGGCGGCCCGAGCGTGCAAGGCCCGAGGAAGGTTACAGCAAAAAAAAAAAAAAAAAAAAAAAAAAACTCTAGGCTACCAGCCGGGCCGCCCGGGTCCCGGGTGGGTACCCGTGCAAGGACCAGGAAAGGTCCCAGCAAAAAAAAAAAAATCCAAAAAACTACAAAAAAACCTATGTTATGCAAAAAACTAAACCAAACAACGTTTGCCCCGGGTCCCATCAAAATTCTTCACCAAATTGAAAATAAAAAATAAAATTAAAAAATATTTTTTTTTATTTTTTTTCGGTCCGGTCGGGCAAGTGACCCCGGGCCACTCTGGTAGCCTACAGAAAAACGAAAAAAAAAACTATGTTATGAGAAAAAATAAAATGAACAACTTTTGCCTCAGGGTTATATCAAAACTTTTCACCAAATTTAAAATATATATTTTTGGCCCGGGCGGGTAGGTGATCCTAGGCCACTCTGGTAGCCTAGATCACTATATATTTTCGGTCTAAAAAAAAAAGTTGTGTCAACTACGGGTTTTGGCATAAGAATTATGGAGTTCCCCTTTTTTTCTCGACTGTGATTATTATTATTATACAATTGCCTACGTAATCGGTGTCCCCCTTAAAATATAAATTCCCTCTCTGTTTTTTTTTTTTTTTTTTTTTTTTTTTTTTTTTTTTTAGAAAGACTCAGTGAGGTCTGCTAAGAGGAGTGATATGAGAAACTCCTTGTAGGCATTTATTGGACGCTCCTGGCTATTGGTGGGTAGGAACACCTGCTGGAAACCGAGTCCAACGTCCGATGAAGAGCTTGTAGCCCATGATGACCATGTCTGGTGCCAGGGCTATTACCCGTCTTCAACTATGAAAAAGACAACTCTGGGACGCAAGGAAATCCAGGGGGAGATAAGGGGGGGTTCTGCGCCTTTAAACCACTCCCCGGGCCCCCGACAAAGGAAAGGACAACTTTGGGAAATAGAAAAATATGGGGGCGGATAAGGGGGTGTTCTTCCTCTTTAGACTACTCCCCACGCCTCCAAATTTCGAATTACTAATAGGAGTTTCCCTATCATCTACTCTGCTGACCCCCGTACCATTGTTGACTTACAGTGGAAAAGGGAGAGGGAGGGAAGGGTAACTGATCGATGCACTTCCGTTTAGTTGTGGAAGATGAGTTTGTAGTTCCCGACTAACTGATCATGGTCAATTCTCTGCTCTCCCTTTGCCATTCCACCTCGGTCATCAAGGCCCCCGGGTCCTTTTCTTTTTTGAATACTGGTGAATTATTCTATCAGGACAGTACTTTTGACTCATGCATGTGGATGTCAATTTGCTTACAGACAAGATCCGAATTGTCAATGTTTATGCTAAGGAGAATAATATTGTTTATCAACTGCATGGAACAAGGTACTGCCCAAATGTGGCACGTCATCACGCTAAAAACAATGGTGAGTTCAAAAAACTTTTGTGGTACAGTGTATTTACTATCTTAGGCTTCTGCAATTGACTCTTGAAGTTTTTTGTTGAAAATTCCAAGTACTTATGTTTTTTTTGTTTTTATTCGTATGCCTTGTGAAACAGTCATGTTTGTTGTCAACATGCAGGCACAGACATGGCATATCAAGTGTCATGATAAGGAGTGTAACGAAAATTTGGGCCGAGGTAAGGAAAATGTACGACCACTGACAGTCTTGCAAATCTTCTCCAGATGTTAAGTGCCTGAAAACAATTGACCCTACATCGCCTATAATGTTTTCTTGGCAAAGACCCCCCCCCC
The DNA here is from genome assembly GCA_003427395.1 of Chara braunii. Taxonomy (NCBI): domain Eukaryota; kingdom Viridiplantae; phylum Streptophyta; class Charophyceae; order Charales; family Characeae; genus Chara; species Chara braunii. The sequence continues at coordinate 160,801 of BFEA01000247.1, forward strand.
CGCCCCCCCGAAACTGCCTCTTTTCTAATAGTTACGATTTTTTGACTTCTTAAATTCTATTATGACCTATAATACGACCCACCCAACCTAGCTCTTTAGAATGTTTTTTGTTTTTTACTCCACAACCCCATCATTTTTCTATACAAACCCAACCCTATGTTTTTTCCAGTACATGACGTGAGCTAATGGCATGGGAGCCAACAAATTCATTGGCTCCCCTTTTTCCAGATGGTTTTCTTCCGACACCGAATGACCTGCATCCCTCGAAGACCTTTCACTGGCACTACACTCAACTTCAATTCCATATTTATATATATATCGACAAACAGAGCTGCCCGGTAGACCGTGGGCAGAAAGGGAGAAGAGGACAACAAACAAGGGGCTGTGACAAACCGTTTCATTGGTATTATATACTACAATATTATTAATATACATATATTATATATATGTCATTTGCTTTGTTTTGATTGATATGTCTTTTCTTCCCTGTGAGGTTTGGTTTCCTCATTCTTTTCCTTACCTCTTTGCCTTTTGGCTGCGTGCAAGTGGGTCATTGTGACACATGGGGATTGGGGCAGTCAACGCTCAACCTGTCATCCATGTGGTTGGCCTTGTACGTAAGAGGTGATGAACAGATGAAGTTTTCCCACCTTATTTCTTCTTTTCTTGTTTTGAATTTTTTCGCCATTGCGCCCCGATCCACAGTGTGACAATATATTACTACGCTACCAAAGTCGTCCGGGGTAAGTTGCTCAGCCGGCCAAAAAAACAAATGATAAAATATTTTTTTAACTTACTTTTTTTTTTAATTTTTATTTCAAAATTGTTAAAATTTTCGATGTGACCCTCAAGCAAAACTTATCCAGTTTATTTTTGTGCATCACATACTTTGTTTTCAATTTTTTTTTGATTTTTTCTTTTTTTTGGCTAGACCCTTTGCTGGTCATCGCACGGCCAGGCCGCCAGGTTAAACAAGGTGACCCAGGCAACCTGGCTGATAGTCCTATTTTACATTTTGTATAAAAAATTGTGAGAGCATTTGTTGTGTCTCCCCTTTTACACAAAAGACCAAAGAAGTGAGATATTTATTCTGTAGTTGAGGTTTAACATTAATACTTTCTTTTATTTTTCTTTTGTGTACCTTGAATTATCTTGCAGGATTTGTCTCTGAAAAGGTCCAGGTACCAAAAAAGTTTTTCAATTATATGCAGACATCAAATCAGAACATGTCGACATGAAAGTTTGCTATATTTTTAGATCGGAGTACTTTTTTTCACGACACTTATTTTGCATGACAATCATGTAGGCTAGTTGTTTGTAGAATTCAAATTTGGTTGGCCTGCATGGTAGGAGAAAACGGATTTACAAGAGAGAGAGGGAAAAAAAAAAAAAATTACTGGGTTCTGGTCTGATGAGGTCATATTGCTCAGTCATGCGAGATTCAATTTGGTGGGCCCCATTTCGGTACTTGTCGGAAGCCTCTGTGGTTTGTGGATGCCGCACAACCACACCACTGGCGGGGTGGTTATTCTGCACTGACTCGGTTCAATTGTGCACTAGAGCAGACATCAGAACTAGTTGCTGTAGTGAACTTAGAAGGGTGTGTTTTGTCACATTTTTTGCCCCTCGCAAGACCTTGGATTGTTTTTTGAAGCACTGGGAATTGCATTGCCATTCGGTTACTGTTGATAAAGTTTTTTCGTTACCTTTTCTATTATGGATGTTTTTTTTTTTTTTAAATAACACAAAGAGATAACTCTTTGAGGGCCCTGTGGGCTGGTCATTTGGTTGAGCGGATGTACCACTTTTTTGATAGGGATGGGGCTCCTGGTTCCCGACGGAGCTGGGTAATCTACTAATCTTGCAATTCTTGGTTTCTTTTCCACATCGGCGTACTTTTATATCCTTGTGTGCATAAATTCTCTGCATTTTTGGCATTGGCAACTGTCGACGGCAGTGCATTACTAATAATGGATGTGAAAATACACGTTAGAACTGATGTTAACAAGGTTCTTTATCGTCGTATCAGGCTCAACGATCTGGTGGTAGCAATATTAAGACTAGGAGTTTGAGGTAGATTTTAGGTATGTAGGCTAATTATTAGGTTGGGGCAGCAGTGCTGCATATTTTCAGAATTATGTGGATGTTTATGTTAATGTAAAACCTTTTTTTTATGAAATTTTTGGATTGGGAGACATTTATGGTATGTTATAGGTTTTTATAACTTTTTAATTCCCAGGATTGGGTGTTGTCAGGACAGTGGTCGAGAGTTGGCTATTTTTTTCATTTGACTTATCGCAATGCGTAAACCTGAATGGGGTAATAGTCTCAATATTTCCTTTCGGGTTGTTTTGTCGATGGATCCCCATCCTCCTTTTTTGTGCAATAGTAGTTATTAAAAACAAATATCACTTTCACACAGACTAGTAAGATGTCTTTTTTGGTATGCTTTGCTCTCTTGAATTCTTTTTTAATTCCAACAATTCTCCTTTTCTTTAGAACTTTTTGAAAAATTTTACAAAATCACAAGTTCCTCAACCATGATTTTTCTCAATCCTCTTTTTCATTTCGGACATTCAGAATGTCTTTCGGTTCTTCCAAAAAAATAATAAAAAAAATCAGTGGGATTGTGATATGCACTTGTCATCTTAGAGTCACCATCAGAACATTGTGTCCCTGAACCGAATCCCAGTTTCTTCCCCCCGCCCCCCGTTTTGATATATTTTATTTTTCGAGAGGACGTCGCGAAAAGAGATAGTCTTCCCCCCCTCTTCCTGTTTCAAATTATTATTTCCGAGGGGACACAAATAGACTAAGTGGCCCCTCTTCCTATTTCAAATTATTATTTGTGAGGAGGATTTGAAAAACGACGAGGTGCTTCACGAAAAAAAGAAAATAAATGTAGTCTTCGACGAAGCTTAGGGAAGGGGTATTGATAAAAGGAATGAAAAAAAACAAAAACAAATAGCAGTATATTTTTGCGAAAGAGGGGGATGGGTGATTGTGGAGTAGGACAAAAAAAAGAAGACAAAGTAAGCAAAGAAAAAAAAAGAGAACAAATAGCAGTACTCTTCGGCAAAAGAAGAGAATGGGGTGATTATAGAGGAGGATAAAAAAAACAAACAAACTAATTGAGCAAAAAAAAAAACAAAACAAATCGCAGTATACTTCGACGAACGGGGGGGATGTGGTAAGTGGTTGAGAACAAATAAAAAGACTAAGTGAGCAAAGAAAAACAAGAAAACAAAATAGCAGTATGCTTCGGCGAAAGGGGGGGATGGGGTGATTATGGAGGAGGACAAAAAAAAAAAAGACTAAGAGGAAAGAAAAAAAAGAAAACAAATAGCACCATACTGCGGCGAAAGGAGGAGGTGGGGTAAGTGGTTGAGGACAAGAAAAAAAACTAAGGAAATAAAAAAAGAAAACAAATAACAGTATACTTCGGCGAAAGTGGGGGACGGGGTGATTATGGAGGAGGGAAAAAAAAAAAAAAAAGTAAGTGAGAAAAGAAAAAAAAANAAAAAAAAAAAAAAAGTAAGTGAGAAAAGAAAAAAAAACAAAAACAAATAGTAGTACAGTCAGGCGAAAGGGGGGGTGGGTTAAGTGGTTGAGGACCAAGAAAAGAAAGACTGAGTGAGCAAAAAAAAAAATAAAAAAAAATAATGGTATTCTTCGGGCGAAAGGGGGAGATGGGGTGAGTGGTTGAGGACGAGAAAAAAAGACTAAGTGAACAAAGAAAAAAAAGAAAACAAATAGCAGTATACTTCGACGAAAGAGGGGGATAAGGTGATTATGGAGGAGGGCAAAAAAAAAAAAGAGTAAGTGAGCAAAGAAACAAAAGAAAACAAATAGCAATATACTTCGGCGAAAAGGGGGGTGGGGTAAGTGGTTGAGGACCAAGAAAAAAAAGACTAAGTAGGCAAAGAAAAAAAAGAAAACAAATAACAGTATTCTTCGGCGAAAGGGGGGATGGGGTAAGTGTTTGAGGACGAGAAAATAAATCAAGTGAGCAAAGAAAAAAAAAGAAAACAAATAGCGGTATACTTCGGCGAAAGGGGGGTTGGGGTAAGTGGTTGAGGACTAAGAAAAAAAAAACTAAGTGAGCAAAGAAAAAAAAAGAAACAAATAGAAGTATTCTTCGACGAAAAGAGGGGTGGGGTAAGTGGTTGAAGACCAAGAAAAAATAGACTAAGTGAGAAAAAAAAAAATAAAAAAAAGTACCAGTATTCTTCGACGAAAGGGGGGGATGGGGTAATTGGTTGAGGACGAGAAAAAAAAACAAGTGAGCAAAGAAAATAAATAGCAGTATACTTCGACAAAAGGGGGTGGGGGGGGGTAAGTGGTTGCGGACCAAGAAAAAAAGTACTAAGTGAGCAAAAAAAACAAAAGAAACAAACAGCAGTATTCTTCGGCGAAAGGGGGGGATGAGGTAAGTGGTTGAGGACGAGAAAAAAAACTAAGTGAGCAAAGAAAAAAAAGAAAATAAATAGCAGTATTCTTCGGTGAAAGGGGAGGATGGGATAAGTGGTTGAGGACGAGAAAAAAAAATTAGTGAGTAAAGAAAAAAAAGAAAACAAATAGCAGTATACTTCGGTAAAAGGGATGGTAAGGTAAGTGGTTGAGGACCAAGATAAAAAAGACGAACTGAGCAAAGAAAAAAAGGAAAAAAAATAGCAGTATTCTTCGGCGATAGGGGGGGTGGGGTAAGTGGTTGAGGACCAAGAAAAAACAGACTAAGTGAGAAAAAAAGAAAAAAGAACAAATAGCAGTATTCTTCGATGATGGGGGAGATGGGGTAAGTGGTTGAGGATGTGCATCGAATCTTCTCTATAGAAATACCGAATATTTACATGTCAATTAACCATCTCTCACGGGGCATAACTTGCTTTCCTAAGGGGTTGTCACCACCCTTAGGGGTGTATCCCTGCCAAGCTACTGACCCACGTGCAAAATTTTTTATATGCAGTCACAGACGTAGGTCATCCGAGGGCGTTTGCTCGTTCGCTGTAGCATAGATACGCTTGGTTAACGTCAAGCGGACCCGAACATCGTTCGTTCCTAGGGCGCTGATCTCCTCGGTACGAAGCAAACGTCGTTGGACTAGGACAGTCTCAACCAAGCGTGAAACCCAAAAATTATCCTAGTCCCTTAGACACACAGTCAAACAAAAAATTATAACAACCATACATAATTACATCAAAAGGTATCGACCGTGGCCGATAAGAATATACATTCAATCCAAAGTAACAACTGGGAGAATCCAAATCTTCATTTGATACATCCAATATCACAAGATCAAATCCGACCACCTCAGGTCGAACTCAATAAATAAAAAAATCATACAGATGCCAACAAGGAGTTGGCTAGCGACAATAGCATTGATGCTGTCGACAAGGTAATCGACTGCCTTAGTTTGACTTGATGAGATGTGTTGCCAAAGTCATTCATTCCATTTTATGGCCAACTTAAGGCATGCGCACCTGTCTCTAAACATTTTTAATTTTATTGAATAACAGGTTGTTTTGCAGATGATTCTTAATCAAGGACATTGCTTGAAGCGTTGCATGCCTTTCTATCTAGGAAGTGGTCTGAGGTACTCCTCCTCCTCGTCCGAGCACAAAACTCGGATCTCAGAAGTTGGGTCGTCTCCACCGAATTGGCAAGTACACCTTCGTAGAACAGTCCACTCCGTGTCGATAACAGGGCTGGTTTCTAAAGCAACAACCCCCTGCCCAATATGGTTCCTAAAAATAGAGGATGTGTCCACTGCAAGTAACTTTTAGATATTTTTATTCCTCTTGAGTTCATGATAACTTTGACAAAAAAAGTTCAGAGGAGATAAAAAACGAAAACCATTTGGACAGATATAGGTAGATAAGGTCATTCGGGATAGAAAGGGTCAATCCTGAGAAAAAACAAAATCCTTTTGACCTTATATGCTTTATTTTAATCGAGTTCATCTCACAATACGCACTGAATTAATTTTTTTCAAAACAATATGTCCTTTTAACAAGCAGACAAGTGAAAAGTAGGAAGAGCACAATCCTTTTCTTCATCTCAAATAAGCATAATCAATCCCCTTTGCAAGCATCCTTCTACCTACCTGCACATTATGCAAGGAAAACAAATTCAAAAGAAAACAGTACAACCCGTATACGAGTCAGACTTTTTCACTCATATGCATGACTCGCACAACTTCCCTCTACCTTTTATTTTGAACATCCAAAACAAACAGGGTCAAGCAAAGTGTGGGTTCACACAGATATGAAGGAAAGTCTGAGTCTATCAACTGACTGACCTTGAGTGAAGTTTCATCCGGCTCACTCAAGAAAGTCGGGTAATATTTCAATCAGAAGAAAATAATCGCTGAAGAATTGCGGCTCACAACTCCACAAGTTGTGACCTCTCTCCTGAACCACGGTCTGCGTCCTCCATGAAGTGTCCGAATGAGCAGAGTGAGACTCCTTGAGAGGACTCAAGTGGGGTAACCCTCCAGGAGGTGTTCCCACAAATAAGTCCCACAGGGTCATAAATGTTCCACATAGTTCCAATGCAGTCTCAATTGCAGTTCCAACGGTACCACGTCCCGAAGGATCGGTCCCAAACCAACTCGCAAATCTACGTCGCCTTAAACCACTGCGTCCGCACCCCAAGTTGGTCCCACTCCGTCCCAAGATCGTCCCAAGTGGTCCTGGGCAGTCTCACACCATAGCCTGCAACACAAGATGGTTTAGAACTCAAAAACCGCACGCTCTGTGTGCCGCAAAAAAATAAAGGTGGCCCTGGCTTAAAACCTCATGTGGTGCGAGCCCCGATGAAAAATAAAAATGTCTTTCTGGCGCGAACAACAAGTGTCGCAACTACAATGGCTACCGTCACACGCATTCACCCTACACTCTCTTCATGTCGCCGGTCCACACACCATTGCACAGTCCCAAATATGCGTCAGTGCCACAAAACACATAACGGCGGACCACCACACGTCACACCATCAACCAGTACCATGGCTGCCCCGCATCACCACAGCGAGATCACACACAAGAAAACGGTCTCCACTTTGACGCAAAAGACCCCCAGCAATTTCCCTCACAATAGTGTCGCCGACGTGCCACTATCTGGACAACATAATCCCACCGGATACACTGCCGTTGCCGCGCCGTTGATCGAGCAGCAACTCCCCACACTCACATAAAAAAAACATTGGCGTCGCGCGGCAAATTCGGCAGCACCTTCCCTTAGGAAGGTCTTGACGTCGCGGCGGCAGTCCGGCAGCGTCTCCCCACCGGCAGTGCAGCTGTCAGTGTGCCAAAAAAATCGGCAGCACTTCCTCACTAAAGTGTTGCTGCTGCCGTCGCCTTATGGCCGCAGCACCTACTCACACACTCAGCGCAAGCACAAGGGCGGGGCAAAAAACTCCCAGTCCTCAGTTATGGTTACCTCTCTTCACCTCTTCCAACTCTCTGCAGACCTCCACTCCTCCAGCAGCATCTCCTCTCCAGCAGCATGCAGCAGCCAGCCAGCATTCACCCAAGTGAATGTCCCAACATCACTGCCACAAGTGTGAGGCTGCTAGGTGGAGTGCTGACTTTTATAGCCAGTTGAACGCATGTGGGCAGCTACTTTGCTCACTGCCAGGCAAAATTTGTCAGTGCTCCTGGCCCTTGATCTAAATCGACGACCAGGAGTTAGGAGCCTTGGTTTTCCCACAAGGGGACCAAGGTCATCAACCCCCAGGAGTACCTGGCCGTTTTCTCAGGCCAGATACTCTTGTTAATGGTTGTACTCAACCATTTACTTCAGCCTGTTCAAAACGAACAGGCGCAGTTCCGTCACCCCCTAGAATCTTCTAGGGCTGCACCTGTTCCGTGGCCACGGCCACTTACGTGGCTGTTTTTTTTTTTTTTTCCCTTTTTTTTTTTCTCTCTTTACCCCTAACCTTTTGCCCCCTCGTTTTCCTGTGCAGGGGGCAACTCGCCGTTCAAAACGAACGGCCGCCCCCTCAGTCTTTTCATAGAGTTGAACTAGAGTCGAGCTCAACAGGGGCTTCTTCCTCATGCCCCGCGCCTGTATCTGTCGCAGAATGGGGTCCGGGTTTAGGCGTGCGGCCCAAGAGTGCTGCCCGTTTTCAAAATGAACGGGCGCAATCTACAAAGAATGGGGAGTCAAAAAGAAGAAAACAAAGAGGATGTCAGGCAGTGGTGCTCGAAATGGGGTTGAAGAAGAAGAAGAAGAAAAAGAAAATGGCTGGTGCAGGATGGCGGGCAGGGGTGCTCGAAATGGGGGTGGACGAAGAAGAAGAAGAAGAAGAAGAAGAAGAAGAAAAAGAAGTTGTTCTCTCTCTCTCTCTCTCTCTCTCCCTCCCTCCCTCCCTCCCTCTCTCTCTCTCCCTCCGTCCCTCCCTCCCTCTCTCTTTCTCTCTCTCTCTCTCTCTCTCTCTCTCTCTCTCTCTCTCTCACACACACACACACACACA
>BFEA01000247.1:169281-180515 GCA_003427395.1 Chara braunii
CTCTCTCTCTCTCTCTCTCTCACACACACACACACACACACACACACACACACACACACGCACGTACACACACACACACACTCACACACACACACAGTCGCGCAGTGCATAGATCCACACTCTAGGGTAGATTCATTCGATTTCGCTCATCACGCACACACACCCACGCAGACTGTCGGGGTGCAACCTCCTGATGAGTCAGTGAAAGTCCGACGAAACAGTCTGGCTCAGTCATTTGGTCCGTTTGTTGAAACGAACGGGAGTGAAGCGAACGAAGGGGAGGAAAGAATCTACTCCCAAAAAATCTAAAAAGGACCTAAAAAAAGGAAGAAACGACGACTTACCTGCTGCCCTATGAAAACGGGCACCACACTTGTCTCATCAGGGCAGATGCCCTGTCACTTCAACATCCACCATCGGGTGGTTTAGTTTTTTTTGTTTTTTTTTTTAAACCCGTTGTCAAAGCTACAGTCTCTTCATGTCGTGCCAATCCCACGACCTGTTGAAATACAGACTCAAGTTCAATCCCAGTCAGGATAGAAAAAATTTGGACAATTTCTCGATTTATGCGTGTCGTCCTTGCGCAGAGATCGCACGACCGAAATCAGTCGCGCCCAACCATATGTTGTGGGCTGCTCCAAAAGGAGCTGGCCCAGTAGGATGTTGTCGGGTTCGATCCTAGCGCCTGTTGGGTGAAAGTTTGATGATGTAACCTACAAGGCTAGCGCCTATTCACGGAAGTTAAGCCCACATCTCTTCTATGTAAAGAGTTGCTGCCCAGCGGGTTACCCAACTATCTAGCTCAAGCAGGCCCTGCTGGCCCTATCTCCTTAGCCTGTCGCCCTGTCGTCTGTCCGGCAGACGTTTCAGCTGGGCGGCCCTATGAGCCAACCTTTAAACCGTGAGTACGACAGTGGGCCCCGAAGGGCTCGTAAAACAAATCATAAGCCATACGTTCGAGCCTTGGGTGCGACTACCCTTTTTAACCTATATAGGCTCTGAATCTCGCGACTGTCCTCATTTTTTAGTATAGTAGATCTAACTTTTGCATTTCCTCGTCCTCGCTCCCTGCGGCTCTGCTAGAAACTGCCAAATACTATCATTACTCTTGGACGTTACTGGCGTCCGGACAAAACTCTAAAAACGTTTTAGTCTTAAGGTCATAGGCTCAGTCTGAATAGAGTTCTGGCAAATGTCTGTCTCATCAAGTCCTTCAATTCAACAAAAAAAGTCGTACAGTGTTCGACGGTGAAAACCCCTGGCAAATACCCTTGTCAGGGTATTTGCCCCGATAATAGCGTTCGATTAGAGCACTGGGGAGGGGAGCAAAACGGGATTCAACTAGAGTACCCGGGGAGTGAGTTGTTACAAACATAGTGTTTTATCAGACATATGTGACAGCTAGAGCATCCATGAATAAGCCCGGATAACATTAAGTGAGGGGATTACCAAAAACTTGACAAGGCTCATACATACGACTACCGAGACAGTCAAAACCTGAACCGGAGTAACATCAAGTGCAAAGTGGACGAAACACATGATTGAGATTTGGTCAAAACACATGAATGGAGCTATGGAAGCAAACAAGTTTGAACCAGAACATCATCAAATGGAAGATGGATGAAGCACTCGAGTGAGACTTGCCCAAACACATGCATGGAGCTACGGCGGCAAACAAGTTTGAACTGGGACATCATCAATTGAAAGATGGGTGAACACATGAGTGAGACTTAGACTAAACACATGCATGTAGCTATGAAATTCAATAAGTTAGGACCGGATCATCATCAAATGAAAGATAGGTGAACACATGAGTGAGACTTAGTCTAAACACATGCATGTAGCTATGAAAGCTAACAAGATTGAACCGGAACATCATCAAGTGAAAGATAGGTGAAAAGCACGAGTGAGACGAGACCAATCACATGTATATAGTTATAGAAGCAATAAAGAATGAACCGACACATTATCAAATAGAATATGAGTGAAATACAGAGGTGATACTAGTTCAAACACACACATTGACGCAATAAAGTCAACTAAGATTGAATCGGAACATCATCATATGAGAGTTAAGTGAAATACATAAGGGATATAGATCAAACACATACATGAGGCTATGGAAGCAAACAAGTTTGAACCGGAACATCATCAAGTGGAAGATGAGCAAACACATGAGTAAGATTAGACTAAACACATGCATGTAACGATGGAGACTAACAAGACTGAATTAGAAAGTCATAAAGTAAAATATGAGTGAAAAACACGAGTGAGACTGGGCCAATCACATGCATGTAGCTATGGAAGCACTCAAGAAATGAACTGGAACATTATCAAGTGAGAGATCAGTGGAATACACAAGTGAGGCTAAATCCAACACATACATGAGACTATGAAAGTAATTAAGATTGAACCGGACCATCATTAAGTGGAAGATAAGTGAAATATTTAAGTGATACTAGATCCAACACATATATGGGGCTATGAAAGTTAATCAAGATTGAACCGGATCATCATCGAGTGGAAGATGAGTGAAGTACATAAGCGAGTTTAACTCAAACATGTGCATGAAGTCATGAAAGCATACAAGATTGAATCGGAACATCACTATGTGAGAGATGAGTTATGCACATGAGTGAGATTTGCTCAAACACATGCATGGGGCTCATGGAAACAAACAAGGATGAATCGGAACATCACCGTGTCAGAGATGGATGATACACATAAGTGAGACTAGCTCCAACATATGCATGAAGTCATGGCAGCAAATAAGAATGAATCGAAGCATCACCATGCGAGAGATGGATGATAAACACAAGTGAGACTAGCTTAAACATGTGCATGAGGTCATGGAAGCAAAAAAGAATAAATCGGAATACCACCATGTGAGAGATGGATGATACACATGAGCGAGACTAGCTCAAACATGTGCATGTTTTCATAGAAGCACACGAGGATTGAAACGAAACATCATCATGTGAGAGATGAGCTATACACATAAGCGAGACTTGCTTAAACAGATGCATGAAGCTCGTCGAAGCAAACAAATGAATCGGAACATCATTATGTGAGAGATGAGTTATGCACATGAGTGAGATTTGCTTAAACACATGCATGGAGCTCATGGAGGCAAACAAGTTTAAATCAGAACATCATCATGTGAGAGATGAGCTATGCACATGAATAAAACTTGCTCAAACACATGCATGGAGCTCATGGAAGCAAACAAATAAGTCAGAATATCATCATGTGAGAGATGAGTTATGCATATGAGTGAGACTTGCTCAAATACATGCATGAAGCTCATGGAAGCAAACAAATGAATTGGAACATCATCATGTGAAAGATGAGCTATGCACATGAGTGAGACTTGCTCAAATACATGCGTGGAGTTCATGGAAGCAAACAAATAAAACGATACATCATCAGGTGAGAGATGACCCATACATGTGAGTGAGACTTGCTCAAACATATGCATGAAACTCATGGAAGTAAACAAGAATGAAAAAAAATATTTTTATGTGAAGAAATTGACAATGCAAGAGGGAAGGATAATCAAAACACTAGCATGAGTGAGAACCAAAGTAACGATTTATCCCCAAGTGAGAAGAGAGAGAGATTGTAGTTTCACCCACTCTTCAGCTTGAAATCACATAGTACAAAATTACGATTTATTATAGGGTGAAGAAATGGTCATTATAGAGACACTTACTACTGGAGGAGCTACTTCTTACCTCCCCTATACTTCGGATGTCTTTGCTATGGAGAGAGGAAAGAAGTGAGGAGGGAGGAAAGGAGAACATTAGATGAAGTAGAAGTAAGAGAATAATAATAAAAAAAGGGTATGAGAATGATGAAGAGGAAGAAGAGATAGGAGGGGATGAGGATAAAGAGGAAGAAAAAGAAGAAGGAGAAAAGGAAGAAGGAGAAGAAGAAAAAAATGATGGAGAAAAAGAAGAAAAAGAGGAAGAAGAAGAAGAAGAAGAAGAAGAAGAAGAAGAGGAAGAATAAGAGGAAAAAGACGAAGAAGAAGAAGAAAAAGAAGAAGAGCACCTCTTCCTTGTTCCCACTCAACTTCTCTTAGTGTTGAAGTGTTAGCCTTGATGAAGCTCTCTCTCTCCTTGCACATGTCTTGCCCAGCTATAACGTTTTTCTTCCTCAAGCCATCATCTCCTTCCTTTTCCAGCCTCTCTCAAACTATGGCAAGTTTCCACCACTGAGACTATGAAGTCCTCTCCTCTTCTAGGAGGGCAACATGAGTTCCTAAAAGCCTGTCTCTCTCTCCCACAACCCAGGGGTTGTGGCAGATCACCTCCTTGGGCCAGCACCACCTTAACCAGCCTCAGTAGTTGCTCCCACTAACCTACAGTCTCCCTCAAGGCTCTAGACTGACAGCGGTTCGTCTCCTCTTACTCCAAGTGAGTCAAGTGTTCACATAAGCACACTTGGGCAGCATAAGTTCTCCTCATGAAAATGTGAGTGTGGTGGACTGCTCCCCCAACTTATGTAGGTTAAAATCAGTACTTTGGTCAACTCATGGACCTCCTTATGTGCCTTAAGGTGAACGGAGATACTCGCATAGCCAGTTTTCATCAATTGGTCTCTCCGGGAACACTTGGCCTCATTTTAGCCGAGTACATGCACTCTGAATGATTGGTACCAACTCGCACTGCCTCTTGGGTCTCCTCATGCCTCCATTTTATTATTAAAAGTTGCCCCCTTGAGTCCCAATATCCAAGGGGCAACCTTACTTGAAAGAAAAAGTTCTTGTGGACATTTTTCTCGATTTTTTTTATTCTGCCTCATTTTGAGTAAGCCGAGGTATTTTTCTTGCCTCGGTACTATCTCAGCTTTGGATCTAGCTGAGATCCAAGACCAACAATATTTCAAGCTACGCGCAAGTGGTCCTTGCTTCAATTTTGAGTCCCAACGCTTACTTTGTCAATTTTTTGTGTATCTCGCCCTCTTTTCGACCCAAATGCACAGTTTCGTTTTTTTCTCTTTTTTGTTTCTTTCCATTTTTTGTTGCCAAATCATTCCGGAGTTTGCCGTTTGAGCTGGCCCCACAAAAAACGGCTATATCTTTTCCTCCAAATCAATGCCTCAAAAGAAAACCGACCCATTCCTTTCTGTTTTTTCTCTCATTTTTGTCATGTTAATTTATATTAATGTCTCAAGGGCCTTATCTCTGTAATCCAAATTGCCCTCCACCAAATCTGGAGGGATGACATTACAGTAGGGATCTGCCAATCCCTACTAGGTTAGTCTCAACTTACTGGCAGATCCTTCTCCACCCTTTTCTTCCTTTTTCTCTCATTCTCTCTCCTTTTTCTTCTTCTTTTTTCTCTTTTTCATTTATTTTTGTTGTGACAAGTGTCGCTGTGAATTATTTTTCTAGGTCATGGATCTTCATTTATGGTCAGATTCAGACCCAGCAGTTGGTCCTTATATCTCGGCTTACAGTAATGAAACCCCCACACTCATGGAGGATCCATTTTCTCTCCGTTAGTCTTCATTTTGAACCCTCTTTGCTCCAATTTTCTCTTGACAGCCTATTTTCTGCAATGAGCCTTTTGGGGCTTTATTTTCTTATGCCTTGCTAGTCCGAAATATCTCGGACTGCTGGGCAGTCCTCCCATCACTATTTTCCTCTCCTTTTTGCCCCTTACCACCTTCTCCCTTGGCCCATTCATTTGTTGTACCAATAGTGACTCATATTTATCACCGTCACGATTTTGATCTTGATAATACCACTTGTTTTGTATGTTTATCCTTCATGTGTGACTGCAATTCTTCTTGGGACACTCAAGTCCTCGTCACTCACCCCTTACTAGCTCCATTTTCTAGTCCCGTCGGTGGCACTGCCACCGCATGACCCAATTTTCAACTATTTTTATTTGGGTTCATCTAGTTTTCAGCGTTTTCCCGTGTGACGTCTCATTTTTATTTGGGACTCCCAAGTCCCGACAGTCTCAATCTCTCCCTATCATGTGCCTCAAGTGCCATGATTATTTTCGGTCGCGAGATTCACCACCTCGCAACCGTCATTTACCGTCTTCATTTGCCTCAAGCCCGAGACACTCTTTTTCAATGTCTTAGGCTCGCCAAGGCCCATTTTCTATTGGCCTAGGCACCCCCATGTAGCCCGTTATTTCTCGGACTGCCATAATGACCATTTTCCTATTCTCATTACCCCACAACTTATTACAAACTGAGACAAAATGAAATGGTCAATTTTCAAGTGCATCCGGGTTCAATGTTAGCTCCGGATGTATCAAAAACATGTGTTTGTCTTTCCTCATGCAATCAATTACATCTCGGTTATATGAGGCCTTGATTTTCTTTGATTTTCTTTACAAAATCTAAAAAAAATCAAGATACTTCGTAATCGACATATCCCAGGATGTATCTAGTCACAGATGTATTTCCCCAAGTGACCGTTTTTTATCGTTAGTGCTCTTTTTTTTTTTTTTTTTTTTTCCTTTCCTTTTCTTTTTCCCTCCAAATCTAAACAGTAGGGATTTGTTAGAGTCCCTACTTGTGTCAGTCCTTACTGATAGCCAACTCACTCACTCCCTCTCATCCTCCTTTGTCTCATTCTCCTTTTTTTTTTTTTTTCCATTTTTATTTTCTTTTTCTTTATTTTTCTAGCATACCAAGTGTCAATTAGCAGTTGAGGCTGTTTTTAGGCCCTACCTTTTGATTTGGGCCCTTCCTATGCTCAAGTTGCAGTCCGTTATTTCTCGGACGACAACTGTGGCTCCCCCATGCTCATGGGAGCCTCATTTTGCCTTTTTTTTCTTCAAACTATGGTCCCTCTTACTCCGATTTTCTCTCGAAGGCCTATTTTTCACATAGAGTCTCTCTAGGCTCCATTTTTTTCAAGGTGGTTGTTGATCTGAGATATTTTGAATTGCTGCCAATGCCTCTTCCCTCATATTTCTTTGTTTTTTTTTCTTTTTTGGTCCTCCCGTTTGCTTCCACTAGTGCACTAGTGGTGAGAATATTCTTGGTCGTTCAGATCTCGTTCTTGACGGCGCACCTTGCTTTGAATATTTTTTTCCCATGACCCTTCGCAACGTTCTTCTTGCGACATCACAAGTCCTTGATACTTGTCTCGCACCGATCCCCGACACTTGTCCCGCCGGGGGTCCCACTGACACTTGTCCCGGTGGTGGTCCCGCCGGTACTTGCCCCACCTGTGGTCCCACCGACACTTGTCCCAAAATACCATTATTTTCACTTGATCCCCTATGGTCCCCAACGCCTTTTCTTATGGTGTCCCGGTTTCTCTTGGCGTTTCTCACCCCATGGTCGTCCCATTTTCTTGTCTTTTTTCATGCTCCAAGCATGTCGGTCTTTCCGACCGAGAGATCTTTAATCCCGCGGTCCTTGCTAGTCGTTGGGGGGCGGCCCCCATGTTAGAGTCTTCCTTTTTTAGCATCTTGTGGCCATCAATGCTCTTTTTCTCATGGTTTCGGTGCTCCCTTAGGGTCCGTCGCGCCCCCTCCTTGGTTCATGGCCCTTCGGCCCCTCTCATGTTGAACTCGGGTGGCCTCCTCAGCCACATGCTACGTTCTCATGTGCCAGTGTCCCGACAATTATTTTCTTGGCGTCAGCGCTCAGCCCAGGGTATTGCTTTCCCGACGGTCCTTCTTCTTCTGAGAAGGAGAGCCTCCTTTACTAGTCTATTGCGGCCTTTTGCCGCTTGTCATTCTATAATCTATTATTAGCTCAGTGGTTCTTGTGGCCCTTCATGGCCCTAGGTGCCAACGGCCTTACCTCGATCGTTTTTCCATTCCATCTCCCTTGCCTTAAGATTTCTCTGTCGTGCACATTTTCGTCGTATACCATCGCTCAAGGGTCAGGACTTGTTTCGGCACCCACAAGTCCCGACAACGACCGAAATCGACCACGCCCAACTGCCTCCACCTAGCAGACTGCTCCAAAAGGAACTAGCCCAGTAGGGTGCCGTTGGGTTCGATCCCAATGGTTGTTGGGCGAGAGCTTGATGCTGTAACCTACTGGGTTAGCTCCTATTAATGGAAGTTTGACCCGCAACTCTACTATTTGAAGAGTTGTTGTAGGTTACTCAGCTATCCAACTTAGGCAGGCCCCGCCTGCCCTATCTCCTTAGTATGTTGCCCTGTTGTCTACCCGGCAGGCGCTTCAGTTGGGCGCCCCTATGAGTCAGCCTTTAAGCAGTGAGTACGACGCTGGACCCCAAAAGGTTCGTAAAAAAAAAAAAGACAATCCATACGTCCGAGCCTCGGCCACGACCACTTTTTTTTACCCTGCATAGACTCTGAATCGCACGGCTGAACAACCGTTCATCATCCTTTTATGTAAGATAGGTCTAGGTCGAATGTTTCTACGTCCACGCCCCTCCACGACCCTGCAAAAAACTGCCAATTGCCGCCATTACTTTCGAACGCCGCAGGCGTCTGGATTACGGTTCAAAAAAAGTTTATATCTCGATCATAGGCTAGTCTGAATAAACTTTTGGCAGACGTCAATCTCATCAAGTTGTTCAATTCAACGAAAAGGTCAGGCAGCGTCCGACATTGAAAACCCCGAGCAGATACCCTTGTAAGGGTGTCTTTCAAGATTTTCAGATCGCACGCTAGATGTGTGGCTTGGCGTGCTAGTCTTGTACTCAGCAATTGTTCTGGCGAGATCAAGTGGTTTGTTACCTTTGTGACTTTCTCTAGTGAAACTTAATCATTGGCCTTCAGCATTCCTCTCTGAATTGCAAAGTAAAGTCACCCCAGGCTACAGTTTTGTGTCAACACTCAACTACCTTTCAACAATATCCCTGAGGGTCATTTACAACTTGATGTTGGTAGTGAAGGTAACAGTCTAGCTCATCCAGGATCCGCGGTGGTAAACCTAAACAAAGCATCAATAGTTTGAGTTTGAGCCCAATTTATCTTCTTTTATCACAAAGCTCACCAAGGCTAATTGCAGTCTATCTTATTCATTGTCTGGGACCTAAAGCGTGGGGGAATCATGAGGGATGACGAGGTCCTGGTGATGAAATACAGATCAAATAGAGACAAGAGAGAGGGATGGGAAGAAGAGGCATGCTCACATAGGCAGGCTTAGAGAGAACATGTGGTCTGGATGGTCAGAAAGGAAATGTACATTGAATACGTACTTTATTTTTATGACTATAATGGCAAGTTACACAGTACTGGCTCGTTGTTAGAGGCAGTGGTGTGGGTCAGGGCAAAGCTTAGATAAGCGCAAGGGTGCCCAAATTTATCTCCTGAAAATCCCACCAGCATCCCAATCAGCGAATGTTACTTATCAATCTTTAGTCCTCTAACGTTTCCCGCAGTCAAGTGATCGGTATTCAATGGCTTGCAATTTCAACAACATTCAGTAGTCCGAGTTACCTGAAAGCTTCAGTCGGAGTCAATCAGCATTCAACCACTTCCAAGTGCTCCAAAGATCAGTATCAATCAGAGTGCTCTTATCAAAACACACTCAGATCATTTCCAACATCCACCTCGACACATGAGTGTGGTTCAGTTGTTTTCCATCCATGGGTCAATTTTGGCTAGGCCCAACAAGATTGTTTCCAATGATGTTTTTCAATACCCATATGTAAGTGTTGTTGGGTTCAGACAAGGGGACCTGTGAGTTTTTTTTGTTCTCACCCGATTTGCGGGCAGCGCCGTCTACGACCTGAGGCCCTATGTGAAAAAAGGCAAAGAGACTTATGAATATTTCGACTCAGTCTGGATCTTGGCAGTCAATTACTTAGAGGAGAGAGAAAGAGAGCTTGATGAGGGTGGTACCAAGCTGATCCGTAGCTTCGGACCCAAGCCCTACACTGACTATCTCAAACCTTCAGTGCCTTTCCTCCCTACAGATGGTTCTTACTAGGTGATCTGATTGATTTAGCCAAGAGGTACATCTCTCCAACAGAGATTGATTACGAGGCAGTGACCGACCTATCTGAGTTTTGACATTTCACGCGAGGGGTTTTCTCTCAGTCGTATTTCACTACACTGTGAGAGCAGTTATGTGCTATGGTTAACTTCCGTATCATGAGACTCAGGTGGAAGTGCTCAGAACTTGCAGGCTTCAGGTGAAGCTGCATTCAGAGGCCACCATCTCAGGAGGTACATAGGCATGACTCGAGGCACAAGAGATGTACAACCAAATGAGAAACTGATGAGGAGACTCTAGAGGGATGAGTGAGCACTTTTCACGAGTGGTGGTCGTGTCTATTCATTTGTACTTCCTGATATTATTATGACTTCTCATTTTTCCCTCACTTATTCTTGTTTTTGCTCGAGTCAGTCGGCCCTGCTTCATTTGCATTGACTCTACTTGCTGATTGTGTTTCTCTAATGATCTTTTTCAAAATTAGTAAATTCGCAAAATTGATACATGCATGGCACATTAAAATTTCGTGATTATTATTTGCATGATCTTTGCGGTTCCGAATCAAAATAAAAAATTCAAAAGACCAGGGACCGACGAAGACCGCAATTGAAGGGTGTCGCTCGAAGCCGGACGCACACAACAAGAAGGGATTTTTTCTAATTAATTTATTTTATTTATTGCAAACATCATCAAAACCCTGCGTGACATCCTATTGACTTTCTGGTCGTCCGAAGTGGCCTGAATGGGTAAAGTGCGACAAAAATGGCGCTATTGACGGGGACATGAAAAATTTCCGTGTCCGGAACAAGCCTGGGTGAACAACAACTTTGGGCTTTGATCAGGGTTTTAGAAATGTTGACAATATTTGAATTCTCATATTAATTTTGCCATCTACGTTGAGTCATTATCCTCATCGAAATCCTTGTTGCTAACTGAGTTTTATCTCTTCATGTGTGAGGTACAACACTGGACCGGAGAATGAGAAACTGGTATTAACTGCTAGAGGGGATCAGACTTGGTTAAAGGTATGCCTTATGAGCCCCTGACACATTAAGGAAACTGAAAGAAAAGAAGACAAAACAGATTCAGTGATGTTAGTCGAGGATGCACGGAATGAGTTGTCTAAACTCACTTCTAAAGGAATATTGTCCTATCAGTATGAACATTGTTGAGTTTATCACTCTAGCAGTTCAACCATCTATGTAGTGTTGGCTCGCTTCTTTGAGAGAGATATCTATAATATCCGTCCTTACGTCAAAAAGGGAAGTTGCAGTGATGGTAAGGTCTTTAATTGGCTATGAGAAATTGTTATTCAATCTATCTATAACAAGACGGCA
>BFEA01000247.1:192498-204976 GCA_003427395.1 Chara braunii
GATTGGGTTTGCGACCCCCGAAAACCCCAAAATTGAGTCCTCCCTCACCCGTTTTCATCACAAAACGGGCGAGATTCACCATTGCACCTCTCGCTTTCTCCCTCCCATCGCTATCTCCGCGCACGAGTTTCTCTTTCTATTTCCAGGTTTACTAACCCCTCACTAAGTCTAACCTCTTATTTGCGTTCGCCCGGGGTAGAAACCCCTACTTCGAAACACCACTTGTCAAAAACGGCAGAGAGACTATCGAACTAACATAATTTCCCTCTCGTTCATTCCCCTTCCGCCATAGCCCCTCACGCAAGTTTCTCCCTACTAACTCCGCGATCTACTAGTTATCTCCCTAATCCAACTACATATTCGTGGTCGCCCGCCCCGAAAACCCCTATCCCATCTTTTACTTCACTCGATTCTACCAAGAATCGAGTGGTATCTCGTTTTCTTCTTCCCGTCTTTTCCTCTTCTCCGCCATAGCCCAACGCAGCCCTTTCCTGAACTAACTCCTGACTCACTAACTCACCGCTAAAAACTGACCAGAGATTCTAGATCGCCTTGTCCGAAAACCCCTATCTAGACTCTTACCCCACTCGATTCTGTCAAGAATTGAGTGATAACTCGATTTTTCTTGTTCACCTTATTCCCGAGTGCCCCTGACCCGAATTAGCGCCCACATTCAGTTTCTTTTTCCTAATCTTTTCTCCCTTACTTTACATGCACCCTGCACCGGGCTCTGTCTCGATCCTTTTGCTCTCTCCCTGTCTTCTCCTATTTGCCTCTACCATAGCCCGCTCGCCTGAGCCATCTCTCCAATAGGTAAGTTGCCGCCCCCGTTTCCGCCAGGTAAGCTTCCTCACTCTCTCTAGTGCTGCGCTGCCTGTCCTCCCCTCCTACTGTTAGCGCAACGCCCGACACCCGCAATGGCCTGGTCTCATTACACGACAACCCTTGTTACTCCGTTCCCCCTATACCGCGCAGTGCTGGCCCGACGGCACGTAAATGTCAAGACCCAGAAAAGCGTCCGGTCGTCGGACCTCGTTCTGATTTATGCGAGTTATCCTTACGCAGGGGTCATGCTAAACTTCTCTGTATCATTCCAATTTTAACGGATGTCCCGGAGGACACAGCCTGGGCCGCGGGGTCAATAGGCCCCGCCCCCCCCCAGGTAGTTCAAAAAAATTTTAGTTTTACTCACCAAGTTCCATCACATGAATTCGAACACAGCTCTACATTTCAACAGTTCATGGGTGTACCCACTGAGCTTGGCCGTTAGGCCTCGGGGGTAACCACGACCCTGCGTCCCAAGGCAAAACGGGGCGCGGCCCCGGCACAGCCACAAAAACAGTTTGTAATTGCTCTTCGGGCATCCCTGCGGATACAACACCCCCCCGCGCGCTGCTACCGCAGTCTCGCGCCCTCAGGATACGACAWACAAAACAGATAGGGGAAAYAGGATAAAATAGGAACAGGGTCGGGGAACAACGGGCTGCTAGCGCCTCGCCAGCCCCCGCTGACCGGGCCCGCCGCCACGCCTACAAACAAAAACCGAGAGGGATAGCCCTGGCCGCCCTCGACCCCATCGRTTCCTTCCACGACGCTCCGCTACAGTTGYTGCGCCGACGCCCGCTGRCCTCCATCCTCAAACCTCCGTTGYAATAGTCCGATGTCGTAATCTATAGGGCTAAGCCCAAGCCTGAGACCAAAACACGCCGGGTGCCATATAAGACGGTGTGGCGCGGCGCTTTGGGCCAATAGAMCRGCTGCGCGGCTCTCAGTGCCCGCGCAGGTTCGCTTATACCATGCCATAATTGCCCCGCGCGCCATCCTACGACACCCCGCTCACCGCACGAAAGTCGCGCCGTCGTTGCCGATGCCGTCGTCGRGTTCGTTCTCCGCAAGCGYGTTCGACTCGGTCAAAAGTACCAATCAAAAGAAAATATCCTTAATTCCTGCTTAATCAAAAATAAATAATAAATAATATCACCTAAGCAAAACGACCGAGGTCCGAGCCGACTCTTACGATCAACAACAGAAAAGAATCACGGGCACCTTAAACCTGCGCGCTCACACACTCGGTATTGTGGTCAACCACCCAGTCAACGCAATTACAGACGCAACCGCGCTTAGCGCGGTATACTTCAACTTTAAACCAAAACTGTTTTCTGTTACTTGCAAAAAATGCAGGGCGGATACCCTTGTAAGGGTATTCGCGCCGACAGCTTACCGGACCATATTAAGCGACGTCCCCGTCGCTTCGCCAAATCAGAAAGCTATAAATTCATCCGCACTCCAAATGCTGACGAAAGAGGAGCCAATCCGATTAGCCGACCAACACAGGGTAGAGGCCTCCATCAAACCATGCCTCCAGAACTATATGCTGCCAGGTTTCTAACCCGGGCCTCTTACTGCCCAGAAATTAGGACGCTGACAATCATAAGTTCCAAAGACCTTCCCAATCGTCCTCTCCCCGGTCCTAGACAACCTTCGACTTCTCGTTGGGTGTCCCTAGTCCTGGCAAAAACTAGGGACGCGGGCCTTAACCGAGACCTTTGAAGACACTCTCGCCTTCCTTCTCAAAATCTCTCGCAATCAAATATACATAAGTATATATGTATACTTAATATCCACTCGGCTATTTTTGCAGTCTAGTACAGAAAGGCCAGGTCTCCATCTTGGCCCACCATAGCCTGGTTGATCAAACCAGGACTACGGCCCACCGCATTGTTATTTAACGGCAGTACCCTCGTTGGTTACGCAACGATAGGGTTTCTCCTGATAAGCACTCAATCAGGACCTCCAAAAATCTCAACCTTCACTATCCCACGGAGTAATTTCCCTGGGGCGGGCACCCCCCCTTAAACTCTTACCCCGCAGTCCCGCAGCCAGGTTGCGCCGGCTAGCAGCCATCCAATGGGGTTACGCCCTAGAGGTACTAACTTCTTTTCCGTTAGCTTGGCCTTTCTTCAATATGTCTCAGAATTAGCACTAGTGGTTAGACGGGGCGTCGCAAAACAAAAACACTGGCCCACCTCGCGATCACGCAGGGGTCTGAAGACATTTACCAGCTCTTTCACATTTGGTATCCTTCGTACGCTCACAAACAAAATCACCGCTAGGTCCACCAAGCCGTGACCCCTGACTTGATCAGAGCCAGCAACCACTTACTCTGAGACATCTCTTGCCCTCCACTCATTGCGACTTTCTCAATCATTCCAAACAAAACTGACCCTCTTCGTCAGACTTTATCACTCATCAGACAACTTACCATGCCATAATTCAGTTTACTCACCTTTGAAGGTGAGTCTTCCAACAACAAAAACATCCTCTTTTTCAAAAATCCAAGGGGCTCTCATCATGAAACAAAACACCCCCTCTTCCAAAAATCACGAGGGGTCTCGCCATGAAACCAAACTTCCCCTTCTCAAAATTTTGAGGGGGTCTCATCATAACACACAACATCACAAAACATCCATTTTTTCAAAATCCAAGGGGACTTATCATAAACAAAATCACTGAGACCATCTTATGGGTCCTCATCACAACTTAAGCAACCAACAATCCACATAGTAAGCATTTTCAGCCTCCTGGACTCATAAATCTTCAAAATTCTCACAACCTTTCACAGCGGACTGCACTTCCTCCCCTTATACTCTGCCTTGTCAGCTGTCCGTGGGCAGGTCGCACAAGTATACCGAGGAGTAGACAATTTTGCTTACAATCATATTCACTGTACCCATGCCACATAAGATGTTTTTCACACATTGTCCACACAAACTCATCATTCATCAGAGTACAACCACACATGTGAGAGAGACAAGTGATCGTCACATATAAGAATGGTCCCTGAAATAAAACCTCATCATAATATACACTCAGGGAATAAAATGTCTCACACAGAAAGTGTCTCCAAATCATAGCTCACTCAACTCAAGCTAAACCAAATCCATATTGACAACAACCCCTAGAATACATGTCAGATCTGTCTCTCAAAAGCCAGGGCGTAGGCCACCTGAATATGTACATGCCTCATCTAGATTACCCTGATCCTCAAGATCCCAGCTCAGTAGGAATACTAGAGTTCAGATCTAGACTAGTAGCAATCATCAAAAATGTCTTCTATGTCTTAAGAGGGTATCACACAGAACCTAAGTTGATGCCTCACAAGACACCCGCCCACTTACATAGACAACCGGGCCCTACCTCCTCAACTCCTCTTGGTTTTGCCTATATAACTGAGCCTTAAGTCCATCTGCAGACTTCTCTACTATCCTGCCCTGTCTATCATACATCTTACCCCCTACCTCTGAGACCTTCCCTACTGCCTTATCCTCAAGGAACTCGAGACAGTCCAGAGTCAGATGCACGCCCCTCTTGCAGTAGAAGCATAGTTGATCAATCTTCCTCTTGAACTTCTTCTTCCTGAGCTGAGGGGGTGGCGATGAAGGAGATCCTACCAAGGTACTGACAACCCCCTACTGCTCCGATCGAGGAGCTGCGGTACTAACGACCTCCTGTTGCTCTGTCCCAGGAACTGGTCCCCCAGACCCAGATCCAGTAGCCCAAGATCCTAGTCTGCTCCTCAAATTCCCTGTCGTTGGGACGTACTCAGGTGTGTCCAACCTCTGAGGTCTCCTCTCGAGTGTCTCTCCTGGCACTGCCATGGGCTGCTCCTCAATCTCCTCTGGTCCATACTCAGGTGTGCCCATCCTCTGGAGCCTGCTCTCGATGACACTCTCCGCCTCAATCCCTATCTCTCTCTCAAGGGGCTCCTCTATCCTCTGCTCAGGTGAAAACAAACTCACCTCCTCCTGCATAGTATGCACCGCCTCAAGGAGCACGCCCATGGATCCCTCTGCTGAGCCCTGAGCCGGCTTACTGCTAGATGGTGGCAGCCCCTCCTCTACTGCCAAAGGTACGACTGGGTCTGCCGCCGCCACTGGCAGCGTTGCGAGCTCAGTAGGGGCTCTAAACTCGAACGCCTCTCTCTCTGCCTGTCTCTGGGCTCTCGCCTCCTCTGGCTCCAGGATAACTCTCGCCATAGGTGGCTCCCGGCGAGGCTCTGCTGCAAATGGCTGTCCTGTCAATCCCTGTCCTGGCTGCCTCTGCTCTCCCTGCCTGCTGCTCTCTGGCCTGTCCACCCTTCCCTGGGTTTGCTGCCTCAGGCTCTCGATGATAGCTGCCTGGCTGGCCACCAAGGCCCTGAGTTCCTGAATTTCCATTTCCATAGCCTCCAAGCGTACTCCATGGCTTGCTTCCTTCATCTTCTTCCCTGTCAGATCGCCCTCCAATAACAAGTGCCGGTCAAAAGTGGTCTTGGCCAGGAACTTGATTTTACGATCTAACCTCTTTTCCGCCTTCTTGGCCATCCCAAACCCGGCTCTGACTGGCGATGGAAGTTCCTCTCCTCTCTGCTCTCATAAGTCTCTCCACATCTCAGGAATCTCCGGGGCCTTGGCTGGCGCGCTGGGTGGCTGACCTGGGAGTGCTCCTGCTGCCTCCGATCTCTGCCTCTCCTGTTGCTGCTCCGGGAGCTCCCCCGCTGCCTCCAACCTCTGCCTCTCCTGTCATATCTCATCTATCCGTCTAGTTCTTCTCGCCCTCTTTTCTTTAGCCGTCTCTCCAGTTGGCGCCCTTTCCCTCGTGCGGAGGTCGACCCTCTTCGGGATTTCTGCTTCCATCTCCTTCTCGGGTTGGTACGGCTCCCGGCGCGGCTCTGCAGGTGCTGGCTCCTCCAGGTCTGGATGCTCCAGGGCACAAGCTGCTAGGTGCCTATCAATCAGGGTCAAGGCYTCCCTCYTTACAGYTGCCCTTTCTCTCCTCCTGCCAGCTCTCCCCTCTGGCGATGGAGCCCTCTCTGATGAAGGAAGTGGGGCCTCCTCTCTCCGCAATCTCTCCTCTGCCTGACGAGCGCTCCCTGGTGCATCCCTGAGTCTCAAGCCCATTGCTGGCGCCTGTGGGGGTGTGTCCTCTCCAACCTCCATCACTTCCTTCCCTGCACGTCTCCCCATGTCGCCTAGCCTGCTCTCTTGCTGAGTACCTTGCGCCTCCTCTCGTGGCACCTCCTCTCGTGGTACCTCCTCTTGTGGTACCTCCTCTCGTGGCACCCCTTCTACTTGCTCTTCATGCTTCTCATCCTGAGGTGACGCTCTCCACTAAGAGATATCCAGATGCATCTCTAACTCTCTCAACGGCCCTTCAGACACTGGCGGCTCCTCCCGTGTGTGTGCTGGTGACCTCCTCAATCCACCCTCAGTAAAACGATGGAACTCCACTGGTCCCAACCCACACTCAGGGTATGCCCCTCGCTCTTCAACCTCTGGCTCCCGCTCCGGCTCCTCCTCTCTCCTGGCTAGGGCCTTCAGTCTTCCCCGAGACGGTCTCACCTCCCTGGGCTCAGGGTCCCTCGACCTCTGACTCCTCTGACGCTTCTCAACTCTGGGCTGAGGGGGCTCTGGTCGTCGAAAGGCCTCTCTCAGATGCGCCCTGCAGCTCTCCCAGTCTCGGGCCATGTCCCTGACCTGCGTAGCCAGTGCCCTCTCCGCCTTTCTGGTCCAGAGGGTCGCAACTCCTGCATCCTTCACTCCACCTCTGATCTCGTCGTCGCCTCTCTACGGATCCGCACGATGGGCTCCTCGAATCTGCCTGCTCCCCTCAATCTCTCAATCGCCTGAGCCATGGTCCAACCCATACGTCTCGCATGATCCCAAAAGCTGTTCAGGAATAGCTCGATGTCCCCATCATCGTATACTGGAGTACTCTCTCGATGGCGAGAACCATGTCGCTTATATCCTCCTGATGCTCCCAACGGCCTCCGAGGCGGCCGTGTCCCCCTACCTCCTCTTGGCATGGCTGTCTTCGTAAAGTCAGATCTGCACAACAGGCGAAGGAGACAACAGACACACATTGGGGTAAGCAAAACAGGTGATAATCAAGCAACTTAGACCAGACCACACTCACATAGCATACATCCTACCTAGCCTACACACCCTGCTACTTCTATTCTAAAGGCAGTCAGGTCGTCTCTCTTACCTCTTCTCTCGCCACGAACTTCTTCAGTCGCGTTCCAGATACCCAATCCTTCCACTCAGTCTCATTTAGCTCCTCTATCTGATACGCTCCGAAGTCTCCGACCCGTGCGATCCGGTAGGGACCTAACCACCTCTTATCGAGCTTCCTAGACCATTGCTTCTCCAGTGATGAATCGTAGAGAAGCACGACATCTCCAACTACCAAGGGTACTTTCCTCACCCGCGCATATTGATCCCATCGAGCCTTATTGTCCATACGACTTCTCGCCACTTGGTCAGATGCTTCCTGGATCCTTTCTTCTATCGCTCCTATCTGTCGTGCCCGAATGTCGAGCAATTCTTCAAATGACAGGTTAACTTCAAGATCCTGGCGCCTCCATGTCTTAAGAAAGCTCTCGATAGGGAAGGTGGCGTGCCTTCATACCACAATGTCGTCGGTGCGTGCTTGGTGGATCTTTTTATATTAATGTTCTCGATAAAGAACGTCGTCCTTAGGTATCTTGGCCATTGATTAGGCCTACCTTCGGTCCACTTAGCCAGGAGACTCGTAACGGTACTATGTCCTCTCTCTACGGGAGCATTTGCCTAGGGGTGCGCGGTCGTGGTGTAGTTGGCTGCTACACCATACCTTGATAACAATTCTTGCACCTCCTGGCAGGTAAACTCAGATCCCCTGTCCATTACGAATTCCCTGACGAAAGGGTAACGCAGGTAATATTCCTCAATGCAACTCACTAAGACTAACCCGGTCTTGGTGCGAATAGCACGCCCATCTACGAACCCAGACAGGTTATCGCGCGCATCGAAGATATAGTTATAGCCCTGATCCCCAAGTCGCACAAAAAGCAGATCGAGATGCACTACGGCCCCCACCTCTCGCTCTAACCTTGGATGCAGCGGCTCTGCCTGCCTTAAACGGGATCTCTCCTGGCAGGGCACGCAGGATCGACATAATTTTCCGACCATGTCCATCATTCCATCCCAGTAGTACAGCTCACTTATCTTGGCATACGTGGCTTGTACCCCTCGATGCCCTCCTGCAATGCCATCGTGTAGTGCTGCTACGATGTCGATCTGACGATTCCTACCGCAGACGACCCTCCTGGGATTCCCCACTTCTCTTCTCACAAAAAGGTGGCCGTCTCGCACTAAGTAGAGTTGCAGCATCCTCTAAGCCCTATCGCTTGCATCTCTTAGCCGCATTTCACATGACAGAAGAAGCCCCAGTTCTAGGTAGATCCCGTCGTACTCCTCTGCACGAAAAGCCTCCTTAATCTCTCCTTCCTCGAACTCGTCGTCCTGGCTCTCGGGCACTTCATCCACATTTCCTGTCGAGTTCAACGAGCCTGACTGGTCGAGGCCTTCCTGCAATAACGTGTTGACGAGGAAATACATTCCTCCCATCAGGTCCTCATGCCGTTCTACCTGGCCAGGTCCTTCCTCAATCGTTCTCATGTCCTCCACCAGGCTATGCGAGCTGGCCAGCGCTAGCTTCATCATCCACTAAACATCCTTACTGCCCCAGGGATCCTCTTCCTCAAAGGGCTTAAGGACTAGCTCATTCCTCCTTTCATACCCCTTTGGCACTTGCCAGATAGGATAGCCTACACAGCTGGGCACTCGCGGCGACCATTTGTTGATATGAAGACGAACATCTTCTTCCTGATCCAGAAATCCATCAACTGGGGGCGTATTCTCCACCGCCCCCCTTCCTGCTTATCCCAGTTGATCCGACTCAGCCCGTCTGCCCGGTTCTTACTACCAGGAATCCGTTCCAATTCGAAATTGAACATCCAGATGTACGTCAGCCATCTGGCAATCGTCGGATCCGATGGAACGAAATTATTTAGAGAGTAGGTCAGGGCGGTCGGATCCACTCTCAAAATAAACCTCCTACCGAAGATATAGTTCCGGAAGATTCGCAGACAGTGGAGGACAGCAAGGGTCTCTCTCTTGAACTGAGAGTAGTTTCTCTCCGTCGTACAGAGAGTCCGACTCTCAAATCGCAAGGGCCTTTCCTTTCCTTCCATGTCTGCCTGAATTAAAACTCCCCCTAAGGCAGTCGGTCCCGCATCCGTTTCGACAATGAAGGGTCGCGTCTCTGTGGCGTCATAATCTGGCGCTCCTAACACCAACCCTCCTTCTCGGAATTCCTCTTTCATTTTTGCCACCACCTNCCTCCTTCTCGGAATTCCTCTTTCATTTTTGCCACCACCTCTTCTTGTTCCTCACCCCATACCCATTCCTGATCCTGACGGACCTACTTCCTCTGGTGTTCATTCTTAGCCGCAAAGTTCTTGACGAAGGCCCTCCAAAATCCACACGTACCAAGGAAGCTCCTGACATCAGTTATTGAGTGGAACGGAACTGGCCACTCAGTAATCTTGTCCGTTTTCTTCACATCCGGCCTTCGGCCCTTCTCATTGCAGACGATCCCCAAGATAGTCGCTTCCCTCATGCAGTGTCTGGATTTGGCCTCGCTTGCCGTGAGGTTATGCTCTTCGAGCAGGCTCAGGACCTTTTCAAGGTCCTGGATGTGTTTCCAGACAAAGCGTCTTACCCCTGGTGAGACTTCATCGCTTTCTTTCATCGCCGGCCCTTTCACTGCCAAATCGTCAATGTATGGCTGTGTGATATGGGGGCTGACTGACTGCATGGCCCGAATCATGGCCCGTTGGACCATTGCTACTGCGTTGGTCCACCCTTGTGGGGCCACGTTCATGTGGACTAATCCTCGCGGCGTGTGCATAGCCGTCACCGGCCTATCCGGCGGGTAGACTGGGAACTGATCGTATCCTGAGTAAAGGTCTATAAGCGAAATTATAGGCCTTTCAGCACAGGATTCCGACAGCGCGTCTGCATTCGGCAGTCCTCCAGCATCTCGCACGGTCACTGCATTCAGTCTTTGCAAATCCTGCACCCACCGCAGCGTTCCGTTAGGCTTAATAAAGTAGAACTACGGGGACGCATACGGTCCACTTGAATAGTCGGCAATGTGAGTACGTATCTTGTCGTCGAGGTAATCCACCACCTTCCTTTCCTCGTCAGGATTGGGATATCGCGCCCCTCTCATGTTCCAAGGCTCGTGTGGCATGGTGTGGATGCGGATCATAGGTATCTTGTCTACATCCAGCCTGCCACGCTCCTCGTCACTAAACGAGTAGGCGCGATGCTTCCTCTTCATTAATTCCACCATCAACGTTCGCTCCTGAGGCAGCAGGAAATCAAACTCCCCTATGATCAACTTCTTCTCGTTCCCTTCGTTGATACGACATGGCCCTGCTAAAGCACTTTCCCTCATTTGTCGAATCAACCCTCGTTCCCTCTCGTAATATGCTTCCTCGTCCTCTGTAACAAGGACGGGTACTGGGCAGCACTTCTTGTCTACCGTCTTATACCGCCTTTGGGAACCCTGCTTGAGCCGTCCCCTAAAAAAGGCCGACTCGCGGATTGTGTTTGCGCTGATGCGGGGTTCCCTCCACTGCTGGGAGTCGATATACCAATTTCAACCTTCCTGCCTCAGGGCATTCCAGAACTTGTTCCCTCAAGGCCTGGATGGCATCCGGATCTGCCATCTCATGCGCGGCCACCAGGTCCATGGTCTTCCCAACATCTTACAGGCTGAGGGAAAATGCTTCCACCCCCTCTCTTGCTTCGGGCTCTGCCCAGAGCCTCCTGCGCTCCCTTTTCGACTCCTCGATTGTGAATGATCCTGGATTGGGTCGGTTCCTTATACTCCTTGGCCCGGTATTCCTGCAAATAATTATTTCATAATTCCCGCAGGCAGGATCGCATAAAAGGAGGATCAACGTCCCATCATTTTGTTGAACATCACGGTCTCTGTCCTGCTTAGGAATGACATCCCCAAGAGGATTCCATGGTCCACGTCTGGCATTATGAAGAAGCATGCCCTGGCCTTCACCTTTCCAACCTCGACGAGCACATTCGAGGCTGTCCCTCAAAACATGGTCTTACAGCTGGCTCCATGCAGAATACCGCAGTCAGAACGGTCTATATCCAGCCCGAATCTGATCGCGTCCGCCTCCCGAATAATGTTCATCTCTGCCACGGTGTCCACCATTGTTGCGCACTTGGAACCCTTCACCATCAAATCCATCGTACCGCAGGCTACGCACTTCCAGTCCATCTTCGTACCTGACTCTGCCCACTCTGCCTCCTTGGGCAGGATCATACCCAGATGGACATTGGGCACCAGGCGCCGYGATAACCTCCCCTTCWGTTCATCGCGGAGTCGCGGGGCTGACGCTAGGATTTCCTTCAGGGTCATGAGGTCATTATGCCCTTCCAGCAGCCGGTCAATCACCTTCTCTATGTCAAATCCCTCTTCCAACCGGACCGCGTATTTCTTCTTTTTGGGCGGTCCGTCATGTATGGCCGGTTCGGCCTCTCCCCTGGTTCCCTTTTTCCTTGCCCGCTGCTCCGCTCTCTGATCCTCTTCTCTGCGCAGCCTCTCGTCCTCTTCCTCTTCATCATCGTCGTCCTCTACTTCTACAGCCTCTTTCCTTCTCCTTGGTTCGTGTTCCCTCCTTGGAGGCTCTTGGCTGGTACTGGCCTTGCCTTGATTCCTCGTTTGCGCTGCCTGTGCCAGCCGGGCCTGCGGAGTGAGGGGCCTCCCCCTCATTCGTGATTGTGGGCACGACCCCACCACATTTACTCCGGGTCGCCCAGGCGCTGACTCCGGGCCGGAGTCATAAAGGAATACTGTGGGGATGTTAGACCTCCATCCC
The DNA here is from genome assembly GCA_003427395.1 of Chara braunii. Lineage (NCBI taxonomy): Eukaryota > Viridiplantae > Streptophyta > Charophyceae > Charales > Characeae > Chara > Chara braunii. The sequence continues at coordinate 204,272 of BFEA01000247.1, forward strand.
TTCACTTCTTCACAGAGGCCCACCAACTTCTGTTGGTACCTCCCCATCTTATCCAGCAAGTCCTCCATCTTCTTAAATAAGACGAACGGAGGCTCCGTTCTTTCCTTCTCATCCTCGTCATCTGACTCGATGATTATGGCCTCTTCCGTCTCACTTCTTCCTCGTAGCCCTTTAGTCACTTCCTCATCGCTTCATACTTCTTCCACCCCAATCTGTGGTTTCTCCTTTTCCTGCCATAGCCTGAACATGGCAGGGGGTGGCGGCCCAGCTGCCGCTCTTCGTTGGGCTTCATCCCGCACTCCTCCAAGCCTTCTGTCAATGGCCTCCCCAAACTGATCGTAGATATTCCCATCCATAGTAGAGAAAATCAGTGCGCTTCTCTCGTCTTCCCGTCTTATATTACAGAACCTTATAGTGTGGCCTTGCTGGTCACAATGTTAACAGATGGCCGTCCTCTAGTCAAAGCGGGGTCTTCCATACCCCTGCCTTCCCTGATCCCCCTGACCTTGATACCCCTTGCCTTGATAGCCCTGGCCTTGGTACCCCTGGCCTTGACTCCCTTGGCCTTGGTACCCCTGGCCTTGACTCCCTTGGCCTTGGTACCCCTGGCCTTGACTCCCTTGGCCTTGGTACCCCTGGCCTTGGCCATTCCATTGCCTTCCTCTTCCGCCGCCATTCCTGCCTCGCCCCTTTCCTCCACCCCTC
>BFEA01000247.1:206407-233635 GCA_003427395.1 Chara braunii
TATGACAGGATAGGGCCTACGTGAGGCACGACTTACCTACACCTTACGGGAGTTGTCACCTCCCTTCGGTGGGCGTATCCCCGCCGAGCTACCAGTCCACAGTACGAAAGTTAATCAGTTGCAATCGCAGAGGTGGACCAGCCGATGGCGTTTCTCGTTCGCTGTAGCATAGGGGGTACGCGCGGTAACACGCCTCTATCGGACCCGCACGCGAACCGACACCTTGGGGGGGCTGAGGTCCCATGCGCGACTCATCGTCGGTTGACCAGGACGCATCCCACACACCACGCGCACTCCACTTTACGAACACACATACACACAAAACAACATATATACGAAATAACACAATACCAACAACGCGACAACGCTCCTAGCCCCTCGGTAGCCAACCCATAACTTTCCAATGTGGAAATCGGATAGGCGTAGTGCGCTAAACTTAGTATAAAACCGTGCGGACGCAGGGCTTACTCATATCGACTTGCAATGCAGGCGTACCCAAGCAGTCGCAATGATGGCGTACTATGTAGTGCCCATAATCAAGCGGTCCCTCGTGGATCAGAATACCGCTTATGACACTCAAGTATCAGACTTGAAGTGCCGTGAGGGTCTAACCCTTCACGACATTGCACGGCTGAAGGAATAGTCGTGCAGCCGCCGCTGCACCTTAGGCTCTCGACCTGAGTGTCTCGGAAGGCAAATCAAATAGACTCTGCGCGAGGGAAAACCCCTCCCCTTCAGAGCCTAGGGCTTGGGGTGTCCTGGACAAGGACCTCGAATCCCGGCCCAGGACCAAACGTCCGACTAAGAAAATCATCAAAAAGAAACAAGAACAAAAATAGAAGGAGAGACCTCCCCTAAGCCCCTCAGTCTCAGCTTCTGATTAGGGCTCTAATGTAGGCGCTCTTCAACCCATGCAAACATTCATCTCAAGTATACCCATGTATACATATATAAGGGTTAAGTATGTGACGATCATTTCTCATGGTTTCACTAGGGTCTCTCACAATAATACGTATATGTGTGATCGTAGGCAACCAAATCCAGAATCTGATTCACAGCACATACCTGCCATCACATCAACGAACCTAATCAACAGCCTACACACTACACGAAGTCAACCCCAACCACCTTCGACACTCATACCCCTCGCTTTAGCCATGCAAGCCCCAAACCTCATGTCCAACCAACCTTAATTAAATACTCAGCACCTTTGTTAAATAGCCATTCAATAAAAGTCCGGGTAAAACCTTAATAAAACAACGAAATCACCAGGGCTAAAGCCTTTTAGGTTGAGTGTAGAGGGACAGTTGAAATTGAGTCGTAGACCGACGAATCGGTTACCGACCTGTTATCAGTGATAACAGTAAGTGATCCTCAAGGGATCAAGCTGAATCTAGCCCTGAACTTGGATCAAATGATCAAAAGGACCTGTAACACACGGCAGACCAATCCCCAAGCTAAGATCATAAGTGTATGGAGAATACAACTCCATAATACATCCTCACTCAAAATTTCATTGTAAGTTAAACCTAAGTCTACTTTTAAGTCAGTGCTTAAGCTGAAGGTAAACCAACTGCAAAAACTCCCCTATTCTGGGCGGATCGCCTGAATCACCTATCAAAATATCATCTATCTTCTCTAAACTAAGAAAATTTTGGCAGCGTTTCCCGTAAGAAAAGTGTTTTTTCATAATTTATATAAGCCCAGATATGAGAGCAGAAATAATCTTTAACTCTGAAAAGTTAAATTTTGTCTAACTCTCTGAATTAGTAGAAATTTGGGCAGCACTCCCTTTAGAAAGAACACTTCCCAGATTTATACTAAGTCAGATATGAAAGCAGAATTAATCTCTAACTCTAGAAAGTCAAATTTTGTCTAACTCTGGAAAGTCAAATTCTGTCTAACTCTGGAAAGTCAAATTCTGTCTAACTCTCTGAATTAGTAGAAATTTGGGCAGCACTCCCTTTTANTAAGTCAGATATGAATGCAGAATTAATCTCTAACTCTGGAAAGTCAAATTCTGTCTAACTCTCTGAATTAGTAGAAATTTGGGCAGCACTCCCTTCAGAAAGGGAGACTTCCCATATTTATACTAAGTCAGATACGAACTCGAACAACAGCTCGAGCTCAACTTTTAGACTGAATTTAACTAACTCCTTAATTTTGCATAAATTTCGGCAGCACTCCCTCTAAAAAAGTGCTCTCCCAAAATTTATACAAAGCGAGGTCCAGAATTTGAGAATAACTTTGACTTCTAAAAGTCCAATTTTGTCTAACTCCCTGAATTAGTAAAAATTTGGGCAGCACTCCCTCTAGAAAAGGGGACTTTCCATATTTATACTAATTCATATATAGAAAAGACAAGTTGAACTCTGACAAGTCAAAAGTTGACTCACTTCTTGGATTTGTAGAAATTTCGGCAGCGCTTCCCGTAGGAAAAGTAGTTCGTCAAGATTTATTCAAAGCCAAGTATAAGACAAGATCTCAGAAAATGCAGGAATTGACCTAAGTAAAAAAACATTATTACAGAAAATGCACGAATTGACACTAACTCCTATGACTCTAGCACGTGGCGAGCAACTACAACAACTACCTATAGTAATAAAACCTAAACAAACTAGTCATCTCATCCAGTCATATGCAAACCAAACCACCAATGTAAGTACTCTCACCACCCCAAGTTTATTCCATATAGATAGTTTATGAATCTTCAAGTTCTTGAATCCTTATACCCATCTTACATAAGACATAGAGCTGGACCATTCGCCATGCAAACAATGCCCAACTTGTCTTCATGATATACACGAACAGGTTGCACAACTACTTCTTTCTTCTTTTGGGCAGATGACTAGGTCATTCGCCATGGAAACGATGCCTAGTCGCCCTGAGCTGTTTAATATCCAAAATTTTAGTATTTCTCTGACTTTGTTTTCAAAAGAAAAAGCAAATATGGGCAGGGGACTGAACCATTCACAGTAGAAACAATGTTTAGCTTGCCCAAACTATTTTCATTTATACTCTGTATTTTCCCTTCTCTCTTCTTAATGATATGGTTTAACGCTGGACCATTCACAGTAGAAACACTGCCCAGCTGCCAGTTCACATGCAAATATACATAAAGTACTTTCCTTTATACTCAGTTTAATTTATGTGCGTGGTTTTCAGGCTAAACCATTCACCATGGAAACAATGCTTARCCTTAKACCAAAAATTCTCYCTCAGAATAAACAAGAATTTAAACCCCTTYAATCAGGCAAACCCTCAGAGTTAACTAGAGTAAACAGGTCATTCAYAGTAGAAACAATRYCTGGTCCTCCAGAAAACAACCAAATAAACATAGCAAYCAGRCCATTCACAGTAGAAACAATGYCTGGTCCTTCAGAAAACAGCCAAATAAACATAGCCCTGAGCCATTCACAGTAGAAACAAYGCTCAGGCTTTGGTTGACCCGGTCAAACRCATGCAGTCKACCTTCCTTCCAYCTTCCCCCAATTCATCCTTAGTCTRCTTTCAATCAGAACAAAGTAGAAACTTAGGCTTGACTCTCACACATTYTTTCCAGTTAGTCTGATTGGTCCTGAAGAGAAAACAAAAACCATAGRGACAATCGCATGCATACARTAGTCATATTGCAGGGGGAYAGACAAACATAGGTGATAGTGGGTTATATAGATGAAAAAATAGTATACCTGAAAGTTCCCTACCTCCAGAACCTCGCCTAGGTTCCGGCAGAGCTCCCGCAATYGGTGGGTGGACTCCCCACAGAGTCTTGATTCGGGCCTACGGGTTGCAATCCCGCCTGCCGCCTTCCCCTCGTAACCARCAGACYAGAYTWAGATTTTGAAAGATAGAAAGAGGAAGGTGTGAGACTCTCAGATCCAGGAAAGGTGCTCTCAGACTCGCAGGAGAGGGCCTTGATATCCTGACTCGCYTGAGGGCCCCGCAATGGTAGCCAGAAGCGCGCAACGRCTTGGTCAAMACTGARTCAACTACCTAAGTCAAACCCCTAACGATCCCCCCGAGTTGCAAYAATAACCCTCCTTCAAAGGACTCCRCCTCCCTATACCACACCTTCGTTTCTCATAGCGGAAATGCAGTAAGCACACAGCCCMAATCAATCGTACTCACRCAGTSCAGCAGTCCGTCGTAGGCTCACCAACCGCTGCCGCAACAGAAAACACGGTTAGAACAGGTAACCTAAYGCATAGCGATGGGTAGCGCCCGCAGCGGTCCGCTGCCGCCTTTATACACAGTTAGCAGCRCAACCACCCTTGGTAAACATGGCAACTGCTGCAGTAAGGGCGAGACCAAGGCTAASAGCTGAGCACACAGTAACGGGTCATGCAGTGGTATCGTAACAACGGTATCTGCAGCAGCCAAATTCCCCAACTRGGCCAAACTTTCACSACAACTTTAGCAGCGACGAAGTCTGTTGCCACTCATAGCTACAACCAAGGCATGCATAGATAAGTTCTCCTTCTCCGGGAGTTATTCCGACTCTTCCTCTTGTTGCTCTTCCTCACCCGGTACGTGTGCTCACACCTCCCTGTCCCATTCACTCGCTTGCACATGCTCACCCGTGCGTATAGCTGCTCTCCCGATGCATAGTCCATCATCACCCCTTCCGCATGCCTGTTACTGCCCGACAAGCCAGTCCTCGGTCCTGCGGCTGTTTGTCAGTACTCCTAGCAACCAGATGGGAAGGATCGCAGTGGAACTTTTCGCTAAACCACAGTCGACTGTCGTCCTCCTATCCCATAGCTGCCCGACCCCGTTATTTCCCAGCGGCCAAAGTGGATGAATCTACCGCTCGAACACGGCGACGTTTACTTCCATTCCAGCCATGCGACCGGTGAGTTGTCTCTCCCAACACCACTCGTCCCGGCTACTTCAATCGACGGGATGAGCAACTCACCGGCCAACAAGTGAGTACCCAAACGCTCGACTCCCTCTTCACGATCGACCCTTCGCCCCTTCTGCTTTCCTTCCGCCGTTCTCCCGGTTCTTTCTCTGTGATAGGAGGAACACAGGTAAGTTCACGTTGTAGTGGTCTRGTCCCGTCGAGCTTTTYTCCTGTCTTGCATACTGGTTCAAAAGGACAGGCGTACCTTGCCAGCATTACGGCCAGGTTTAACTGTACACTAACCAAACCGTCGGGCGCAGCCTCCGATAGACAGGTGAGTCCAATCTCGTTCCTTTCTCTCTCTRAGTMGCAATGAATCTATCGAAAAACTGCAGAAAGACACGCTACCATCCCGACACTCCTTAGACAAGCGAATTCGTTATAAATCTACCGCTAAAAYGAGGCWAGGTGCATCCGCACMTTGCCATCCCATTTTSAGTCGCAGTCCTCCCCYCCTACTTACCCACTAACTTTYTGTTTACTAACTCTTCGACCCAAYTAACTGTAYGATTGGGTTTGCGACCCCCGAAAACCCCAAAATTGAGTCCTCCCTCACCCGTTTTCATCACAAAACGGGCGAGATTCACCATTGCACCTCTCGCTTTCTCCCTCCCATCGCTATCTCCGCGCACGAGTTTCTCTTTCTATTTCTAGGTCTACTAACCCCTCACTAAGTCTAACCTCTTATTTGCGTTCGCCCGAGGTAGAAACCCCTACTTCGAAACACCACTTGCCAAAAACGGCAGAGAGACTATCGAACTAACATAATTTCCCTCTCGTTCATTCCCCTTCCGCCATAGCCCCTCACGCAAGCTCCTCCCTACTAACTCCGCGATCTGCTAGTTATCTCCCCAATCCAACTACATATTCGGGGTCGCCCGCCCCGAAAACCCCTATCCCATCTTTTACTTCACTCGATTCTACCAAGAATCGAGTGGTATCTCGTTTTCTTCTTCCCGTTTTTTCCTCTTCTCCGCCATAGCCCAACACAGCCCTTTCCTGAACTAACTCCTGGCTCACTAACTCACCGCTAAAAACTGACCAGAGATTCGAGATCGCCTTGTCCGAAAACCCCTATCTAGACTCTTACCCCACTCGATTCTGTCAAGAATCGAGTGATAACTCGATTTTTCTTGTTCANAGATTCGAGATCGCCTTGTCCGAAAACCCCTATCTAGACTCTTACCCCACTCGATTCTGTCAAGAATCGAGTGATAACTCGATTTTTCTTGTTCACCTTATTCTCGAGTGCCCCTGACCCGAATTAGCGCCCACATTCAGTTTCTTTTTCCTAATCTTTTCTCCCTTTCTTTACATGCACCCTGCACCGGGCTCCGTCCCGATCCTTTTGCTCTCCCGCTGTCTTCTCCTATTTGCCTCTACCATAGCCCGCTCGCCTGAGCCATCTCTCCAATAGGTAAGTTGCCGCCCCCGTTTCCGCCAGGTAAGCTCCCTCACTCTCTAGTGCTGCGCTGCCTGTCCTCCCCTCCTACTGTTAGCGCAGCGCCCGACACCCGCAATGGCCTGGTCTCATAACACGACAACCCTTGTTACTCCGTTCCCCCTATACCGCGCAGTGCCGGCCCGACGGCACGTAAATGTCAAGACCCAGAAAAGCGTCCGGCCGTCGGACTCGTCCTGATTTATGCGCGTTATCCTTACGCAGGGGCCATGCTAAACTTCTCTGTATCATTCCAATTTTAACGGATGTCCCGGAGGACACAGCCTGGGCCGCGGGGTCAATAGGCCCCGCCCCCCCCCCAGGTAGTTCAAAAAAAATTTAGTTTTACTCACCAAGTTCTATCACATGAATTCGAACACAGCTCTGCATTTCAACAGTTCATGGGTGTACCCACTGAGCTTGGCCGTTAGGCCCCGGGGGTAACCACGACCTTGCGTCCCAAGGCAAAACGGGGCGCGGCCCCTGCACAGCCACAAAAACAGTTTGTAATTGCTCTTCGGGCATCCCTGCGGATACAACACCCCCCCGCGCGCTGCTACCGCAGTCTCGCGCCCTCAGGATACGACAAACAAAACAGATAGGGGAAATAGGATAAAATAGGAACAGGGTCGGGGAACAACGGGCTGCTAGCGCCTCGCCAGCCCCCGCTGACCGGGCCCGCCGCCACGCCTACAAACAAAAACCGAGAGGGATAGCCCTGGCCGCCCTCGACCCCATCGGTTCCTTCCACGACGCTCCGCTACAGTTGYTGCGCCGACGCCCGCTGRCCTCCATCCTCAAACCTCCGTTGYAATAGTCCGATGTCGTAATCTATAGGGCTAAGCCCAAGCCTGAGACCAAAACACGCCGGGTGCCATATAAGACGGTGTGGCGCGGCGCTTTGGGCCAATAGAMCRGCTGCGCGGCTCTCAGTGCCCGCGCAGGTTCGCTTATACCATGCCATAATTGCCCCGCGCGCCATCCTACGACACCCCGCTCACCGCACGAAAGTCGCGCCGTCGTTGCCGATGCCGTCGTCGRGTTCGTTCTCCGCAAGCGYGTTCGACTCGGTCAAAAGTACCAATCAAAAGAAAATATCCTTAATTCCTGCTTAATCAAAAATAAATAATAAATAATATCACCTAAGCAAAACGACYGAGGTCCGAGCCGACTCTTACGATCAACAACAGAAAAGAATCACGGGCRCCTTAAACCTGCGCGCTCACACACTCGCTATTGTGGTCAACCACCCAGTCAACGCAATTACAGACGCAACCGCGCTTAGCGCGGTATACTTCAACTTTAAACCAAAACTGTTTTCTGTTACTTGCAAAAAAAATAGGGCGGATACCCTTATAAGGGTATTCGCGCCGACAACAGTACGTAACGCAAGTAGCCTTGACCTCCTTTCTGAATCCTTTATCGGTCGATGCATTTATTTTTTAATTGATTTATATTCTAGTCACGACCAGTTTATCATTGATCCCACTAGTCAACCAATGACTGTCATGCGCACCCCAAGGGGGCTTATTAAAATATGCGTGGTACCGAAAGGGTGGACTAATGGTGTGACAATGGTTCATGCGTCAAGTTATGCAGGATATTTCCCCTGAGATGACCAATTTTTATATTGATGACAACCATGTGAAAGAGCATGTAGTGAGAGACGATACTTTGGTTGCTAATGAAGTCAGAAAGTTGGTCTGGGAACATGTTGAAGGAGTAAAGTTAGTCCTAGAAAGACTTGAGAAGTATAATCTGACTGTCAGTGGGTCAAAGTCTCTTCTCTTTCAAGCAGAGGTAACTATCTTAGTCTTTAGATATTTCTCCAAGGGTAGGAGCCCCGATCCCAAAACAATAGACAAAATCTTGAACTGGCTTCTGCCTCTCAAGCGAGTGACAAACGTAAGAAGCTTTTTGGGTGTCAGTAGATTCTGGAGCATTTTTATTCCTCATTTTGCTACCCTTGTAGAACCTCTAAGGGAGATGGTAAGAAAGGGGGTGACTTATCGTGGACTGAGAAAAGATAGATTGTTGCAGAGACTCTACAAAAAAAGTTAAAAGATTGCGGTGTGGTTTTGGGAGTGCCTTATTGTGATGATGAAGAGGGAAAACCTTTCATTTTCGAGACAAATGGGGGATCGGTAACTCTTGGTGGTGTACTTATTAAGAGAGATGAGAATGAAAGAGAAATACATTTAAGGTTTGAGTGCAAAATTCTTAATTTTATTAAAATAGGCTACACAAAATTATGGAAAGAGTTACTGACAATTATTCATTGTCTTATGTGCTTCAGATACTATGTACTTGGGAGGAGGTTCATCCTCAGGACTGATGCATTTGTTGTGATTGGTGTTATTAAGAAACATCAACAAGTAGATCCAACAGTAAGCAGGTGGATTGCCTTCATCTGGACTTTTGATTTTAAATTGGAAAAAATTCTCACTAAGAAAAATCGAATAGATGGCCTAAAACCGAATTGAATGAAGAAAAGACGATGATGAAAACGTTGATGGGGTGATTGAAGAATCCACGTATGTTGATAACTTCTTGAATGAAGAGGATAGTGAAGATTATAAGGCTCTAAATTTCTATAAGTGAAACTTATGGCATGAAGAAAGAGACAACTGAGGAGAAATTCATGATGCTTATGTCTATAAATTAATTTTTTAGAAGGGAGAAGAGGAAGAACAAAACAATTGGTATGCTAGAGTGAATGCAGCGACAGTGACCGTTCATGAACTGAGAGAAAGTTCTGGTTCTAAGGATGAGGAAGAAGTTAAAAATAAAGAGGGGTAAATATCATTTATCTCTTAAGAATATGATGGATATTATCAAAAGATTAGGGAAAAGATGGAAAGGGAACAGATAAGAGAAGATGTATATTATCAGATGGAAAAAGAACAGATAAGGGAATATTATTGCAAGAATTCAAGGAAAAAGTTCAGACTAAAGAGAAGTTGCATTTTCGTGGATGGCAAGAGGTGATTGTCTCCATGAAGAGTGGTACGTGGGAAAGAAAGACAACTAGAGATAATTGTTTTTCTACATGAGGGGGTTGCTCATAGAGTTATTGAAGCAACCTACTTTAAAATAATAAAATTATATTTCTAGCCTGACATGAGAGACACGATTTGCAAATTTTGTAAGTCGTGTGTGTTATGTTAAAAAAAGTCTACAACGAGGATGATTGAGTTTTTATTCCCTACTATCCTGGTAGAGTCAAACAACCGAGTTCACTTGGATCTCATCACCATGCCCCTAGGCAAAGTTGGTACAACATACATATTGAACATGAGAGATAACTTTTCTGGGTATGTTGAGGCAAAAACTCTAAAGAGGAAGACAACCGAGCAAATGGCTGACTGTATACAGGAGATCTATCTTAGATATCTCTTCATCAGATAGTTTGTTTCAAACAGAGGATCTGAATTCAGGAATGAGATTGTAAGAAAAAACACTCTCACACTATGTGTCAGAATTCGATATGTGACTATTTATCATCCTCAAACAAATGCATTGCCGATAAAGGTCATAGAACTTTGAAAATTTTATTGGCAAACTGATGTGAAAGAAACTTTAGTAACTGGTCGAAAGTATTAAGAGTTGCAGTTTATGCTGACAACATCACAGTCAAGAGAATCACTGGTTATGCTCCGTTTACTCTTTGGTATGGTCGGTATGCTACTTTATCTATCAAGAGTATAGTCAAGACATGGTCAAGTCAATAGAGTCACAGGGAATACCCTCTTTCAGAGCTCTTCAAATTAGAATGAGATAAATATCAAAGGTTGATCAAGTAATGATGAATGTTGCAGAGAGAATGACAACCAGCAAATTATTAGATAAAGAAAGATGAAACAAGAAAAGGTACATAAGAAAAACGAAATTAAGAGTCAGTGACACTGTCCTTCTGTTTGACAATTTCATCGAGACTCAGTGGACCAAACGGTTGGAGTCCAGATGATTCGGTCCCTACAGAATTACAGGTGAAGTAGATGGCAAAGTCTATGAGATATCAGAGATTGTTGGTTCAAGAGTTCATGACATTGTATCAGGATCAAGGCTTCGTAAGTTTATTTTCAAAGACCCTGACTTGGTCTCTACAATGACCACAGAGAAAGAAAAAAAATGTCAGTTATCCAGTAAGAGAGCGGCTTCAGAAAACAAGAAAGGAGTAGAGTGAGACAGTGAGACGCTGCAAGGACTAAAGTTTCAGCAGACAGCGAGATACTGCAGTGACTAAAGTTTCAGCAGACTTTGATTACTCTTGCATTGTCAACTCACTATGTCAATTTCCAGCATGTCAAGTTTTGACACGAGAGACTTGAGAGAGATTTTTGAGAGAAGGTTAACAACAATCGTACTTTTCATCACCACTTCAAGACACCCTTCACTACTCCAGGATGCAGTCTGCCTAAACAGGTGGTTTTCAGGGTCTTCGGACCTTTCACCACTTCATGACCATTCATGTCTGAAAATCCTGAATGGTCCTGAAGTGGTGAAAGCTCCGAAGACCCTGAAAACCACCTGTTTAGGCAGGCTGCATCCTCAAGTAGTGAAGGGTGGTTTTCATTGTCTTCGGACCTTTCACCACTTTAGGACCATTCAGGATTTTCAGACTACCCAAAACTCTCAATTGACCACTTTAGGACACCCTTCACCACTTCAGGATGCAGTCTGCCTAAACAGATGGTTTTCAGGGTCTTCGGACCTTTCACCACTTCAGGACCGTTCAAAATTTTCAGACTGCAAAAATTTCTCACTTCAGAATTTTCATTCTTGAATTTTCAGCTAACCGATAACCGTTTGTGAGATTTTTAAGATCATTCGTATTCGTTTTTGTGCGGAGCCACTGTCGATCCACGAGTATCAGATCCCTTAGTGGGGAACAACTGTGAGGTGCAATTGTAACGAGAGGGTGATGAGACACCATTCTTCTAAATATTGATGCAGAATCAATTTCAGAGAGCTCGTGGTTGTGGCACATCAAAGAATAATCAGTATTTATTCCTCGTAATTAAAAGGATGTCTGACAGGTATAAAGAAGTTCAACTCTACTTGATTAGTGAGGTTGTCAGTGGAAGGACTTCGTGTTTCTTGACTAAGTTGCTCATCTTATGTCTCAAATAAGGGAAGGAACCTCTTCGAGGTCAGTGTTCTATACTTCCTTGAGACCGACGGGAGGTCTCTTGTAAGTATTCTTAGATGATCGAAGAGACCTCTCTGAGATCAATATTTTGTATTCCTCGAGGCTGAAGAGAGACCTCTAGAAAATACATTGTCTGTTGTCGTCAATTGTTGTTCAGTGCCTCCAGAGACTGAAGGAACGTCTCTTGAGAAATGTTTAGTCTGTTATTTGGCATGTGGGCAGTCTGTTTGTGGGTTTTGATATGTTTGTTTGACTATATGTACTTGGGGTTCTCTTCTCTAGCCTGAGATGCGTTGATTGTCAAGGCTAGCCAGAGTCTTACCGCAGTAGGTTTCATTCTGGTGGGGTCAGTAGGTCCCCGACAGGAGTGTGAAATTTCGTAGTTGACTTTGGTTAAGACTCCAAGAGTCTGGCCTATGAGGTCTATAGGGGTCAGTTGGAACCCTACCACAGTCAGAGCATGCAATCCAGTGAGGTTCGCCAGAGCCTGAATCGTAGTTAAACCGGGTCCTACGTTCAAAAATTTGGACGGGGCAGCCGCGCCTTAGACCAAAAACTGGTGGGTGAGCCGGTCCCTGACGACAGTGGACAAATTCGAGTATAAGATAGCTAAACTGACGGGAGGTCTACTGTCATGGTGTTACCAGACCCGCTATAATTTAGTTGTCCCGGCGCGAGGTGCACTAAAGGGTTATGATGCTCAAGTAGTGGGTATCGTGATCCTAACCTGAAAGCAAATTAAAAGGGCTATCAAGACAAATGGTCTGATTACTCCTGGCCTTAGGCGGGCCAAATGAGGGTTGTCAGGCTGACGGGAGGTCGGTCACCCCTGACCAGTGGGGGGCCAAGACCAAGGCAATCAATAACTCTTGGGTGTGAAGGACTGTTTATGTTATCTATTATTTTATTATAAGTTCATATTTTATTTAGTTACTATTTAATGACTGTTTGTCAGGGAGTCTGTATGTTGGGAACCTGTTTGGGGGTTTGAAGACTTGTTGTTTTGCAAGCTTGTGCAGGTTCGCATGAAGATCCCAGACCAAAGAAAGAGAAAGGGATTTGGTATATCGTTTATCTGTTTGAGAAGTTGGGGGCGTGAGAAAAAGAACGGAGTTTGGTATCCCCTCCGGTTGCTTAGAAAGTTGAGAAGACGTCTCACACAGACCAGAGAACATGAAAAAGGGTTTGGTATGCCTTACCGTTGATACTGTTGGCAGTGAGTGTACACATTGTCAGCGCCTGACTGACAACATCCCCGAAAATCACTATCAGTAATGAGAAACGAGGTAAATTCCCCACTGTAAGAGCTCAAAGAGAAGTCAGATTTCAAGATGGCAAGAGGTCAAAGTCAATTGGAAATGAGAAAACTGAGATAAAACCCTTCTTAAATTTTATTTGCTGACCGACACAGCGGTCTGGTTCACGAGGAACCTGCAACCCAAGCCTCAAGGAACTCAAACTCTTAAGCCAAGGTCACTATGAGCTATGGAATGGACTAAAAAATCAAGACAAGGAAAAGACCCAGAAACTCAAAGAAATGACGTCGCGCTTATAGAAGATGTAAAGGATAGTTATGAACTCTATCTGGAGTACAACAAGGAGAGAAAAAATGTAGCAGAGGGTACAAATGTTAAGTTGGGGCAACAAAGAGGCCACGCATGGGAGGTAGGTGCCCTGAGGGAATATGGGGGGGGAGAAGTGTCGGGAGTGTCGTAGCGCGCCCCGTATTTCTTTTGGTAATATATTCCATCCTCGTAGGGGATGGGGTTCTCTCATACCACCCTGGTAATAAGTTACGTGGATAGGCCCTTGAGTAGGTCTCGTACCCATATCTCTCTTTTTCCTCCTCCCCTAAACTAAAGTGTCTTCTGGCACGAGGAGCAGACTCCTCTGAAGCCTTCCCTCCTCGTCCACCTCTCCCTCGTCCCTGTCCCCGGCATGCCTCAGGCATGGTACAAGATGAAATTACAGTTGGAAAGAAAGTAAGAAGGAAAATGTACGCAGCAATGAAGATAGAGATTAAGAAAACATCGTGAGAATAAAGAGGACCACACTACTAAGGGAGAGAGAAGGAAGTAACCGTGCATATCATGCAGAGTTGTTGGGCAATGGAAGAGATAGGAGTGCGCTGCAAAAAAGAAAGCGCTAACGCAACTCCGCTACGAGAAGGCTTCACTGCAGACTACTGTGAAGACTGGTGAATGCACCACCGACTCTAGTTGTTTTATACTAACTGCTTACTTCATTTTGGTCCAGCGGGGACGCTGCGCGTTGTTGGAGGGTGCGGTGTCCCAACCCTCCGTTGCGTACCAGGCATCTGCTTGTGTGCCACGCTGTGTGTCAGGCGTCCACTTACGTACCTCCGTTGTGCATCAATCGCTTACTCAGGACCCCCTGCAAAGCGCCAAGCCTCCTAGTCCACAGACCTCTGCAGCATATCGGGACGTACCCGGGGTGCACTCTGCTATGGGACCGGCCCAGTCGGCGCTTCCCTTGGTAAAAAAAAAAGAAGTGGATTCGCCGCTGGACTTTTGGTTGGTCCACGCAGGCTTGGCACCCTGCCGTGCAGCAGAGTACAATCGGTGTGTCATGGCAGCCGCTGGGCTCACGCATGATAGCGAAAGTCAGGGCGGTCTTTTCAAATTGCTTGTCACTTCGCGGGGGAACACACAACTCAATTTTGAACTGTGTTCGTAAGTGGGTGGCCTAGGTTGGACAACTCTTCGCTTTCTGCTCTACTGTAAACTTGGCCAGCTAAGTCTTATATCATGAGTCTCCAAAATGGGAGCACCCACGGCCGCGTTGGTAGGAGACTAATCACCCCTATGGAAGGTCATGAGCCCCCTCCTTACCATCGGATACAGGTATCCATCAGGAGTGGTCTGATGGCCTCCTTTGAAGAAAGGAGCGCGACAGTCGGTATTCCGTTATGGGACCACAGTGCTCCTCCCTCCGGCACCCTGGACCCAAACAAATCTCCTCTCGACCGGATTAGCACCAACTTCTCCCATGTAACCCGTCATTTTCGAAGCGAGCCGACTGATGAGTATCACCTTTGTTCTTGCGGTACCCTTGATCCTATTGGTGAGTTCCTTTCCCAAAATATCAGCCCATGTTCCTCCCACCTTCCACCATTCCTTCCCCTTCCACCGATGGGAGTACATCAACGAAGGTCGTCGCGACACCTGCTACTTTTCAGGTGTGCGTTCAACCGGTGGTTCAGGGTAAGGGCCCTGCAGCCCCCATGGACCTTCATGCCAGCCTTGCATGCCCCCTCGCCTCTATGCAAGAGCATACAAGAGCAACTCAATACTCTTGCCCTTAAACCAAATCGTTCTCGGACTCCTTCACATAACGCCTCACGGTCTAACTTTCCTCGACTTCGGACTCGGAGATGTAGCGGTTCTTTTTTCGCCGCTGCGCAGGCCCAATAGTTGTTCTTCACAGTGGTGAGTGTCGTTGTCGCTTAGATCGCCCTGTCTGTTGGGGCTCTTCCATCGACCTCTGGCGCCTCTGCCGCTTTTGTTGTTGCTGCACCGATACCGATATCTGGTGAGGCAATTTCATATACTTTTTTTCCTGATGCTATTACTTAACTTTCCGTACCTGTCATGGTGTTACTGGCCTGTTTTTTTTCCCCTTCTTCTCTTTCATCACTCCACCTTAGAGCACCCCTCGGTTTAGGATGCCTCCTCCCTCTCGGGTACCCTTTCCTCCTCCTGCTCCTGCAATCTCGCTTACCCAGTAAGCAGCTCAACTGGAGGTCACTACTGTGCAGGCTCGGGCGGAGATTTTTGCCCTCCGACAACCTCATCCCTCGCAGGTTGTACATCCAACATCGTTTTTTATCGCTCATTCTGCCTTTATCATGCAAGCATTATCCTTCGACCCGCTCTTCCTCCTCTCTCTTCTTACCTAGCCACTTCATCACAACTGCTCTCAGTCGTTACCTCCACATTCATTGGTCCCTCCAAAAGTGTTCACGGCCCACAACCCTATCTCACTTATACCCCTGCACTGGCCTAGACTTTGTCGTCGTAGTGAAAACGCCTTAGCCTCTCTCCCCTCGCCATCAGCACAACGAACCCCCTCTTATGCGTATCCATATTTCGTATTGTTTGCAATTAGCCACGTGCACACCAATGCCGACGAGTACTCGCCCGGACGAGTGGTGAGATGTGCTTGCAACTACATTGGGAGTAACCCTTCCACTAAGCGGGAAAATTATTATACCTATCGTCTTCATGAGAGTGTACTCCCTATTTTTAAAGACTTTGCGGCCTTCCTTCAGGACCGCTTTAGCACTCGGTATAATGTGACTAACGCCTTGGATCACGTCACGCAGACCAGATGGTCTTGGTTTCCTGTGGCGGCTCGCTTGTAATATCACATCCGGGTATTTTAGGAGGCCCGTCTTGCCTGTGATAAGGCATTCCTCCCAGAGGTCGCCCTCATCGACCGCTTCCTTACCAAATTTCTAACAGAGTACCGCCCAGAGTCATAAAGGCGATCATTTGTCTTCTCAGAGCAGACGTATGAGGCCTTTGGTCAATACCCGAGGATGTGTGGTCGTATCATCTCCATTCTGTCCTTTTAGCAGTCCGTTGTTACCACTCAGTCTAGCGGCACCACCCAGCGTCGCTCCTTCCCTAGTTAGTTTCGCCTGCCAGCACAACCTGGGGTTTCATTTTCTTGACTAGTATCTCGGTGACGACACCCGCACCGAGGTGGATCCTACCCTCGGAGTTTTCTCGGAGGACCTCGATCTCATGGACGTCATCAGTTACCACTTGGAAACGAGACATCTTCGCTAAGTGACCACCTCAGGATGACCATATCCACCATGAGTCGTTCTCACAGCGGGTCAACCTAGCCTGGTGTCCAAATATTTCCCATACAACATATGGCTCTCCCGCAGAGTTTTTCTCCCCTTGCGGACACTTATCTCTCAATGAGCATGCCACCTCGAGGCTTGTCGCGGTTGTATCGGTTATCGTGAGGACGGATTCACCTCCTCTCGATGTCCATACCACGCGACTATCGATCGGTTTTATGCTGACGTTTCTCGTGAGCATTGATTTTACTTCCCCTCTACGCTCGTTCACTCGCACTACCCACCTAACCATGGTGCACCGTACCTGTGAGGCCTCGTCTGTAGCTGGTTTTCCAACTGTCCTAGTTTGCCCCTTTGGCTACCATACCAGAGGTTCCTTAGGCCAGTACAAACGCAGTTTCCTCTGCCCCGTTGTTTATCAAGGTACCATTTGGGTCCCAGCAGACCACCGTCTCTAGTCCTCCTCCTCCGAGGTCTCCGACTTGTTGTGCCCTTCGCACAACTCATTGTAGTGCTTAGTTGAAGACTAGTGATGATGTTGTGTCATTTTTGCTTGATCCAAGTGTTCTTCAGGCTTGTAAGGAGCGACTTACCAGACTTATACACGCATTGAATCATCTCATCTCTCCAATCTTCGATTTTGATCATATCCTTCCATCATCATATGCCTCAAGACAGGTACGAGAGTTTTCACATTTTATGAGATTCTAGCTTGTAGGACGATGATATTGACTTTCGCGTGGTTTGAGAAACTCGTTTTTCCACCACCAGGTCTCGTTCTCCTATTTTTGTTAACCTCGATGATAATACAGTTCTTTGAGCAGACGATCCTTGACCTCCCTTTTTTTCTTACTCTTCAACTGTCAAAGAATACCCACTCGACTTTTTACTTTTATTTCTTCCCACGCTTAGACTGGGTATGACTTTATCATTCGCACTTTATGGTCTCGCCAGTTCCACGAGACAGAGGTCGAGTGGGCGACCAAGATTCTCGTTCTCAAAATGAAGGGCGGTCAGACCCATCATGTTCATTTCTTTGGTACCACGGGTGATATCCCTGCTCACTTATCTCCTCGGGACCCTCACCTCTTTGGGCTATACCCCAACATCGCTTTCACCTCTCCCTGCCAGTTCGTTGAGTTCATGCGTCAACAGAACGCTACACTCTACTCGGTAAACATCATGGATCTTCTCCCTACTATCATCTTTGTCCGAACGTTGAGGTCATATCTTTGGAGCCCGATCCACCCGACTCCATCTTCGCAGCTCAAATCATAACATTTATCTCTCTGCTTGTGGATACTCCTACAACGTCCCAAAATTTAGCTTCGTCTACGGGCGGTCCAGACTCATGTCTTGCGTTGAAGCAGGTGCTGAAAAACTTTCACGGTTTATGACCGGCTTAGGGCCTACCCTTCATGCCTTGATTCGATAGTACTACGGCTTCTTTCCTCTGTTCTTTTATAGTTGGGTTCCTCTTATGTGTTGTATAAAACACTCTATTTAACATATACCTGATTGTCGTGTCCACCATCAGACACCCTTCCGAGTTTCAATTCCGGAGGCGGCGAAACTCAAGCATCACCTTGAGAAGCTTCTTCAACTAGGTTTCATTAAACCCAGTAGCCCCCATTCGGGTGCACCTGTCTTCTTTGCTTGCAAAGTGGACGATGCTCTCGGCCTTTGTATCAACTATTGTGAACTTTACTGGTACATGGTTAAAAATAATTATCTCATGCAACGAGCTGATGAATTGTTTGAACGTGTGAGAAACACCATTTCTTTATGAAGATCGATCTTTGTAGTGGTTACCACTAAATCCTCGTTGTTGTAGAGGACCATTCGAAGACCGCTTTCAAATCGCACTTTGGTTATTATGAGTTTGCAAAGATGCAATTCGACATTATAAATGAACATACACCTTCAAAATGACGATGAGCGATATTTTCATAAATATCTTTGAAAAGTGCATTCTCGTGTAGCTGAACGACATTTTGGTATGCAGTCGTACCTTAGACGACCGTATTGAACACCTCCATGCCCCCATGCTCAATAAGTGTCGCTTTGTTCATTGCTAAGTGAAGTTTCTATGACATTATAAGTTTGAGCAGGGTCCCCATATGGATGGTGTGAAGATCATTGTTATCACGGATTGTTCTACCCTCAGATTTACTAAGCAGCTTCGCAGTATCTTATGACTTGCGAGTTGCTATAGCAAGTTCATCCCAAAATACGTTACGTACTCATACCTCCTTATCTTTACTCTCCTCCAAAAAAACTCGTTGTACTTTTGGACACCTCTCCATAAGAATGTTTTTCGCATCCTCAAGAAAACGGTGACTTGCACGCCCATTCTTCATCGTCTAAATCTTAACCACTCTTTCATCCTCACCACCGATGCATCATATTTTGCAGTAGGAATTGTACTTTCTCAAATGTTTCCTAATACATCTGATTTCTATCATCCTCCTATCCCCTACTTTTCTTCCCCTCCTCGTGACAATACTTATCGATTGACAATTACCCTTCCATCACTTCCTTCCACTAACAGTCTATACGTTACTTATTATCCGGTCAGCGTGGAGGATGAGACTATTGAGGTTTGTGTTAGTGAGTATTTCATCGTTTATTATTATCGTCAGTTATTGCATTATGAAATAAACCACACTTCGGAGGAACGTGAGGTTCTCGCAGTAGTTTATGTTACTCAACAATAACGTCATTATCTGCATGAGGTGCCCTTCACTGTGCGCACGAGCAACTCCATTGCTGCGACTTTCCTCACAAAAACCGAACTTTCTCATCGACAGACACCTTGGCAGCGTGACTTATCTGAGTTCACTTCACCACTCAGCCTATCAAGCGTGAAATGAACGGAATCACAGACGCTTTGTCTCGCCGTTCTGACCTCAATCGAGACTTTATACTGTTTTTGTCATCTTGGTCACCATTGTTGATGATTCAGTGCCCGCTGCGTTCGCACTCAATAGCGTCATTGCCCAATTTTTGCAACATCTACGCAAAATTGAGGCAATGTAAGACCATTCCTTCATATCTCCTAGGTGCGAACGGTCTTTTGTACTAATACGGTAAATGTGGTCGTCGAGAAGCATGTGTATGCATTCCCTTCACTAGGCAGCTTCGTGTTCAGGCCGTAGCGGAGTCTTATGAACAGTCAGTTGTTCGTCATATGAGTGTCTAGAAGACAATGAATTGTGTCTAACATTTATACGTTTGACCTTAATACAAAAAAATAATACAGAGCTACGTTTAGGAGTGTCCTACGTGCGAGGAGGTGAACAATACAAACCACCTTCCGCATGAGTTACTTTATCCTCTATCTACACCCGAAGGTCGTTGACAATCTATCTCTATGGATTTTGTCGGTTCCCTTCTCCTTTCCACTGAAAGTGGTCATGGTGCTATCTTGGTCGTTGTCGGTCGCTTCACGAAGCGCACATATTTTATCTCATGCCTCTACTCCATTAGCGCTTGTGAGGTCGCAAATCTCATATTCGAGCGAGTCACGAGAGACCATGACCTACCTTAGAGCATCGTCTATGACAGTGATCCGCGCTTCACTAACACGTTTTGCCGATGCCTACACGAAATGTACGTATCACAAGTTCATTTCTTGTCGTCTTACCACTCTCAGACAGATGGTCATATCGAGGTCACTAACAAAATTATTTGTAATAATCTTTGAAATTTTGTTAAGGATGACCAACAATCATGCTTACACTTAGCTCATATAAAGATTTACTTACAACCATACCGTTTTGCCAACTACGAGGATGTTGCCATACCATTGCGACCTCGACTATCACCCTCTAGCGTCCGCAACTTTTATTCGGCCTTCGAAATTGCACCCAAACACTCGATGTTCCACGCTTGATGAAGAGGTCGAGCATATGATGAAGATTTTTGAGTGAGCATGCAAAAGGATAACCGTCTCCCAAGTACGCATGACTGCTTGAGTCAATTAATCACGAATTAACCATTCATTCAAAGTCGGTGATGATGTGTTTGTTAACGCCCGTCACTTGCAGCTCGAAGCGGATATACTTCGCAAGTTCAAGCGTCATTTCTTTGGCACATGCCGCATTTTTAGACCATCTGTTGTGATACTCGATATACCAATCAGATTCTTCTTGAAGTTACCCGATTATCTTTGACAAACTTGGGCACACAATGTTTATCACATCTCCTTGCAATGTCCTTATTGCGGACCGTCCGAGCACTTCATCAACGGTCCGTACGAACGCCCTCCACCTATCATGATGGACGATTACGAAGAGTTTATCATTTCCACATCGTATCTCGCCAAGTTACCCTCCATGCATCGAGTACCTTGTGTGTTAGAAGAACTGTCCTAATGAGGAGGCTACCTGGGAACCCCTCGAGCACTTGCAACACGCCGTGACTTTCGTTTGTACATATGATTGTGCTCATCGTGTTGAGATGTCCGCCACTGCTCAATCGACTGAACCTCTTCCCTTCGACTGATAAATATCACTGAGAACGAGTATGTTTCCTCTGAAACCACTCTTCAGCTGTAGATGAACACGTACGCGCACCCACAACGCTCACATCGTCGCCCTGTACGTTACAATGACTGACCCTCTATCACCTATCTATCTTTCCACTGACTCACATCTTCATGTACTTCGTCATCAATTTCACTTCAGAATGTCAGTGTTTTGTGATTCTGCTTCGATATCCACATCGACTCATACTTTGTCAATATCATCGGCTACTTCGAGGATTCCGACTACTTCATAAACTTCGGCTACTTGAGACCGTAGTGTTATCTTTGCTTCCCTTCTCCCATATCTGGCCCCCTTCCTAGGGGTGAGTTGTATGCTTGATCCCCTCACCCACTGCATTCACCACCTTAGTGTCGACCACTTCATGCCTTTAGTTAGGCATTTCATCCTATTCCAGACTCTCCTTTCATGGTAGACCCTGCATGGTGTCACCCTTCTGTCGAGTATCATCCGCCTTGATGGTTTTTTTGTTAAGGCCATTGGTTTTGCTTTGTTCCCCCCCTCCTTGAGCCTGATGACCTACCACACCTTTGTGTGTCACTGCCCCTAAGAGTTTCGGTTCCTAGGCTGCATTTACCCCCTCTGAGACCATCACACTCCCAGTGGTTCAACGACGCGAGATCATATTGTGAGATATGACTTTGATTATGTTGTGACATATAACTTTGCCTTTCCTTTCAGCATTGAGGCTGTTGCCTTCAATACTTTATGATTGTATCATTCAACATCATTTCTTGCTGCTAGATTAGGATGTATATATCAAACATCTGCTTTTCTTTATGATATCATTAGCTTAGGCTTCATCACATGGACCCAACATGGAGCTTGCTCCGCATCCTAGATTTCTTAGCTTTATTGTTTGCAGAGTTTCGCTGCTTTTGCGGATAGCCTGTTTATGGGGCTCGCCACACAGCCTTTCAAAACCGGCAAAATCGAAAGTTCATTTTGCCACACTGCCTTTCGAACCATGGGCTTCCAAAAACCGTTCGAAAGGTGTTAGGCCACTCAGCCTCGAAAGGAGTTTCGAGGTGGCACGATCCTCCCGCCTAACACGGCCCGTTTTTCAGAAGTCCCATCGAGGTCTTGCGGAAAAGGGCATCTTCAGGTCCATCTGTCAGGGTCGCTAACCTGACGACAGCCAATTTTCCGAAAGTCTGTGCGGCAAAAGGTGGGCTTCTGAAAGTCCGTGTGGCGAAGGGGGGTTTTATTTCGAACCCCAACCTTCCGAAGAGTTCCTGACAAATTTCGGAAATGTCTGCAGGTTTGAGGATCGTGCAGCGGGCCTTTATTTAAGATGGCCTATAGCCGGGGCTATTTTGGCTATTCGGCATTGTGCCTGTTCGGCCTGTGGGACCAGGCCGTTGGCCTGACAACACAGGCCGTGTGTTCATCCAATCCAGTCTCGTCCGGTACCGTTGTCGGTACAAGTCCAGTCCAGTCCGGTCCAGTCAGTCTGCTGGGGTACACCCCAGCTGCAGTCTGTATTTTGGATTATTCTACACTTGCACTTTTTGGGAGTATGGCGGAGCTTCGTCCGTCTTTTCCCAGTTCCATCGCCATCTTCACCTTGTTCTTCATCCTCTCCTTCTCCAAGGACACGGGAGGGCTTACCTTCCACGATTGCTTTCCGCGATTACCTTCTCCGTTCTGTTCTATGGACCTGCTTGACCTATGGATGGAAAGAGGAGGGGTAGGAGGAGGTAGAGGATCAATCTGAAGGTGAGGGAGCGATAATGTGACGGGGAATGGGTGCTTGCCCATAGGAGGAATTCAGCTGGAGCATCCAGGGAATTCTGATGCTATTCTCTGTAGCTGAAAGTGCAAGATGAACCTGGCAGAGGTGGTTGGTTGGGGAAGCTTGCGTGGAGGTCGTCATCACGTGATGAGTGTCATCTTGCGGGGAAGCAGAACGTCGTTTCGCACAGCCACCAGGTGTCTGTGAAGAGGCTGATGTGCGTGGAACAGCAATTTGTTTTTAGTCTCTCTGCAGACTCTTTCGGTGGATGATAACATATCTGTCCTGTGTGTTTTCTCTAACTTTTTTTGTTTCTTTCCTTCCTTTCTTTCCCATTTGCTATTCTTCTGAGAGCACTTTTTTCATTGATGGATTACCGCACTGATATTTCTCCCGGCATTTGTGTGGAACTTCTCTTGGCGCAGCACGTTGATAGGACATAGAAGGCGTAGTGGGCAAGACAAGACATGAAAGATGTAGGTGTTTTCCTCCCGAATTGTCTACCATGTGACCTCCGTTACTGCAGCATTTGTTTATTTCATGGTGYCAGCGGCATTCCTCCTAGGTATTGTCCTYCTTCCTTTACTCGGTTGTTATCCGTCTTGTCTTATCTTTCTTTCCTCCGTCCGCCTGGGGCTGGCATGAAGCCATGCTCTCTCATTGGTAGTCCGATTCAGTTAGACATAGAGAGCACGACCTGTACCGTTCGTGAGTCAGCATAGGGAGATGAATTGTACTACATCAGCATGCCCTATACACGAGAAAATTCGGTGTTAGCATGTGTAGTCGTTTTTCACGAAGATTGCCTCAGAACGTCCCTTCTTTCTTTCCTTCCACTATTCCTCTTGCTCCTCATCCTCTATTTTCGGCCGGCAACCACGACATGGCTCTACCAACGTTGGTCGCTCCGGTGCATGTATTCCTTGAGCTAAGGATTGGCGAATGCAATCAACCATACGTTAGGGAGACTTCTGATTATAGGTTCTAGCAGATGAGTAGAAGAGGGACAGATCCTCCTCAACTCCAGTAGCCGAGTGCATGAGTGAAGGTTTGCCATTGTCGGGTCGTTGCGATGTCTCTGAGGGCATCGGTGGTGACGGAATTGTAGGAAGGGACAGGGAGGCCAGGTGTGGCCGACGGGCGGGGCAGAGTGGGGAAGATTCTCCGGGYACTGGAATTCGTACATGRGAGTGCGGAGGGATGAAAGGCGTGGCCAACAGCTGGCCTGCCGGTAGGCGGGCGAAAATTCTCCGGCTGCAATTCTTTGCAAGTTTATAGTGTATACCGAACAATCAATCATCTGGAGTCGGAAAAAGGTTCATCAAACATGCCGCCCAAGCAAATTCGAATTCCTGACCTCCTTAGGGCCAGTAAGCCCACGTCCGCACTTGGGGGTGCTGATGTGGCGTTGCCAAAACTAGCTGGTGCTGACGTGGCATCGAGGAAACTTGTGGGCTCTGACGTGGTCTCAGCCAGGGGGAAGAGATCTCGGGGAATCGCTTTAGAAGGTGATGGCGCCGTTGTTGAGTTTGGCAATTCCGCAACAGCGGATATCGTGGGAGGTGACGATGTGGCGCTCTTACCTGAGAGGAAGAGGGCTCGGCGTCAGATTGTCCSGACGATGGCGGCGGCCCACTCTCTGAAGTCTCGCCCGCGGGGAGGAGAGGAGTGCGCGAGAAAGGAGTTGCAAAGCAGCGCATGCAAGAAGAGAGATGCTGAGGTGCCAACGAGAACGGTCAGTGCACGGAGACGCTTGTCCTCGGTAAGTCGTATGCAATAAGCSTGCTCCTGAATTAKCATCCTTTCCATTTCCTCATGCCGTTGTCCTTTGCTCCCTATTCCTACTTTCTCTCCATCCCTCCGCCCAATCCTACCTTGGGTCAGTGTCGTTGCTCAATTTGATGATGATCCTCTCGATTGATTSATCCAAGGATGATGGGCTCGGCTCCGGTTGCCTCAACGTCTTGACAGTCGAGCAGCACCATAGGGTAGGTTGAAAATCTATCTTCTTGATTGGTATTTCAGTTGATTGCTCTTTGTCAGCGTCGTGATTGGTGTGTCGATTGGGTCCTTATTGGTGTCGCAATTTCTTTCTTAGGTTGATAGCTTTGTCGATTARTATGTCGCTAGTCTTGATTCTCTTCCGTTTAGTGAAGTCCCCGTTGTCCCTGGCATTACGAAATGGATTCTATGCTGCGATTGCCTAATGATGCATGCTGCACGTATCCGTGTGTGTTGATTGGCAGTGGTTAGTCTTTCGCTTATAATGCTTTAGGGTTCGTTTTGTTGCAGGAGCATGGCGGCACGGGGAGTGCTGTGGAAGGAAGCTCCTCAGCAGCAGCTGATATAGGTGATGACGAGCCCRATTCGGAAGCAACTGGACAGGTAATGGGAGGGGATCCATCCACGTCGACTTCTTGTTCGGCAATCCTCCAAGGGGGAGGAGTCACTCCTGAACAGTTGCGAGCTGCCCTTAGCAGGCGCCTGACCACTGAGAATGGGGAACTCCAAATTTCCGACGAAAGAAGAGAGAATTTGCTGGAGCAGCAATATGGGGGTTCTCCACCGTCAGATGTGGCAGCTGTCAAGCGGGAACCCTCTCAAACTATGTCTGATGTTGGGAAAGCCGGCAATGCCGTTCGGGTGGAGGAGGGAGCAGGACGAGGAAGGATGCCTATTAGCACCCGGAGATCTGGCTCTGTTGCTGAATCGCCTTCCACATCAGCACCGAGCTCGCCTCGGGGGGCGAGTCCACGCCAGATTCGCACCAGCCCGCGTCATCATCTTCCGCCCAAGCCCGTCGTAGATGTTCGTGCTGCACCTTCTTCCCCAAAGGCTGTTCTTGATCGTGGGCGAGGAGGCAAGCCATTACAGAGCTCGTTGGACGGATGGGCGCGAGTGCAGAAGGGTCCAACTCCTTTGCGCAACTACGGCAGTAGGGGGAGTTTGATGGCTGCCCTTGTGCTGGGGAAATGTGGTCCTCCCACTCCACCTATCAAGTCCACACCGACGGGGGCGGTGAGGGAGTTGGGTGCTGCCGAAGAATGCGAAGGGGTTTCTGAGACAAGTAGGAATTCAGCAGTGACGGAGGATGCTCCTGGCAAAGAGAGTGGAGGGTCCTCGCCTCGACGCGATGGAATCTTGGGCTGGGCTAGACGTGTCACCCGGCAAGGAGTGAAAGGAGGTATGACAAGTCCCGAGCGGGGGCCCAGGAGGGAAGGAGGGGCGGTAGGAAAGAGCGGTTCCCCAACCCTCCTCAAGAAGCCAGCGTCAATGCGAGATGCAGAGCCGGCAGTACAGGGTGTGAGATCTTCTGGCAAATTGCCTGCCAAGTAAGTCCACTTCTTGGCCGTATGTCTTCTGCTTTATCATCCAGGATTCAGGCCGGATTTACTGCAGCTCGGTGTTTGGTTGATTGATAAGCTGATTGATTGATTGATTGATTGATTGATTGATTGATTGTATGTTTGATTGATTGATTACTAAGCTGCTAGCTAATGGACCAAAGCGATTGCTTGTGTTACTTTGCGGAATTGTATCATTCAAGTGTCCAATTGATTTGTTAATAGATGGCCTGTAGAAGCGGTTGAAGGTAATGTGGTCATGTTGCCCTTAGTATTGGAGCGACTCTATCCCCTTTGGGAATGCACTCCCCCCCGTGTGAAAATAATCAGAGTGTGGTATTGACCTTGTTTATTCCATTCCATGTTACCTTGTGGTAATCGGTCATGGCGTTCTTCACCATTCAAGATCCCGCACGTGTCCCCTCCTGTGTGTTTCGTGAACGGAAGGTCATTGTATGGTTCAAGGAAAGCTAAACGTCTAAGCAAGCATGCATGACCTATTTATTAGCTGAACTAGACCAGCTATGAGGTCATAATTGCCAAGTCCGTATCTAACAGTCATGCCGTTCGTTCGTCTTCGCATGGTTGGTATTGAGTACTCCATCGTAGGAGCAGTATCTTCTATCCACCGACCGACATGTTCTGGGTTCAGTCCTGTCTCTGTCAGCTCGTACTCTGTCGGTCTGAGTAGTGATAGATCGTGCCCTTCCTTTTTCATCTGGTTATGAATCTGAAAATAGTCGACCGGTCTGTCTACGTATCAATCCATTTGTCTATCCTCTGCCTATCACCTGCATGTCCTTCGTTCGGTACCTCTCCACCTATGTATTCGTTCGGCAATGCAGGGTGCCATTGCGTGGCAGCCCAGTCAAGCCAACGACGAGCCGATTAATTTGGCAATACGCGGTGCCCTGTTGGCTGCAGAATTTAATGGAGAGCAATCTTGATGTTTCGGTGCATCCACCCGGTTTGGCTCTGCATGGAACGGGAGTGACTTTTCTATCAAATGACATGCTGGTATCCCTCCCTCTCTATAAATGCCGTTTCGTTAATCTGGAGTAGCTCTGACATATGCATATCTTTTACCGCTTTGTATAATTGGGTATGCCATGCCTGGGATTCTGACCTACATGTCATTCGTTCAGCCGGGGTGAGAGAAGGTCCTGGAGGTCAGATGTTTTTTCTTTAATTGTTGCTGCATGACAGAGTTTCGATAGCCGAGTTCTAGAGGTCCGGTTTTGCAACCACTTGGCTCCTCTGGGTCAATTTGCC